>QXWJ01000012.1:600000-1000232 GCA_003614865.1 Arthrocladium fulminans
AACGAGTGGGACTGTTTGTGGGAAGCGCGGTTGTGATGACGCTTATTACGGCCATTTTGAAGTGGTTGTACGGGAGGGTTAACGGGGTTGAAGGGGAGAGTGGGGGGGAGAATGTGAAGAAGACGGAGTGAGCAGGCTCTGCAAGCAGGTTCTCAGCGAAGAACAGCATGTAGAAACTGCTTCGCCTGTTACCAGTGCAGAATCGATTCATGTTGCTCCTGGCCACTTCCTACCTTTTTCACTGACTCGCTGAACCGTCATACTAAATCGTCCGGTCTTTTCACGAGGCCGCGTCTGCCTTCTCCGGAACATATCTTCCTTTGCATCGACTTGACTTTGTCGTGTCTGCTTCCAACAAGCGAACAACGTCATTCGACAGACAGAGTCCGGCATTGTGGCGCTGTGACATTTTCCGATATCACCCGCGTGTGAAGATGTGGTTCGGTAGACATCGGAGGGCCGCGGCGGCGATGAGTGGCATCCAGATAGGTATCTGGAGACAAGCCCTTGATGGCACTTGGACATCAAGACTGAGGTCATTGCTCCCTCCGTGGCGTCAGATGGTGGAGGCGGCGTATGATACTTCTGAATGGCCTTTGCGTGAATGTCGACGCCTTGGTAGATACCTCGTAGGTCGCACAGAAAGGGCGGGATGTCTCATGCGATGAACCAAAGCCCTACGGCCCGCTCATTCCATCCCGTAGCACGAGTCAAAGCGTTGCCTCCATCCCAAGACATCTTCCAAGCGTAGAATGATCTCAACTTCCTCCTACTGAGCCTCTCCGTCATGCTCATCGTAGTCTTTCTGTGAACTTGACACACTGCGCCACTTGAGGAGACATGATCCCTTCAGGAAAAGAAGTGGACTGGATCGGACGCAAAACTTCTTCTCTACCATGGTGATTCTAGCTTGTTGAAGGGAGACAGAAGCTGGGTAAGTTGTGGTCTGTATGACGCAACCCTTCAGGTCGGTTCCTGAGCGGTGGTGAGCGGTGGCCAGCGGTGTTAAACGGTGACATAGCCATACCATCCAGAGCAATTCCCTGACCACAACACAATTGTGGCTGCAGCGAAGGCTCCATATCAATCCTTGTTCTCCACTGCGAAGCTAGCGGGGTTAAAGAGAGAGTGAGTCCGCGCGTCTAATAGATACCAGAATAGTCATGGTCTCAAGCTCTCGAATCAACCTGCCAGCGCGTGATCTGTGGCCTGGGGAGGTGTACTGCACGCACCGCCGTGAGTGCAACATTGAAGTGGCAATGAATCGGGTGATGGGGAATCAAAAGGGGGGTCCCAGCAGATGAGAATGGTTGGGTGAATGCTGGGGCAAGAGTTCTCGAAACAAGCCAAGTTGGGGGGATTGTCAAGGCGAAAGTCTCGACAGATTCGTTTGGGCAAGAGAACACAGCACCCGATGGCAGGGAGTAAAGCAATACTTCGCCCTTTCGCCCTTTCGCCCTTGCTGCGGCGTCTGCTTTGTGGAGGGCGGAATTGGTTGTGTCGTCATTCCCTGCTTCCTGTACAAGCTATCCGTACTCCAACTCCCCCTACGGCATATTTGAAGTGCTTGTCTACTTGCATGCTCGTGTGGGTCGTGTTGGAGGGGGCTGTTGCTCAATTCGGAGATATTGCCTTATTCGAGGATGAAGAGAAGGCGTCAGACTTGGAGGATGAATCGTTAGTATGTTCAGGTGGTCGTTGCCGCCGTTGCTAGTGTACTTGCTGTACAGTAAGCGTACGAAAATTATGGATGCTTGGAGGGTGGCACATTGAGAAAATGTACTTCTGATCGTGGAATTGAACGAGGTGGTTTCGATGCTTGCTGGGCTTGGGAAGCTTGTTCTATTAGCGTTGTGCGGGATCGAGATCATCCAAAGGTATCGATGTATCCAACCTTGACGGCTCGGGAGGCGTAGAGTGAGGGCCTGTCAGGAACAGGGTATCAAAATTTCAAGAGAAGGGGGAGGAGAGCGAGACGAAGCGGAGGACGACGCGATGTAACAATGGAAGTCAGCCTGCAAGGGCAGAGCCCATTAGTCAATATCCAGCAGACTATCATATACGCAGCCTAGTCAGCTGGGCTGGTCCGTTTGAGGCGGGAGAGGTCACAGTCAAATTCCCATGCGAACATCTCGCATGGAGTGGCCGTCTGGAAGACCGCCGCAAGAGATTGTTCCTCATCAATGCAGGGCCAAGTGGGAAGACCCTATGATCACTAGTGGGGATCATTCTCCCTTACTTTTGTTGATATGTGATGGCGATGGCGGATCGAAGCGAGAAGGTGGAGGTGTGGTGTGTCACTGGACCCTGTAGTCAGAAGCATCCCCCCAGCCCATAAAACCCCGTCGCCTTCGCCGAGTACCTCGAGAAGGGGTCGGGTACCGATTTCGACCTTGTGCCCAAGGCGGGCCTTAAGCCATAACGGGCATCGGATTTGGTTTTCTGTTCCGATTAGATCGTGATCAGGCCGCATGGCTCGGAGATTGCAGAAAGGGGAAATGCGGTCCGGCTCAGAGTCCGGCTACGGGCCCAGGTTTACAGACAACAGTTGACCGCCTATATTAGGTATTGCACATATTGCTGCCATCGGTAGACTCCGTACGCTAAACAACATCCATGCAGGAGTCAATGCAACTGCATTTGGGACTTCCCTTCACCCCATCTACCGTGAGGAATCCTCAGTATTTACTCTTTTCATCAGGGCACAGCGCGTCGATGCCATCATTATGGACATTGCATTGAAATCAACTCGTCGGGGCGACCAGAGCGGTACTAATTTCACCGAAGACTTCTCATCAGATTAGGTATCACCATGGCCGCATGGCGGTCCACCTTCCCATCAGGTATGGCGGCCATCAGAACCCCGATGCTGGCAGCCTGAGGCATCAGGCGCCGTCTTTGCATTGGCATGCCCTGATGGAAACATGAATCTCGCCATTCTAGCGCTCCAGGATCAGGTTGCCATGATTCCCTTTCGGCGTAATCCCGATTTTTGTTGCAGGCTTAGCAGAATTGTCTCATCCTTACGGAGCAGAAGGATTAGAGCAAGAAATAATGGAACCGACGCAGCCTTACAATACCCTCCGAACCCGTTAACCCTTTGAGAGAACCGTCGGGGCTGCAGCGACGACGGGAAGCTCCGAGCAGGTCATATGCGAAGTGGACTTGTACAGCTTACAAAGATGACGTTGATCAAGCTCTGCTGCGACACCCGACTCGGTTCTCTCTTGCGTATGCCAAGGGGCTGTGAAGAGGCGTGTACTGTAGCTCAGCAACGGCTCTCAAACGCTTTCCAACGCTTTCCTTGGTACATGGCTAAGGTACCACCGTTCCGGAGAGTGGTGAAGTTCTCTCCCTAGCCGCTGATCAACACAGATTTGGATTGTGCAAATCTGCTCGGCTTATCAAACAAGGAAGGCGGCTCCACCTCACTGTTGCAGGTACCTTGAGATCGATAGGCTGTCATGGTGCGCAATGGTGAAATGTAGATTCGGGGAGGTGGGCAAGAATTTCATACATTGTTACGGTCGTCTGCATAATTTCGTGCTTGTTTTTGGCGACCATCAGGGCCAATGTAGGGGCTCGACGGCATGCCACGAATTATGCAATCTTGATACTTACGTGTCAGCATACGGCTATCGGCACCAGGCAGACGTTCTTTGGTTGGATGATCGACAAACTTTGCCTGGACCGGCAGAGGGAAGTGTTGGCATGCCATTAGAGTAGTTCAGGGAAATGTAGGTTGAAACATTGGCAAAGGTCTGTGTTAATATCCCTTCCCTAATTCGGGCAACGACCTTCTTGTATTCATTCGCGAACGGTCTGGAGTGGGACCTTGAGTAGTCAGCAGCCGAGTTGACCAGGGTTAAATCGAGATTGTTTGAGCAAAATGGTGTTGTGCATTGCGATTGGCACGGACTTTTGCACGTTTCACATATGCTCCAAAGCGAGACTTGGTACAGCCGGCCGAGCAAAAAGCACGTTGCACTCCACTGCCGATCCCCCGATGGCTTCAGCCCATGGCGAGATCAGAGATGGACTCAATCTTTGACTAATATGTCGCGCGAACAGGAAAACTACTTAGGACCAGAGGCTACAGCACGATAAGTAAGCAGGTCACTGGATCTCTTTGCTTTGCCATGAGAACAGCTCAAGGCAAACGCCACTCCATGGCATCTGTACTATGTCGCACCTGTATCAAGAGTGGGGAAGCAAGCTTTCAACCACGGCTTGGTGTCCGATGGAATTTGAACGAGATGGGATAATCCGTGAAGGATTCAGGAATGCATCCGGACTTTTGCAGTGGTATTCGCCTGCAGATAAAAAATGAGCCACTGGTATTCTAGGTTGCAAAGAAGGGACCATTTTGATTACAACGTTCCCTTCTTGCTGGGAGCCCTTGGGTTCCCGCTTCTGTGGACTTGCTCGTAGTACTGTCTGCCACTAACCACACCAATATGGTGTTTACTCCTGATGCAGTGCAAATTTATGCCCAGTGATGATTCGTCTCCAATCCCCAGTCTTTCTTCATAAAGACCCTTTCCACACTTTGTCATCTCAATGCCGCGGCAGGGGCTTCTCCGTGCCAGACTTGGCGTTGGGTAAACAAGATTGTAGAGAACGAGATCGCTTCGCGAGGCCCGGCCTCTGGCACGATGCCCAAGCTTTATTTGGTTCCTAGTCTTTTCAAAAGAACAAGGCGTACCCTTCAACAAGTGTTGTTGGTCCATTATTCGGCCGATATCGTGCTGCTCTTTGAGTCTGCAAGCTAATAAGGTCTGGCGTCTCACGAAGTCGACCTCTCTTTGAGCCATGGCCCCGGGTGATCTTAAACGCAGAAGAGCAAATCCCGTTTGTGAGACAGGTATTCCACATTACTGATTGCACTCCGGCAATGACCCGTCACCCTGCGCTCTCTAAACTGTCAAACACTGGCCGCGTCCATAACCTCTTGTGTGAATCATGCCGCCGACCACTCTTGCAGCTGCCAGCTGACCCCTTGATCAATGTCGGTGGAGTTGGCTTTCCATTCCATCTATCAAGCCTTCCTCAAAGGCGTTTTTTACCCTATTTAGTTGAAGCAGGGAGGTTCAATAGCTGCTGAATCTCACATGTTAAATCCTTCATCCACAACTGACCTTTAGCTGCCTCTTCCCAATGGTGTGTGTTTGGGTGGCATGTGTAGTTAATCAGGTCTCGAGACTCAGGATAGCCTCCAAGCTTTGCTGTGCGCTCTCGTCCCTATCCTTTGTTCGTAGAATGATGTTGTGGTTGCAGTTCATGATCAAACAAAGGCAGGTACAAATCCATGGCTGGTCCCTCCGTTGCAGAAAGCGAATGGGTCATTGGCACCCGTTCGGGCTTGGTGTATGGTGCGGAAGGGAGCTGTGAAATGCCGATCAAGGGAGCCTTGACCGGAGAATCTGTCGATGCGTTTGGTTGAGTTCTTTGAGTCCTCTCCAGGTCTGCAATTTGCTGGCGCAACTCCGCGTTGATGGCTTCCAAATCGCCGTTGTGCTTCTCCAGGAACTCCACGTATGTTTCCAAAGCTGCTACCTGGCTGGCTGCTTCCCTTATCTTGGCCTCCTTACGGGCTCGGAACTTCCTTTGGGAGGCCCTGTTCTGCTCACGCCGTCTTTCCAGTCGGCATTTTCTCGCTTCCGCTTCAGTCATCCTGCATTTAGCGCATGATCCCTCATGGTGAGGATCAGCAGGTATTGCATCTGAGGGTGAGGTGACTGAGGTGGTAGAGTGCGAATTCGCCTGTGTCGACGAGGCCGTCGTCTTCTTGGAGCGGCCGGTTCGAGATGGGTATCGTGCTTCAGCAGGCCATGTCAGTTGGAACTTGAGACCACGGCCGTGAGTGCTGTCTGGTGAGGGCGAACCCAGCACCGATGAGTCCGCGGCATCGGACGGTAAGCTCGATGACCTTGACAGGGAGGGGGCTGCAGAGGGAAACCGTGCGACGTCATCCGAATAGACTTTGTTTTGCCAAGTCAGGACGTTCGATGTTGCATAATCGTTGAAGTTCTCTGGCGGGGGTGACACAGCTGGATAGATGAAGAACTCCTCGATACCCGGTTCGAGGGTCTCGGAGAAGTTTATGCTGACGTCCATGTTGACGATATGCAACCAGAGACTGTAGCAACTGACGAGGCCGACAGAAAAGAAGCCGCAAGTACCGATCGAATGCGAAGTGTAAGATCCCGCACTCCCGGCAACAGCAGTCATCACTATTTGGATGGGGATTGACCTCTATATACAAAAGCAGAGCTCCGGAAGCTTCCCATAAAATCGACGATGCGCAGCACATGCACACAGAGCAACGATTCTGGACTTGAGGCTCAATTGCTTGTTCACTCTAGAATCCTGGATCAAAGCAGCCCAAGTGAACCTGGCCATGGCCACTTAGCGCAGCTCGGGGTTATGCACCATGGAATTTAGCAAAGAATGTGGAGCTGGCAAAAAACGCCGTGGTGGCTTATTTGATTCTTTGTAACGTTTACTGGAAACGGCAAAGCGACATGGGTTGATCAGTCAGCACCAATAATGCACTACTGGAAAGAGGCAAAGACGTCATGCTCGCAGTTGCGCCACTGACGGCAGGATTTCGCTCTCGTTCTAGATCCCGTTCAACTCCAATCATTGATACGGATACATGAATAAGTCGTTGAAGTTGAGCCCATCGTTTGGTATCAAGGTGTTGTTGTTCTCAAAGTTCGCATCGAAAGGGTTGGGCTGAATCAGCTCTGACTGGCCGAACCCGAACGTAGGAATATTATTGAAATCGAAAAGGCCCTGTGCTGTCCAGTCCTGTTCATGAAGCCCCGTGTACGCGTCGTCTGGCCGCCCTGGACCATTATCCGGACTGCTCCCAAGCTGTTGAGTATGCTGTGGATGAACGGCTTGCACAGGAGCCTCAGACCTGGCTTCCGGCAATCCGGCTCCGGGGTTGATTTCCTGACCCTGGGGGGTGGCTGCCGGGTTCTGCTTAAAGTGGCTGAGCGTCTCCTCCAAGTTTCGTAGCTTATGCTTGAGCACACTCGGGATTTGCCAGAATAACTCGAACTTGTTGAGAGTCGCAACCAGCAGGTCGAAGTCTGATTGAGCCAGGCGTGAATCGAATCCGGGGGGCCCGAAGAGTTTGGCTACTACCAGGCTAGCCGCAGCAATCCATATTGAATTCGCAATGAGAGGATTGACAAATTGGTAGTGCTGGGGCGATGAGTTCCGGATCACTTCTGCGGTGAGGTTTGCGGCATCGACGTAACGGTCCCAAATTCGGCGGTCATATCCCATTTTGTCCTCGGGTCGTTGCGCATTGGGGGCAGGTTGTTCCTCAGCGTTCGACTGAGCTTTTTGCTCTGGGTCTGGGTTCGTGGCAGATAACGTCATGTGATGCACTTCCCATATGCACAGCATGAGGCGCGCCAGCTGACTCATGACATGAATACAGTATCTCGCAGCGTCCAGAGCCCGGGAGGATGGCTCTTTGGAGGACGGGGATGCTTTGAACGCCAGAAACCTGTCCGCGCAGTTGAGTTCGCGTGGCAATGACATGTGGGCGCAGTGCAAGCAATTGTCCAAGAAGTCTCGCATTTTGGGGACGAGCTTTTGCTGCTCGTCACCAGATGCTGGCATTGCCGTATTAAAGCCAATCCTGCTAGCCCAGACCTCCGGAAACGCACCCATCTTATGCGCATCAAACATGTAGGAGTTGACCAGGATGAACCATGTCTGAGGACTTCTGTTGCCAGAATCGGCCACGTCTCGCCATCTTTGCGCGGCATCGGCTGCGAGGAAACAGCTTTGAACTTCGTGGCCGCTGTACCACTCCTCGTCAGTCACTGGGAGGAAAGTGTAGTTGAGACGTTCATCGATGGCGTTGGGCAATCTGCGGATGGTGCTTGTAAAAATGTCCATTTCCCACAATGCCCACCAGATCCTCCGCCGCTCTTCAGAGAGGACCCAGCTTTCTTCATCGGCAGTATGGTCCACGTCCGACTCGCTTTTAATGGCGGTGGCGTCAATTAAATGAAGGCGCAGTTCATAGGCCATACGTATACAGTCGCCCAACATCCTCCACGTCTTACCACGAACGCCGTGGATTAGCTTCTGAAAGGTAACAAGATAGAGGGACTGTAGCAGGTGTAAAGGCGGATCATCGTCGAGGCATTCTTCGAGACATTCGTGTTGAAGTTGACAGGATGCCTCCAACATGGCTTTTGCTGACAAATCGATGCCATTGAGAGAGGCAACAGACTCCTTGAATCGAAGGGCATATGAAAACAGGGCGGAAAGGAAGGCCTGCAGCTGCTTTGGCGACGCAATTGCACACAATTTCTGCTCAAAGGTTGGGCGGTGAAATAGAGAAAAGGACGTCATGCTGTTGAAATAGGTCTTGATCAACTCCCAACCTTGTTCGCTTGAACACCCAAGCCTCCGGCAGGCTCCATCAAATTCGGCCAGGAAGGCTGCCTCACCGTGTTGTGGGCTTTCATCCTTGACGGCGCTGTCAACTGCGGGTTCATGATCGGGGTGGACAATCCTTAAAAGCGGATGGTCTTGTTTGCTGGTCGCTCTCGGACTATGAGAAGTTGAACTGATCGTGTTGCTGCTACGCCGTATTTCTTGTTGAGTCAGACCAAAATCATTGCTTTGGCGGTGGTGAGCGTGTCCGTTTAGTGATGACGGCAAGCTTGCGACCGCATCATCAAGCTTCAGCCTTTTTGCGCCGTGATCGGTGGTAGAGGCCGAGTGGTCAATCGTAGTTTGAGCTGCCTGCACACGTGGCCTCCGACGGGTGCCAGCCTTTGGGCCCGGCTTCTGGACGGTGAGCGGGTAGGTGCAAGGTCTGGAGCCTTTGTTGCAGTTTCCACAGGACGGCAGCAGGCGGTCGCACTTCACCTTCTGTCTGCGGCAGTGGCTGCAAGCAAAAGACGACTGACCGGACTCCTCGGACAAAACGTTGTGCACCAAGTCATCGCCAGACGAGGTTTGAGGTGCCATGGATAGAGAAAGTCAACACAAAGAAGCGGAAGTCTGGGTGCATCACAGGCGCATTGTCATCGCGAATTGGCGTCAGGCAACCCGCCATTCCCAGCAGTGAAATAGGCTGGGCAACTGCTTCAATACTTGACGCTCTGCTTGAAGTGGAAGCACTGCTTACCAAATAAACTTGATGCAGGACTCGGGCCTGGAAACGAACAAGGCACAGCTCCCAGCCTCTACCAAGCCTCGCTAGCCCGGCCGAGATTTCGGGGCCCCACGAATAATGCCTGAGGCAGAAAATTTGCTTCGGCTTTTTGGCTTCTCCACATACTTGGACCCTGCCAGGGTAGCACTACAAGTTCCGAATGTTTGACGTGAGAACATCACATTATATCTAGATTCTGTGCTGCTTCTAGCGCAATCCGAATGCCCCAAAGAGTGTTAGGAGGACAGTTTGCACAGATATCGACCGGAACAAGCCCATGCCGCCGAAGTTCAGACGACCGAACTGGGGAGAATTCCATGTACCTTGCATGAGCCACCTCTCTCGAGTTACTGATAGCCGCGTTCCGCTCCAAGGTGTACGATAGTGACCATGTTACTCGGTCGGTAGTCTTGGATGAGCTCGAAACCCTCTAGAACATCGATACCGGTTGATACACATCATTCTGCGATCAAAGGCAACATGCCCGCACCAAAGAAACGCGCCCCAAAAGGCCCCCCAAAGAGGGACCCCTTAGCTGCCCTACGCATGTCTGATATGATCATATCGAAGCCATTGTTGCCCATCGAACTGATTTCCCAAATCGTTGACCACCTGAACGGAGCTGATATGATCTCTTTCGCACGGGTGTCGAGGAAAATGCATGAGATGGTCTACGACGATGCTAGATGGGTCCAGCGGCTGAAAAGAATGGGCGTGTGGAACGACGCTGAAGCCCGGAGAACAGGAGGCCACATGGCCGGTGCACAGCCCGGAAAGAAGACTGCGATACCTCAGTCGATTGTGAACGGAAAAGGCAGGCCCGAAATGAATGGGCTCCTGGCAGACACAAGAAAGCCTTCATCTGTAGCGCAAGCTCGCGCCTTTGACGGCTTTGACGCCATTACCATTTCCGAGCCCTCTGCGCGAGCATCCAATGGTGTTGCGTCTCAGGAAGAAGTGCTGTCTGCGCTGAAGAACGTGAGATCAATCCGTGGTCAGGCAAGAGAAGAATACGGGAAAATCTACAAGGCGCTGAACCCATTTTATGTTGATGCTGTCCTTGCAAGCTCATTTGATCGCAGTCTCATCTTCTCGACATTCGCGCTCCCCGAGCAGCGAGCAGATATGTTTTCTCATGTAAGGACATTCGCTTCGAGCGATTTTTCTCCAGGTACCACCTTGCGCGAACAAAGAATTGCCGACCTGATCCACCAATATGACGCTGCGGCGCTGCTGGAGTTCCGATCTGGCTACGAATACAAAGATATCAGCGGACGGATGAAACAATACGCCACGGTCATGCACACACTGAATGGAGGCCAGAGCAGCGTTGACTTGTTCTTGAACGACAATGGCCTCCTGGCCAGGAAGTCAGAACTGACAAGTGTCTCCGACTGTGTCGACTACTCTCTTGGCCATGGCCAGCTTTCTCTTGAAAGAGTGCACGCCAACTTTGACCGACTGGGGGATGCGTATCGGCAAGAGGCCGCCATCATCAAAGCGGTGTTCCCCCAGGCGACCGAGGTGTCTCTGCTCTACCTAGAGCGGATAGGTGAAGAGATCTTGCAGCCCTTTCTAACGGCGTTGTTCCAAGATGCACGGACCAGAAGTACCTCGGTGTACTTGCGTGTGATCTCTGGTAGTTTGCACGCGACAAGCAAGTTTGTCCAAGATTTTGCCCTGCCTGAAGACGCTGACGAAGACATCATCAACCGGGCCAGTGCCGTTCTTGTCAAGCTTTTCGCACCACACTTGCAGCTGTATCTCGATGAAGAAATGGCCTTTTTCAAGCAGAAGGCGGAAAGCGAGGTAGAGCGATGGAATCGCAATCTAGCCGAGCAAGCTGCTTCGACTGAGAGCTTCCTCATGTCAAACATCAATCGTCAAGCCGACAAGAAAGACTTTATGGCCTCCTTCAAAAAGGTTCTCATGATGCCAGTCAACATCTTGCCCTCTTTCTCATCCTCGAAACCCGCAATCAAGCACACCGACAGCGGCCTCTCCCCGAATTCGCGCTCACAAAGTCCTATGCCTCGGCCTCTCACACCATCACTGCCGTCCGAAGCACCAACAGACGAACTAGCGGCCAAGGCAGCCCTCATGGCGTCGCGCCTCGATAACATCAAAACATTATTCAGCATAGATGTTGCCCTGAACCTCATCCATGCAGCAAAATCCTCCCTTGAACGCGCAGCACAATTTATCGCTCTCGGCGGACCACCCGGCGAAATTGCCCGAGAGAGGTGTTCAGAAATCTACCTCATTCTGGTGGACACAATCGGCAACAAACACGTGAAGACAGGCTTCGACCAGGCGATTGAACACCTCTCGGCATACAACGCACGTACGCAGACTCCGACCGATCCAAACGCTCATCAAGGGCCGGTGGTCGCTCCATTGACCACATTCCTCGAACTCGTCAATGTTGGCGACCTCATTCAGCAAATGCTGGACGTCTTCTTTGAGCAGGAGATTGTGGCGATGCACATTGCCAAACGAGATGACTTCATCGCGGCACCGGTGAAAGAGAAGCGGAAGTTTGAGCAGATGCTCGATGAGCATGTTGCGTCTGGGCTGGGGAAGGGTATTGATGTGATGATGGACGAGATTGAATACCTTTGTGCCACAGAACAGCTGCCCACGGACTTCAATCCGGTGACGCAGGTCTTTGACGCCGAGACAGCAAACAAGCGGGCCAGCATGTTCGGCATTGGAGACATTGATGTCAGCCCAACCAAGCCATGTTTGCACATCATCGACATCGTCAGCCAGCACATCAACATGTTACAGGGCAGCACCGACAAGGCTCTGATCGATGTATTCGTGCAAGAGGTTGCGCAAAGACTGTTCCAGGCGCTGGTAAAGCATATCAAGAGGCAGAGGATCAGTCCACTGGGCTCGATGCGATTGCTGTCAGGTGAGCTAAATTGATCTTCTGACGAGTATCTCAATGTCGCGTGCTAATGCTAATGTCCTAACAGACTTGACCGCCTATACAAACCACATCTCATCCTACCGCAACCCGAATCTGACGTTTTATTTCAATACTCTCCGCGAAGTGTCCCAGATCTACCTCTTCGAAGCGAAGACGGATAAAGAAATCGATGAGATGAGCAGCATTATTGCCGATGCAGAACGGTATCGTGGGGTCTTCACTGTTGAAGAAGTGGTGGAGTTTGCCGAGCGAAGAAGCGACTGGCTTACTATAAGGAGCAAGGTTGAGGGACGCGTTAGAGGAGAAAATTGTACATTAATGTGAGGCTACCGAAGCTGGACACCATCCGCATTTGAGGCATCAGCAAACAGTCAAAGAGCATATAGAAGGACATGAAGGTGACACGAATGCCTACGCAGAAACACTGAAGATCCCTCGACCTGACATGAAACTATACGGCTACGGATTCGACTCCATCTCCGGCTTTCTGGAAGTGAAACGCCCTTTCTTGCATTTGGGACAGTCCCATGGTGGCAAACCAGAGTGCTTCACTTGGAAGCCGTCATCTAGATTCCGCTCTACACGTTGGTTGGCGAAACATGTACATTCGACTTCCTACCTAGACATGTACACAAATATATCTAGCTCTAGCAGGGTTGGCGAGCCCTGAATGCGCCCAAATTAGTGTCGGCGTTGATACAAACACACTTTTGAACGTTCCAATCTGCACCACTCCTACTTCCTCTGAACGAGACCCCATCCGATTCACCCAGAGCACACGCTCACTTTCTTTCAGGAACATGTCATGACGTGAAGGAATTGAAGGGAGTGGCCGCTAGACTGGTTTGGAGCGAATCAATACAGATGTTTCGTGATCAGATGCCTTCCGTCTTGCCTCTCATCTCCAGCTCGCATTGGTTGTCCTCAAATATCCAAATTGTCCGGATCATGCATATCTATGACACTTGACTTGTCAGCTCTCATTCAATGACTTTCAATTTTTGCTGTGCAATGTGATGAGGCATCGGTGAGCTCTTCAGAAGGGGAAAGAAAGGTAACGGCATTTCCTGGGTTACTAAGCCAAGATGAACGACAAAATTGTTTGAATCAGCTATGTTTGTATCATCATTGAGCTGCTTTGTGGGTGGTGCGTAGCTTGGTGCTGTGGGTATGCAAGCACGGCGCGTCTCCAAATAACAAATCAAGGAAACAAATTGGGGAGATGCACACCTTTCAATATATTGGTGGGTTGACTAGCGCGTAGATCGACAGGATCAGCTCGGATATCGAGAGGCAACGCAGATCAGTGAAGTTCTAGCTGAGACAACTCCGTCAAAGTTGTCGACAGCCATCAGGACATTGTGTAAATCGTGCTAGAACAGATTAGTAGTGAAGACAGGCACTGTCGTGCTAGCCAGGCCGTTGATCCGGTTTCGCTGGCGATATGCATCTCAACTCATTTTGGCAAGCTCGTATCAAATCTCGGACGATACGACTTGCGGTTCCGAGGGGAGCAGATCTCTAGACTTAAAGCACTATGAACGAAACATTCTGAAAGCTCTGCTTTTTGAAAGCAAAGAAAAACCTTTAAGAACTTGCTTGGCACCGGATCGGATCAATTCTTTCGCAATGCGTCCAAATTGGGATGCTCCTTTTTCGCCCGGACCTCTGAGCTAGTGAGTTTTCGATCCGTCACAAATTCATCTCTACGTGTGTGCAAATAGTCTCATAGTTGCTTGGGCAATGCCAATGACATTTTCAAGATGTGTACGAACGCTCAGACTTGGGAGAATGATGGGCAATCGTCCCATGAATCTCCGGTTCACAAACCAGGAGCTCTTACTCCTCGTCATTCTATGATCTCTCTTGCTCCTGATGGCGCATAGCTCGGCCGTCAGCAGATTCGCGTGTCCGTTGTCTAGCAATGCCACCAATAGGCCCACCATTTGCCACCTGTGGGACGTCGTATCCATTCACATTCCCCATGGGAGCCTCGCTCACTGGTAGCTGTTTGGAGCGCAATCGGTCATTGACCCAGTCGCCGAGAGCTTGAATGGGGTTTCGATCTGCTCTCCTCTCCTCATCTGTTGGCACTGCGGGTGCTCTATCAAGTGGAAGCATGGAGAGATCCTCAAGGATCCTGTAGATCGTAGGTCCTGACGGCGTTTCTGCCGCATTCTTGCCGAAGACTAATCGCCATAATTTGAGCAGGATGAAGAGTGCAAGCATGGCGCCGGGCTAAACGTGTCAGCGACATGGCAAGTCGTGTAGCCATCAAAACAAGACTTACCACAGCGTAGGCAGTAGCGACTTTTACCGAATCCACATCTCCATCCCACCACGATGCCGAGCAAAAGACGAATACAATGAGAAAACATCCCAGGAAGCCCGCCCAGGCCACCCATGGCTGGCTGCTGCTGAGGAAGGGACGCTTCTTCTGCCATTCTAGCTCCCTCCTCGATCGGTCATAGTGGTCCGGAAGCTGTGGTTGATACGCGCTCAACCATTCAAAGTATTTGATGAAAGCAACACACTCCGCACCCCAGACTATGACACCACCAACGCTGCCAATGGTAGTCATGATCCCCAATACCTATTCATTGTCAGGAGTGGCTCGAGGAAATGTTCGCTGGGACTCACATTGAGGTTTTCGGCTCGCGCCGCGATAAGCGGAATCCAAGTGACTGCTGATACTACCAGAGCCGCCACAGGGACCCCTCGGGGAGAAACAGTTCCAAGCCCTCGAGGTGTAGGTATGACCTGTCGCCACCACGGCTGCGCTCGTCGTGCACGAGGGGCAGTAGACCTGAAGAGACCATAAAGCGTTCGAGAAGCCACGTACAAGGCTGTATTTGCTGAGCTGATGCAGAAATAGATAATGCAGGCATTGAAATATTTGCCGGCAGCGACTGATCCGTATTCATAGGCCGCAAGCTCTACGTACGGGTAGGTCTGGTAACAGACGCCATTTTTCAAAGGGATGCCGACGTCTCTCCTGGTCGTGCCAATCTCAGATGATGAATCAGACGCTGGCTCAAGAGCCGCAAGCCGCTGGTCGTGCCAAGGGATCAGAATAGTGCCTGGAACGGCCACCCACAGATAAATGCCAGTCATAATCCAGGCTATATATCGAACTGGCCATCTTAGAGACTCGCGATTGACAGCTTCGAATGCAGTGATTGCCACGATCTCGACGCCAATGAAGCCATAGGCGAGGACAGGTATACTCATGCTGAACATCATTAACACCACGCTTGTTCACAGACATGGACACTCACCACAACGAAGTAAACCAATTATTTGCCTCGCTCGGGTTGTAGCCGAGGGCGGGATTAGGAGCTGCGTGCACTGATTCATTTAGCACAGTGGTAGTAATCATGAATGCCAAGGGAGTTCATACGCTTGCCAATGGCAATCCATAAGAAGAGTCCCCCTGCGAAGGCCTTCAAGAATTTGAGAATCCCTCCTATCGCCTCAATCCAGCCGTATGTCTGGAGCAGTGATCAGCCTCTTCATCCATGAAAACCGACACAAGATGGTACTAACCTTGACGCCAAATCCGTTGATGCCGACCAAGACAAATCCAATGGCCACGACCACGCCAATCCGGTACATGCTCCTTGGAAGAAATTCACAAAAGAAATCGTAGGCTGCGAGGAGGAGGACCGTAAAGATCGAAGACCAGGTATACCTGAAGACTCAGTATGCTTCTAACATGAGACATCACGGAGATTCCATACCAGTATGTGATGCCCACGACCTTGGCGAGGTCGTCATCGACAAAAAGCTTGACATATTCGACCAGGGCATTCGGCACTGGCCAGAGAACCACCAACTCTCCCAGCGATGCCATCACGCAGATTGCGACGGCACCCACGAAAACCAACGCAACCAGTGTGCCTGCTGTGGATGCTGTATGAAGAATTGTGCCGATCGTAGAGAAGATCGTAACGCCGATAATGCCACTAATGGCCAGAAGCTGGCGCCAACGTGAGCACATGCATCAATGCTGTGAGTTCTCGCCCCTACCACTATCTGCCACGATTTGAGAGCCCGCCTCAGATTGCTCAGCTACCATACATTCGTGGAGCATAGAGCTTGCTTACCTAAGCTCGGGTGGTCCTCTGCGCGCTGTGTGCAAGCCCTGTGCAACCGTCGCCATTGCAGCACGTATCCATGGATTTCGACCAGATCTGAAGTTTGGGACCTGTTTCTTGCAGGGCGTGGGGACGCGAAAAGTAGGGCTGAAAGAAGTCTGAATGCTTGCCACGTTTGCAGGCTGTGTGCGGCAGCTCTTTCACAATGCCAGGCCAGTGACCCAGGAGTCTAGCTTCAACGAGCCGAGCCTGAAGGCGCGGGCAGATGCTGGCTTAGCACTGCCTGTTCAGTCCATTACAACGCAAATCAGGATATGCGAGTGGTCACATTGACTCGAAAGCGAGCCATGATTGTGCTAGACCAGGCATAGCCGAGTGTTTCCAGAGCGCTCTTTTGCTCCAAAGGCCGGTAGTATTCCCGAAGCGGAGCGAGACACATGGAGGGTTTATCAGGGGAGCTGGGAAACATCATGCAAGCTGATTTCATCATGAGTGCAAGAACCAACAAGGTCAACACAAGATCTCCGTCCAGTTTGCGGACGTGAGACCTAACAACTTCGACCATGTGTTCGGCTAGGCAGCCATGATGCAGCTAGCAGCTCGCCCTGCGCAGTTTTCGAAAAGACCCAACCCAAATGGTTACAAATGTGAAGACAGCAAGGGCTGAGTGGGCGAGTGGTGGTGGGCGCTCGGAGGGTTTTTCGATAGGGCTTGCAAAGCTAATCCCAGGCAAGGCATAGCTTAGAATGAGGCACAATTCGGGGTTGGGGCAACCCCTCTCCCTTGCTTGCAGGTGCGGTGTTTGTTCGTGCTCACTCATGACGATCATCTTCTCCAGGTGTCCAGCATGTTTGGGAACAGGCCACAGGAGGCGCAAGTGAGTCATGGTATATCAGCGTGTGCATATGACCACTGCAATATGCCACAGTAGGGCGAAAAGAGCAGCACGTGCTGTTTACAGGCCCATTTTGTTTCAACTCCCAAAATTGCCCAAGGCTAATCCTGCCCTTCCGGTTGGGCCTGTGGCAGAATGCTGCCTAAGAGATATGAATCTGAATCACACGACTTGATGTTGTGAACTGTGCCTGGGGCACAAGAGGCTGTTGCTGCCTTTAGCTTGATTCAGGGCAAATATCAGATATCTTGTTCATGCCCCCCAAGGCTCAAAAGTGAAGATCAAACGCCATAGAGGAGCGGCTGCATTGCACTCCTCAATCCCAATACGACGCTATGCCTGGTACACAACGTCGGTCCAAGAGTTGGAAGTGGAATGGTGTTGGACCACAGCTTGCAACTGGCTACATCAAGAAAGACGTGCTTCTGAAGAGATTGATGGAGCTGTTTCCCCAAGTTGCGTCAAAGGACGAATTCGATGCCAAACACCCAGGAGGCGTAAGTCAATGGCTTCGTTTCTTCATACATAAGGTTGCTTTGCACTGACTCTGGCTTCGCAGGATGACCGCGCTGGTTGGGTGTTCTATGCTCCAGCGAAAGTCCCGACTTCCGAGTATTAGTAAGTGTTAGCAAACACCCCAAGTGGAAGGTGATGCAGAGCTGATGGTCTGTTGAGTGAAATGGCGAGACGGTCTGAACCCTGGTCCTAGAGCTCGAGTCTGCCTATGTGAAGTAGAATGGTTTTGAAATACTCGTCTTCAAGCGTAACAAGCTGGAGTATTGTTTCATTGGGGATCCATGCCTTACTCTCTCTGAGCCGGGTTGTGGCTTCGCGGCTGGTGTACAGTGGAATTTGATTTTGTCAAGTATGTTGGAATTAGACGCATTATCATATCCTCAGTAAAGCCTTCTATGCTGTGTGGAGATGGAGCAGCTTCTGGCTACTGATTCGTATTCAAGTACGTGCGTACTGCGACAGGGTGAGGGAAAGTAGTGTAAAGGACGTGGCCCAAAATCCTCACAGGTGGAGAGCATGATTCTGATTGGATGTCTGCGTAATCGGGCGGTGCACCTTTGGGCTGACTCCAACCTTGAGGATGAGTTGTTCCTTACGTCGAGCCGCAGCAGCGCACGGCCAGATCTATAGGAATTAAATTGATAACACGACTCTGCCAGGACAACTTTGCAAGGCCGCTCGCCGCAACCAAGTAACCAGCAACTGTCCCCAAACTGTACATTGAAATGGCGACAGCAGGCAGATCTTGTGCTGAGAGATTGTCGGAATGCAAATCTGGCACATTACTCGATCAATCCCGCCGCAATGACACACTCATACGCTCAGTCGTCAGTAGTGTCAATGGTACGCCAAATTGCTGCAAACTGACAGGCCTTGAGCTCAGATCAGAGCTGACTTCTCATCCAGCGGCTCGGCCCTTCGAGATTCAAGAACATCAGCGGTACAGTGATTTCCGGGATAGGGTACGGACGGGCGCGCACCGAGATTCGAAGTCGATAATTGTGTAAGTCGTGCTCGATGGCTCCGAAGAGTCTCCCTAAGTAATTTGGCACAGGTCATTGTCCTCCAAAAACTCGTACTGTCCTCTCCGTATCACCAAGGAAGATCTGCAGCAGCTTGTCATTGACGAAAATGTCGATGCCAGCTTCGCATCTGCCGTAGCCTCCTTCGGTACGCTTCCTCGATATTCTGAACAAGGCTACGCGTGCGTTTCGAGCAACAGCCAGTCGGACGGCTCCTTCTGTAAGTGATTTGAGGGCCACAGACGTATTCTCTAGCCAACGCAACGGAATAGTCATCTCCTATCTGTTGAGATTTGCCGAAAAGGACGAAGGAGGCCACTGGAAGATCCGCCAACTCGGGGTATACCATAGCTATTGCAAATCGACCGACTCACATTTCTGGATACTGCTGCAATCGCATCCTCCCGATAAGGATACCTTATCGAGAAGGATGATGGAGCAGTTTGAAAGTTCAGAAGGCCGAAAGTCGATCAACACCTGCCCTGCGATGCTCCACGATCTTATCGTCCAAACGTATGTGCCACAATGGAGGTGGTACCTGGATTTTCTTGGTGAGACATATAGTGAGCTGGTACGTCTCCGTTCTCTTTTCGTGCTCAGCAGGCACTCATTCGAAGTAGTCCTACTATATCAGCACAGTGGAGTTTCGGCCCGACTGCGGATTCAGTCTTACCCTGGAGACTTTGCAAAAGTGCAAGCGTTTGCTCGAGGAAATGGCTGCAGTGCCAGCAATACTTGACGCTGTGTTGAGGATTTTAACAGTCGTTGAGTCAAGGAAATCCAGCATTGGTTCAGGCCGACATCATGCAACGACGACCGCCTATCGTTCTGCTTTGTACGACATGAAAAGCAGTATTGAGGTGATGATGCGCCAGATGCAAGGCGTGGTCGAACTGGTAAGGCAACCCAAGAGATAACACAACGTGGAGTGCTGACTATTTTCAAGCTTGGTAGCACCCTTGACCTTAAAAACCAGCAAGATGCGGCGCAGGTCAACCAGAATCTGTTGCAACTTACCATCCGCACCACGAAAGATAGCGCGGCCATCCGTGTCATAACGCTGGTGACCTTGCTCTATCTCCCAGCGACTTTCATAGCAGTATGTTGCATTTTCTGTCTCCCCTTTCCCCCTCTTTGATCATGCCGTGCTAACATCAGCAAACTAGACTTTGTTCGGCATGAACTTTTTCGATTTCGATGAACATTCCAAAGATATCCTCATAAGTCATGATATCTGGATCTATTTTGTAGCCTTTGCAGTGCTGACGGGCGTAACCCTCCTCCTTTGGCGCATATGGATGAACTATGCGTCTAAGATCCGGAAGCTGCATGTGGTAGAGGTGGCGGACGAGAAAGTGTGACATTCCGCGACACGGCATGCATGGTGTTTGCTTGGTTCATGTGAGGTCGATCTTCTGTGCGCCACCCGTATGTTCAACGATCAGCGCATTCACGGCTCGGCTAACGCGGATGCTGAAGCCTGTCTTCATGGTCGCATGGTCATTGAGATCGGCTAGATGCCATGTCCGCAGATTTGAGAGCACCGGACTCCCATTAGATGACAGGGATAGGTTCCACACCAAGACAGCATGTTTTGGATGTTTCATACGCATCGGCTTCCGGTGACCAAGACAAGCAACTAATATTCTCTGACTGTGTTGGATCGTCCACAGGCGTCCTGATATGTAGTAAGCGTCCGCCTGGTAACGGAGTGGCTCCCACAGAAGGCTTCCGAGGAAGCATATCACTCCTGGATTATCTCGGCTCTGCATAAGACATGTCAGAGGGATGCCAGCTGGTCTTAGGTAGGGTCGAAACGACTGATCAGGAGATATCTGTCCACCGTTAGCATTGTCCAACGCTGACCCCACCCACTTTGCATCGGGCCTCAACGGGTTTACGGACCAGGTTATGTTCGTAATCGAGCACCACCGAGTATTGCTGATCAGCATCCCGATAGCGCCAAACGGTATACCTGTGTCGTGAGACGGCGAAGAGGCTCTCGCCATTGTTGCCAAAGGTTATATCCGCCATGCTGCCATTGAAGTTTTTGGAATGCCAAAGCATCGTCCGTGCGTTGCTATAAAGGGGTTAGTAACGAACCTGTGTCGGGCTTGTGTCAAAATTTACGTACACTAGGTCAACAATTTGTATCGCGTCCTGAAACTCCATAACTAGACGCCCGTCGCGGGAGACGTTGAATTGAACGACATATCGCCCTTGTGTGAACGCATTGAGCCCTTCAGAGCTGACTGCAATCTCAGTTCGACCAAGATTGTGAATAGAAAGCTTGATATATCAGTCAGGATGGGCAATCCAAATCGTGATGATGAAATTACTCGCCTGTGACGATTCTCGAATAATCAGGATCGAATCGGAGAGCTTGACAGAGTCCTGCTCAAGCAATCCATGTTCCTGGCGATCTATGAAACCCATACACTCAAGGCCGCCTGTGGGCAGTATACGGGCTCGACAAAGCTTGTCTCCATCAGAAAAGATTGCCTCTGTCCCGTCCTCATTGGTGACCACGAACGATGGTGAAAAATGCTGCTTAGCCAGATGCTTGGAAAATGGACCGGAATCGCCGCTCCACTGTGGACAAACTGTCGAATTGCTTGAACGGCTTGCTGGGGATAGCAGAGAAAAGGCCGAATCCAGCAGGCTCGATTGCGATTGATGTGGGCTGTTGAGGTTGCGATGGGAGGAGGAAGAGCCTTGGGAAGCAATGCGACCGTTACGAGACGAGCCGCCCCAGCTTTGTGGCGAGTTGTGTAAATGAGAATGCTGTTCCTTTGATGCATCCCATTCTGCTCCGCCCTGTGGGGTCTGCAGTGGAGGTGGAGATCGAGAATGAACGGACCCTCTAGGTGGAGGTGGTTCTTGACGTGATAGTGAAAGGCTGCGCCGACTCTCTTCCTCGCTGTCTACTGTTCTGGTTTGCGGACGTGATTGCGTTGTATAGGACGTACTGCTTGCACAACTACCAGACGCCGTCCTCCCACCATCAGAGACTTGATTGGTGTGAGTCGTCGTAAGCATCAAATTTTCGCAAGAGGTTGCGGAGGCTTCCGTAAATAGCGGTGCAACGGGGGCCGAGGGTGACAGCTTGATCAAATCATTCCGAACGCCTCCAGCAGATTTGCGTCCTGCAGGGTTGATATGCAGCGCGTTCTGCTTTAATGAATCCCACATAGCACGATACCAGGGGAGGGCTTCTGGATGAGTGATTTCAGGCTCGGCCTCGAAGAAAGCGATCAGTGCTGGAACCAGGCTATACTGCCGACTTGGTGTCATCCAGTAGAAGTACTGATCTCGATGATGTCCATCGCCATCTGGTGTGTCTCGCTCTAGCGTCCGTCTAAGTCTCTGCACACTGCTGCTGCCGCCCATGGTAAATGCCAGGACTTCTGCTACAACAGTGCCATATGACCAGACATCGGCCCTTGCATGATCGATGTGATGGCCGTTTTGCTCATGTCGTCCCTCGACCTCGGGTGCTTGATACGGTCCGCTACGGCGAACAAGAGGTCGATCCGCTGACTTTTCGGGGGAGGAGAGCGAGCCAAGAAGATCTCCTGTGGTCCTGACTTTTTGAGAATCAGAAAGCCCAAAGTCAGTGATCTTCCACCAACCCACAGGGTGCTCCTGCCGCTCCTTCACACCCTGTGGTTTGAAAATAAGTACATTGTCCGGTTTCAGATCCATGTGATACAGCGCGATCTTCTCGTTCTGGGGTGTTTCGATATGATTGTGCAAAAACTCCAAAGCATGCGCAAGGTAACCGAGCTCCTTGATCAGATTAATGGGTGTGATGTTCGACATTTCCAGCCAAGATGGATATTCCCGGCCGTCGTTGCGTAAAAAATCTGCGAGATCGGTCCACGCCCAGGGAAACACAATATTGAAGCTGTTCGGGAAGACAATGATGGCCGCAATGTGGGAAACGATATGGCCATGTGTCAACGTGTTGCGTCCAATCAGCTCTAGATGCTTCAATTCGTGTTGGAAGTTGGCGCGCGAGTGCGTAATCGTTTTGCATGCAACAAACTATGTCTGGGTCAGCGGCGCTCGAGAGGTCAAGCATCGTAGCCCTACCTTGGTGTGATCAAAACCGGCACTTCGTTTCAGATAACCTGTCTTGATCCTAACTTTCGACACCTGGCCATACCACCCACTACGTTTCACTTCGTTGGCTTGGTACTCAAACGGCAACCTTGTACCTCCTGGGTAGTGAAAGAAGCCTGTGCCATCTTTGTCGTCCAGTATCGCGGGGCAGAACTTGTACTGGCCTTCCTTGAACTCCACGTTGGCCTTACCAAAAATGGCTCTGATGAGTGCAGGAGATAAGGGAAGGTCTTTGTCCGTGAGCAAGATGTCTAGGTCCGGAACAAACAAACCATCGTTGCGCAGCGTACACCTCGGTGCATTTTTGGGCGGATTTGATGGGCTCCATTCGTAGTATGTCAAAGCGGAAATGAGGAGGATGGTTCTTTTCTCAAAGTCTTTGCTTTCAAGAGCATGCCAGGAGCATATGGTCTTGAGACGCGAGAACGGCGATACTCCGAGTTGACGGTCGTTACGCCCCCCAAGCCAGATCGACGCCAAAGCAGATCTAGTGATGAATGTGCAATGAGGTTCGTCGCTGTCTGCATTGACCCATTTAGTCTGAATTTGCTGAACGACGAAATCCGAAATGTCCTCCCATGTGTTGAGGCCTGCGTTGGCACCAAGAGAAGGGCTTGCCTGGCTCATGTTGGACTCATAGCTAAGTGGTACGTTTCGATGCTCCGCTGCCGGAAATGGGCAGCTTGACCCATTGTTCTATCGTCATTTAAGTGAATGGACCGTTGGGAGGGACACGTCGAAGAGCTGAATCCAGGGAGGCTGCCCAGGACTGGCTGCACCGATCGTCGGGATTATGGGCATCAATGAAGAAGGGCGACTAACTAGGTGATGTGGTTGATGAGCCTTGTATGGGTGAGGGAAGGGCGAGCAGGGCAAGGAATCAGATGGTTCCGATGGACCGCAGTCAAGGTACTTTCTGAGAGCCTTGCAGGGTTGGGTTGGCGTTTTCGGGCAACAACGACGTCATGGCAGATCACTACAGGACATGGCGTCTGGGCTTGAGGTCGTTTGTCCAGCATCGTGCATTAGAGGCCCTGATCAAGTCTCAAATTACAGGGGCAAAGCCGTTGGATTAACGAACGTGAAAACAAATGTAATGCAGACATTTCTTCGAGTCGATAAGAGTACCTAGTATTTTCAATTCCGTGCCACATGGCCAAGTCATACATCGTCATATCATCATCTCATCTCGTTCCCCAACCCGTTTCTGTCGTTGCCTCTAGCAGACTTTTCTACTGCAGACTATTCTTCCAGCGTACGAGAAAACACTCGGCATGTAGCGGGACAGAGCCTCAGCCTCGGTCCTTCACATCCATTACCTATCCGACTCCATCGGGCTATCTATTCTTGGTGGACTCCTCGACTTTCTCCCGCCCGGTGCAGGACTCTTACTCAACCTACACCCACGCCATTAGCACATCCCACCCCTTGCCACGTCTAAAGCAGCACAGAGAAGAGGAGAAGGAACACTCACGACCGCCTCCGTTCCCCCTCTCTCCTCCTCTCCTCAATAATCCGCAACATCTCCTTTCTCCCCTCGCGCGCATCAATTCTCTTCCCTCCCATGCTCATACTTACCTTCTCGTTCGTCCGAACCATCAGCAACCGTTTCAACAACAAATGCTTCATAATCAAACACACAAACACTCCACAATCACTCCCGTTCTCTTGCTGCGGCGTATCATTGAGCTGGATGAATCTCAATCGAACGTTGAGAAGCGCCTGTAGCTTTTGAGAGACCTTGTAGGCTTCTTCACGATTAGATGCGTAGAGGGAGTCGTAGTGGAAGGATACGCCGTCGACAATGGAGACGAGGAGGAGAGACCAGTGGGTGCCGCCTTCGGGCTGGTTGGAATTCGTGCAGTCATTTACGGGGAGGAAGACGTGGGTCACGTTTGTGAAGTCGGGGAGGGCGTCCTGGTGATCAAGCATGTCGTCAGTAGTCCGTTTTGTGCATGAGGCGGGGATTAGGTGTCTCCGCGGCCATTACCTTTATGATGGTGGCGTCGGCCACCTCCTTCAGCATCTGGGTCATGGTCGGCCGAAGGAGGATGATTTTGGAGTACTTGAATTCGGTGAGGAATTCTCGTTCAAGGTACCTGCCGCCGGTCGTAAGAGGTAGTCCGTCTCTTGGTTGTGTAGAAATGGCACCTACTCTTCCCAGAAGGATATGACCTGCTCGCTGTCAGCTTTTGCGCTGCTGGCCGCCCCATCGCGATCCGAAACCTACATTGTCCGTAAGCCAATCATTCCGTAATACATTCACATCTTCCTGCGTAACTGCCACAGGTTAGCCGGAAACATCCGCAGATGTGGGAAGAATTCGTACGTCGGATGTCGTAGTCTACACGCACAATGGTTAGCAACAGCGTCAGCCTTGTGGTTGGATGCTCTCGACGTACAGCTCAGGTAGGCATCGTCCGGTGCCAGCTGTCGAGACATCACTGTTAGCGTCATTCAACCGAGTTTCTGTGTACAGATGGGAAACGTGGGAATTCCGTGCATGTACACGACCGCAGTGCGCGCGATCCCGTATATCGTTCGCGACATTGGGCGGGCAACATGAGGAATGCAATGATGCGCAGCCGTACCGATCTAAAATGCCTGCTCAGATGTCCACCAAAGGGGTGCATTTTGGGATAGAGCCTTTCCTGGGTTCCTTTCACAGCTTGATGCATTCAATGTTCAGTATCCAAGAGGGCCAGTCTCGGTTACGCGCAGAACATAGTGGGATATTCTTTGAGGCGGCAGAAACGGGGTGTGGAAACCGGTCAGTCGCGTTTCAGAATCAAATATTGGAGCAGGCATCAAGAAATGGTACCGAGCGTTGGAAATCGCAACGACCAGCTTGCGGTCTAGATTTCAGACGTGCCTTGCCGTTCGGCGGGATCAACAACGCGAGGTTCGAGATAGCGTCATCATCAACTTTATTCATGTAGCGGCCTCGGCAGAGCGACTTCCGGGGAGTGTCATTGGCGTCCAGCGGCGACTCTCATGGCCACCATCGGATGTTGTGGAAATGCGTCCTTTTCCAAGAAAAGGCTCAACCTCATTTGCTTTTCTGAGTGAGAGATCACTCAGCTTTCGCTAGAACGCTGCTACTATACAAGAAAGATAACCTTCCCCGGACCTGCTTATCAACATAAGAACCCTAAAAGTATCAAGAATCCCCCGTCATAATGGTTGCCATCGCGCCTGGGGAGAAAAGCTAAAGAAAACTTCATTTCACTCATCGTCACTCTATACCGCTCGCTGAAATGTGCATGTCCAACTTGAGAAATCTAGCGCCTGGATCTAAGCCTGCAAAGGCCACATGATGAGGAAATGGTGAGAAAGGTGCCCTCCCTATCGTTTGGCCGTGAAGTGAAGCATGATTATTCGGCCAGCTTTGCGAAATGCTTGTTCCAGATCCAGCCTATTTGTTTGTGTGGGTCGTCCTGATTCTTTGCCAGCCAGAGTTCTCCTCGTTCACCAATAATATCGAAGATTTCGCCACTGACATATGTCAAATATGGGAAGCCTGCTTCACGTCGAGCTCGATCAATATTGAACTCGTAAACGCTAGCGGCGGTGAAGAGCACTTGGGGCTCGCTAACCGGTGTGTCGACAGGGTGTCGCTCCTGCACAGGCGAGTCTGACATCGGTAGGGCTGAGGAAAAGACGCCTGACCCACGGCTGTGCTGTTCTGTCTGCGAATTCGATGGTCCTGCGGCGGCAGAGAAGAAGGTATTAGAAGATGCCGGCCTCTCTGGGGCTGTCTGAGCTTGGAATGGACTCATAAATGGAGAGGGTGTTTCCACGCCAAGTCGCGGTGGCGCAAACACATCCTGCTGCACTGTTGGACTGGTGCCAGGTCGTCCGAAATGGGCACTTGCAGAGGTGTGCTTTGCGTTCGTCGATGTCCTGCTCGACATCTCGGGCCGCTGTTGAGACTTGCCCGACGTGGTCGAAGCTGCTCTAATTCGCCCATTTGGATAAGGATATGGTCGGTCAAAGTGATCAGGAAGTGGCTGCGCATATGTGCCGCTGGGCCGAGAGATGGGTTCCAGCGGCGGGACATTCGAACTTTCGCTGTGCAGCGAGGTGGACCGCTTATTGTTGGTACTGCTGAAGGACATATGACGTGGTGAGTCCTCTCCATTCAATGTCGATCCGGGTGTCAAGAAGCTTGTCATGTTTGCGGCTTGCAGCATCAGTGATCCGTTACAGATGCTCAGAGCAAGAGCGGACGCTTCCTGAAAATCGAAATCGCCCTGCCAGTCTTTCTCAATGTCTTCGGGCGACAAGCGGCTGAGGCTGATGCCCATCACGCTTGAAAATTTCTGCTGGATCATTGCCATCCACGACATCTGGAGCTGCACGAGATGCCCTTGGCAGGACTGCACCAGATGTGCCGTGGCTCTGAGGAGCTTCCTCATGCGCTCTTTGGCTTCGGTGTTCAGGGCTTCCCACTGATCCATCCGATCAACCATTTTCTTATCCACCTTTTCGCCCCTGTCCTTCTTGTTCTTCATTTGTGCGTAGTCGACCAAGCGTTTGTCTCGCTTGTGCAGAAGCCCCTTCGGATCGTCCTTGAACTTGGTCAACATGTCCACTGTCGTGGTCATCGGTTTCACCACCCGCTTCTGCAGATGCTCGAGATGATCGGGCAGAGCGATATTCTGAACGTTGCGTATGATCATGACAAGATGTCTCAGCTTACTCTCTTCTTGCTGGTAATGGGAATGGCCGACGTCGACCCACCCTTCTGCCGCAGCCGCGACCTCCACCATTTTATTGACCCACTGCGTGATGCCTTTCTCGTAAGTTTGACAATCGTTCGCGACGACCATGAGCTGGACGTAATTATTGTCGTACGCTATCCTCAACTTGTCGTACTCGGTGTCTTCGTACATGTCTGTGATGCCGACATGCTGTCTGAGCTTCTCCGCTCGTCGGCCAAAGGCCTTGGAGAGGCCGGTACGCACGTCCGACTGGCCTCGCTTACGATTTAGCACTTGGTCCAGCGCTTCGGCATGCTTTTTCAGGTCATTGATCCGCATGTTGACGTCGGTGACATTGTTCAACACGCGACGCAGAGTGGGCAGGTCTGGATGGTCTTCGGCCGTAGCATCAATCAGCTCTTTCAACAGCAGGGGATACTTGGTAATGCGCTGCACGGGTTTGACGAGAAGCGCGTCGAGGTTCCATGCGTTGGTGATGTCGCTGGAGTTGTCACTGCACTCTTTGAGCCATTCTTGTGCGGCAGCAGATCGCTGCAGCATCTCAAGTCGCTGATTCGCTGCGTGACGGTTTCTAATGTAGTCGGTGTACACGGATTCCATGTCGGTGAGGAACCCTTCGAAAGCATCACCAATTCGAGTCTCGCGATCCTTCTGAATATCTGACAATTCGTTGTCAATCTTGGTAGACGCCAGCGTCGAAGAACTAGAATTGTACGACAGCCCTTCAAGACCTTCGGATTTCTCTTTTTTGCGATCTGCCGGATATGATGGCCTGGAGGTCTGCTTCAAAGCAGTAAGAAAGTCCCTGGCAAAACCTTGCACTTGCTCCACATTGCCAAAGAGTACTCTGATATCGTCTTCAGTCAAAGCGGCTGTTGCCGTCTCCTTGTAGATGTCGCAGAGCACCTGCATATCGCGCTGATAGGTAAATTCTGTATCCACAAGCTCCTTGATAACGTGCTTGCGCTTCTTCAAACGACTAGCCTCCGGTGTTGGAGCTTCTCCCTGGGCGTCTTGCGCTTCCCAAGGGGCGATCTCGGCTCGAGACCTGGCCGACGGCGGCCGAGAGCGGGATTGAGACGACCTTGGTGTTTGAACCTGCCCCAGCGAAGTAACACGATGGGGCACCCTCGGCTTTCGCATACCCTCATCTGCGTTCTCCAGCAAAGGAGCCTTCGACATCAGATCTATGCTTGGGAAATTGTCCTTGGGCGGAGGAGGCGGGGAATGCGAAGGAGCTCGAATGATAGCTATCCCATATTCTTCAGGGCCGATCGTGTCTTCATCCGGATTGATTGGAATCAGTCGAGAGATGGTCTTGGAAGCCAATCCATGCTCCACGCTGGTGGCATTTGGGCTGATCGCTCCTGTCGCCTGTGATGATCCCGCACCTTGATGTTGCTCGGCTGGTACATCACGCAGCTGGGGTTCTTCAGGTGGAGTGATGTTGTCCGAGGCAAAACGCATCCAGTCCCCAACAGACGGAGAAGTGCTTGCCCAGTCCTCGGCGCTATCGAGACTCGACTTGTGTCGGTGACCTCCATATCTCGTCGACGGCAGCGTAAGAAGGTGGTCGTTTGCAACTGGCAACTCGGCGACTTCGAGCTTCGACTCTTGCATCTGTGGCGCCTCTTCTGGATGCTCTGCTTGCGGTGTTGTACTCTCCGGCTCATTAGCACTGTGTGGGGGCTGAGAACGCTCGTTCTCGTCGCGTCGGACGATTTCCTCCAGGCAGAGTTGTTCGATTTTTCCCGAATCGTAGATACCTTCGTCTTCAATCTCAGGACAAGTCGCAAGGACTTTCTGATACACATTGTCGGCAAATTGTTGATCGACAATCCCAGAGCTGGAGTGCTCTTGTAGAACAATATTGATAATGGTGTAAGCGTCGGATGCCATCGTGTCTCGGTAGGATTCATCGTGATCATGATCGTGATAACTCGACAAACCCGCCTCGTCATTGTCCCCAAGCCGTCTTTGGTTGTCATGTAAATCCCTCTCCGACGAGTTAATGTAGCTGTCATCCTGATCAGCATCCTCGTGCATCGATGAAGTCCATGAATCTCGATCAGAGATCGGGTCCTCGGGTACCTCCGGTAGCGGTTCAGGAGGCATAAAATTGGTCCTGTAGCCTTTGCTGAGAGCTTCGTCATCGTCGAGGTAAGCCGTGTTGCGGAGCACCAGATTGACAGACTCGACATCTGCGCGATCCTCATGGTCACCATTGCTTTGGGGCGAGATGCCGATCCTATCTGACGGACTTTGGTCGCGCATCTGCATCACATGGCTTAAGAGGGTTGGGGCGTCCACGGCATCCTCATCTTGCGGCTCTGGGTCAATATGGGTAGCTTCTGTTGCCACGGTTGCATCAGTCAGCGCGGAGAGGGGTTCGTTACCGTCGCCCAGGTCAAGGAACTTTGTTTGCAAGTGCATTGACGGCCTTTCAAACGACTGTGAATTGCGTCCAAGCGCAGGCAAATTTACGGCATCGGCGTTTGATTGATTGTCACCATGCACAGCATGTAAGACGCTCGTTGTCGCATGCTGTCTGTCAAGGTCACCGTCGAAGTCATCTTCCTGCGGCTCGTCATCACCGGTGTCGATGGCCACTTGAGGGAGTTCAACTCTCACATCTCCTTCAACACTTGATCCGGGCCGAGGAGACACACTTTGATTTCTGGGCTCCCAATGCTTGCGTGTCTGTAGGCGAGCTTTCAGCTCCTCGCTTTCTCTCGACCTTGTCAGAGCCTGTGTAATTCTCAGGCGTCGCGCATTTAGATCGATATCCGTCAACTCCGGTGGCTTTCCCTTGCGTAAGTGCGCAGCCCGCTTCTCGTTATTCAGCTTTTGCATAGTGGTAAACTTCTCTGCCATGCGGGCTCGTGACGCAGCAGTTGAGGCGCTTGAGACAGGTAAACGTGGGCGCGAGCTCCGTAGCGGCGGCGAAATCTTGGGAGGAGGAGCAATGATGTTGGCTCGCAGAGAAGGACTTTTGGCGCCTTTTTGCAGAGCTGTCACCTGGGTATTCGATGGCCTTCCTCTTCTCCCGGGAGAAGTGATTCTGCCGGCATTCGGTTGCTCCACAGTCAACGATTGTTTGAGACCTGCATTCCTCTTGGCTGCCACCCTAGACTCATTGACCTGTCGTCTGTCAAGAGCCGAGGGTGCCCGAGAATTCGGTGTCGAGCTACCAGAATCCGAGGCGGCGCTCATCCTGCGTGAGCTAACCGGAATCTTCGATATCACCGGCAGCCTTCTGCTTGAGACTAGAGCGGGCATTTTTTCGCCGTGAGACAAGGTTTGCGGCATATCGCTGTTGGTCCTACGATGGTCAGGTTGCTGAGTGCTTGAAGTATACACGGTAGGCGAAAGAACGAATTGTCCATCCCTTTGTTCAGGCGAAAGCATGGGATTTGGGCTGTGTATAGGCGAGCTTTCGGAGGCAGCCCTTCTCCTCGGATTCATGATGCCATATCCGGCAGACTGAGTGACGGCTTCGTTGGGCAGCACCTCTCCAAACAGCGGTCGTCTCTGACCGCTATGTGATTCATGTCGCTGCAAGCGTGACGGCCTGGTTTCGCCGGTTTCCGAGCGGTTTCTCGATCCAGCATTTGAAAGAGTGGGAGGATTTGAATACTTTCTTACACTCGCAAACGGCGAAACGTGGGCGGAAGAGAGATATGGACTGGAGTTGTGATTTGCGTAGGTGCTGGAGGCTGATTGTGTAGGCACAGGCGGCAATTCAGTGGAAGAGGACGCATTAATGTGAGCCACCAAATTCTTGACCGATGCTTTTCTGGACTTTAGACCTGGTATGCTGGGTGGCAGTGCTGAATCTCTCGGATCATCAGCAGACAGGTTTGTCGCGTAGCTGCCATTGCTTCCAACTCTTGACTGTGAGTATTCCCGACTATTCAAGGTCCTCAATGCCTCTTGATGTAAGCTCCCCGTGGCCAGGATGGATTGGTCAGGGTTGTGAGGGTACTGTCGGTAAAAATCGTCCGGGTTTGCAGATGATTGTGGGTTCGTGCTGCAGTCTCGGGAGGATGAGAAAGCAGCAGCGGTATCAATTCGAGAGAGATTATTCGACGAAGAGGGTGCTTGGGTACGGGGCTGGGAGGATTGTTGATTGTATGTCGTCGACGGCAGCAAACCGGCTGACCGATTCGGAGAATATGGTTCTGACGCCTTCAATTGATCCTGCAGACTTGCCTGCGACTGTGATGATTGTCGACTGTGCTGGTTCGCATAGTAATCGTTCTGTCCGGAGACCGCAGTGGGCATATTGTGTTGCCAGCGATACGTGGATATTTCAGGCTGTCCTGCGCAGTATTGTTAATCTGACTCTGGTGAAGGCCGTCCTCATCATTTTGCAAGGCCTTCTCCCGAGTCCCGCTCAAGGCATATGCCCTAGCTGTTGTTGAAGTGTATGCCCTTCACTGTGGATCGGCTTTGCTCGCTCGTCCCCCCCAAAGACTGCACTGCCAGATACTAATGCCGGGTATACGACACGTGCGCCTCGAAAATATTGACTTCTTGACCTGAGGTTCTTATCCAGTAATTGAAACACGCTTGCCTGCCAGAGACACCAAGATAAGCCCCCAACACGCGGTGAGCAGGCCAGGGAGTCAACGACCTCAATGGCCTAGGTCGGATGCACGAAGAAGGAAAATGACAAATCGCTCGGATAGGGGCTGGGGAAGGGGGTCGTGTTGGCAGCGAATACAGTTCGAGGATGTTGTGCTTGCTTGTCTTATTCGATGTTGCTGGGCATCAATCTATGGTGTCCCTGTAGAATTGCCAGCCTGCAGATGAGAAGCCCATCCAAGGCCATCATCCAGACAAGCAGTAAACGCTGCTTCTAGTTTAGCTTGGAATTTGGCGTCGTTGTCTGCTCTGGGTAAACAGACCGCCGATCAACCGTATCCCCCGCGGGAAGCCGGAAGCAGACTGGCAAAGATCCCCTTCAGGGTGTGGATAACGCGTCCAAGAGTGTTAAAAATACACGTCGCGTCCTGTTGTTGATTTAATTTGCTGTGAGCATACACAAATGCCTCGTGAATCCTTGTTGCCGCGGAGCCTCCAAAAATGGAATGAGTACTCCGAGCTCTGTGTGTAGGTATGCATATCTGTTTCAGGAGGCACAGACGAAACAACAACGTCAACCTCATGCCTGCCCACGACCGCATGGAAGCTGGATTGAAGTCGATCACTGGCATCTGACGTTGGCAACAACCATGAAGCGAAAGCGTTCTGTATGCACTTCTAGCACCGCAAATAAACGTCTCAAAATCGAGAAGCCTCATCGCATAGCTCCAGGTCTGGAAGGGAGTCGTGTACTGCAACCACTCTTGAGCAAATGCTACCGTGAGGTAAAGACCCTGAAGGAATACCTGCTTGACGCACTGCCATCTACTTCTCGCGGGCGGGCCAAGCGTGTCCTATCCTTTGCCAACCAGAGTCTGGAGCACAAAGAGCTTCTGAACAACACTCTTGTCGGTCTATTCGAGGGCCCATCTTCCCACGTAGTCCTGGCCCGGCAAAAGGAGCTTGCTCGTTTCGCGCAGACCCAAAGAGCGACTCATGTTCATTCCGCCACTGCTCAGCCGTTTACTCTTGATGAGGCAAGTTCAATGGCAGATCCTCAGCCTCTTGCTAATAAGCTACAATAGGTGATTGACTTTGTGATCTGGTCGCTCTTCAAGCACAAGAGTGCTGATCAGAAAAAGCCAAACCACATTCTGTGCCATGGACTCGAGCTTTCGGTCACCACTTCCATGTATCGCAACGAAACATGTAGACCGATCTTGCCTGGTATCCTCCAACGACATGGGAATGCCAAAAGAGATTCGTTGAAAAAACCCATATGGCGACAGCTCATGTCAGTTCTCGGAGTGGATGGCGATATCATTTTCAGCAATCTTCTCCTCGACTGTGGACTTTTCGCGAAACTGGATGATGGCCTTGAGAATTACTATCAGCTCAGTGGCATCCCACTGCACGATCACTGCCTGAAGAGCAGCAATGTTCAGAAGCAAGTTCATGAATTTGATACCAGTGCCTCAGCAACTCAAGCAAACCACTCAACAAGTCGAAAACTCAGTGAAATAAGTATCGTCCGCCATCGCATCCTGTACAGCAAGCCGTCTCTCAACAGGAATAGGCTAATACAGTTTGGCTTGAAGCATATGCACATCCTCAACAGGCTGACAGATCTACAAAGCGATATGCAAGATGTCATTGTCTTGAGATACATCTTTCCACGCCAGTTCAAAATGCACAATGTCTTCACCTCCTCCCCCGATCGAAAGGAAACTATTCAAGCCTTCAAGGACTACACCTTTCGCGAAGATGAATTGCGTGATCTTAACTGCAAGGAGAGGGCCTTTGTACCACGACGACTGCGACGTCAAGCTCTCCAACTAATTCGCAAGCTGAGACGCGCACACCATCGGTGCTCATACGACCAATTGCTGGCCCATTATTGCCCGATTCCCATGGAACCCCACTCGGATCTCGCTGCCAATGTGAGGGCGTCAAAATTGAAAATGTCCAACCATCCCAACGCGAGTGTTGCGGCTCAGACTCAACCTAAGTCATCGCTGGAGTTGTCTCCAGAAACAGCCCTTACGCCGAGCGCAGAAAGTGAAGGGACGTCATTCTTACCATACAGTACCCCAGTTGCCCAAGTTTCGAGCTTTTGCCGAGCAACGCTGACAAAGCTGCTGCCGACCGACACATTCGGGAATGGGAAGGATGCATCCGACAATTGGCGCAAGGTCATGGATCGTGTTGACAAGTTCGTCCGCATGCGCAAATTTGAGACAACAAATATGCATGAGCTTGTTCAGGGACTAAAGTTGAGGTCCATTCCGTGGCTCGCGCCGGCTCGCTCAAACGACACGGAAAAGCTGGCAGCGACAGACAAGAAGAAACGCGAGGAACTCTTACAAGAACTGGTCTACTACATCTTCGATTCCCTGGTTGTACCACTTATCAACTCCAACTTCTACGTCACAGAAAGTGGCATACACCGAAATAGGTTACTATATTTCAGACACGATGTCTGGAGAAGACTCTGTCAGCCCTGCCTGGCATCCGCAAAACTAGGCCCACTCGCGCCCCTCAGTCCGAAGGAAGTCAAGTTAACTAAGGCGAATCAACTCGGCTACAGTCTCATTCGACTCCTTCCAAAGGAAAAGGGAACGCGCCCTATCACCAACCTGAGCCGCCGCACAATCAAGACCGTCAACGGCAAGCGGCTTTTGGCACAAAGTATCAATGCACGACTCACGCCAGTTTTCAACATTTTCAACTACGAAAGGAGCAGAGACACAGGGGTCTTCAGTACAGATAGTTTCTCGCTTCAAGATCTACATACAAAACTGTCAGCGTTCAAAGCTGGGCTTCGACTTGCAGATGAGCAGCCACTCTATTTTGTCAAGGCTGATATTCGATCCGCATTCGATAGTATACCACAAGAGAAACTGCTTGGACTCGTCGACCAGCTTTTCAAACATGATCGATACTGCATGGTCAAGCATTCAGAATGCAAATTGGTAGGAGGTGGCCCCAGCAATTCTATCGCCAGAACTCTTGTCAAATTCGTCAAATCGGCCCGCCCAGAAGAGGAGGCATCCGGAATCGACGCCCTCCAAGCACCCAGCATGGCGAGCAAAAAGCATACAATCTACAGCGCCGTCGACCAGCAACAACTCGTCTCAAGATCCCAGGCAAAGCTATTACTGAAAGAGCATGTGCAAGACAACATCCTCAGAATTGGCAACAACTATCATCGGCAGTCTGTGGGCATTCCTCAAGGGTCGATCTTATCGAGTTTGCTATGCACTTTCTTCTATAACGACTTCGAGGAGCGCAAACTTTCATTCCTCGACCCTCGGTCGTCAGTGCTACTACGAATCATCGACGATTTCTTGTTGGTCACCACAAAGCAAACTCAGGCTATACAATTTGTCAAGGCTATGAGAGCAGGCGATGCAAGTTACGGCATATTTGTTCAGCCGGAAAAGAGTTTGGTCAACTTCGACCTGGCAATCGATGGGATACAAATCCCAAGACTCTCCCATACAAGCTCCTTCCCGTTCTGCGGATTATTCATCGACACAAAGACTTTGCAGATCACCAAAGATCGAGTCAGAAAGGACAATGTTGTAGCGAACACGTTGACGGTCGATCTACACGGGCGCACTGGCGAGAAGTTCAAGCGGAGGGTCATGTCCTCATTGAGAATCCAATTGCAAGGGATTTTGCTCGATACTGCACTCAACGACAGTGTCCTCGTTATGCGAACTCTTATCGAGTGCTTTCAAGAAACGGCCATGAAGATGCACCAGTACTGCGCCAGCATGCCTCGATCGAAGCAACCTTCTTCGAAACTCATCATTGGCCTGGTTGAGCAACTGATTAGTCTCGTGGCACGCGCAATTCAACAACGTCGAAGCAACAACGAGCCAAATTTCAGCCGCCAACAGATATGCTGTTTAGCGGCATCCAGCATTACGCGAGTGCTGTCCTCACGAAACACGCGCTATGCGGCCGTATTAACATACCTTCGAGAGCTCAAATTGCGGACACAGCACAGTCTGAACATGGAGTCGAAAGTATTAGAGCACCTCGTTAACGCCAGTTTCGGGTCACTGCAGCACTACATTTACTGAGGAATGGCCGAATGCGGGTTCGATCATGTCCGCCAAAGGGTCATGTCGCATTCCAAGGTAGAACAAAGATACACTCATGCATAGTTTTGCTGCGACAATGTAGGCGTCCGTTGTTACACCTCAGTGATCCCACTGCTTGACAATGCTGTGAAACGTGTTTCCGGAGGATACGACAGGAGAGTTTTGCCATGAGCTTGTTCGAACATTCTATTTTATAACTCCCTGCCAAACACTGATGGTCTCAACTCCAGACATCAAGTCGCAGCCACATTTATCATCGAAGAACGAGGCAAGCAGGAATACATTTGCAATCTCCCACCAGCATGACGAAGTCCGGATGCTTCGTGGATACGTTGACTCCTTCCATCGATAGCAAGCTCATGGCGTTTTTCAAGTCTCCGCCGCCGAGTGGACCGTGGCTTCATTGCTTGTCTTGAAACAGCACCTATCACAAGCTTCCAGTAACCCCATTTTAGTGGATTTTCGCAATCATGCATTCATCCTAGCAAGATGCTGGCTCGACAAGCCTCACACCAGCTTGGGCTTAGCCGCTCCCTTAATGGGGCACTCCCATCGACCAACGTTCCTGCCAGTCACTTTAGCTCCTCCATTTGGCGGTTTTGGGGCGCCCCCAATGCAAGCGCCTCACAGGGGATGTTTGAAGACCAACTCTAGCAGGGACGGAATCCTGCTTTTGGTGATATCTTATTCGAGACATGCTGCTGGCACCGCATCCTCCGAGATCAATTCACTCGTTTTCAAAAACTATACCTTGCAAGCTGTAAAGGAGGAAGATATACACATCAAATTGGAAAATCAACAGCAGTATTGCGAAGATTGGTCAAATCGACTGGAAAACAAGATTCTTCAGAGCAAGAGGCCGCCCTCACATTCCTTTCTTTCGATCTCGACAGTTCCGGTGCTACGGATTGTTTGAACCATGTCTCACTGCCAATAAGCAGATCAGATATTCACTCGTTGACGTCCTCACATATCAGAATCTCTACAAATGACTACTGTCGTGAGTTTGCTTGGCTCACCTCCTGAGCTGACCGAGTCGCAATCCTCGAAGTCCTCCTCATATGCTTCGCACCTATCTTCCCCCGATGAGTTTGCCGGCGGCAATATGAACTTCGAAGAGATAGCCCTTGATGATGAGAAGCATTCAATCATAGACAACAATAAAACACAGACATCGGAGGATCAAGAAAACATATCAACAAATGGGCGCTTCGCCAAAAGACCCGCCCTTGCTGTACTGCAAACGCAGCAGACAAGCTATCTGAGGTCCGTCGAGAATGGCACAAAGTCGGCCGCAACACGAAGCACACAGAGGCATTTCACCAGTCCTGTGGGGCTCGCGACTTCGTCGAAGCACGGGGGGAGGACTCGATCAGAATCACCTGCTCTCCACAAAACACCCTCGAATTCAAGGCTTGGTGAATTTGCGCACACTCCAGCTACGTCGCTCACAGTACCGGGACGCAGAGGCTCGTGGCAGCCAACACGGAAAACTATTTATGAAATTGAAGCAGAATACCACGACTCTGACGATGAGTTGCCGGACGATGCAAGCCTCTTCAATGTCCCGATCTCGCCTCTTCCCTCTCACCCTAGGTCTGCTCCCAGATCGGCCAGGTCGAGTGCCCAGGGAAGCCCGGAAAGAGACTCACCGGCAACCAGCCCCGGTCCGATACCGCTAGGCCATACCCTCACTGCTCCAGAAGCTCCAGCAAAGCGTAAGAAAGGCTCAAAGCCCTTGCCTCGACAAAGGTTACCTCCAAGATCTTCGTCGAATCCACTAAAACAAGCAAAGTCAACATCGACATCCCCTCGCGACGACATGCGATATGGGCGAACCAGGTCATGGCACCTCGTGATGGCTGACCTCGACCACGAAGCACGTATCATATCTGAGAAGCTCGATTTTTACCATGAAGCTAGCTCTAGGGCAGCAGTGGCCACATCTAGTTCCCACCGCAGCTCCGCACCGGGAGCTATCCCTCTGCCGCCAATCCAGCGAGGGACGCTGGACTTCATGCCAATGTCAAAAGAGAAGGAGGCTGTTTTGTCAAGAACTCGCCCATCATGGCTGCCCCCAAAGGACCCCCGCGAAGAGAAGAAACATCTTGAGGAATACAAGAAGATGATGAAGGCATCGATAGAAGCGGAGAAGAAGCGGGAAGAAAAGCTCAAGCAACAGCAGAGTGCCAGTGATAAAACCCGCGAATCGCTGGATCGCATCTGGACTTACTATGTCGAGCCGACGACCGACCTCTCTACAATCGACAGACGAGTCAACGATCTTTGCTGGCGAGGCATTCCGCCCAAGCTGCGAGGACGTGTATGGCAGCGGACCGTCGGCAATGCCTTGGGTCTTACGTCGAACAGCTATACTATGGCCGTCGAACGAGTCAAGGATATCAAGTCGCGGCCGATTGAGAAGCTGACGGAGCACGAAAAGACTATGCAAGAGTGGTTCTCTGATATTGAACGAGACGCGGAGACCGCCTTTCCCGATCTCAGCATCTTCAAGCGGAATGGGCCGGCATGGCAAGACTTGATCAGTGTGTGCGAGGCCTACGCATCATACAGAGGAGACATTGGCTACGTGTACGGAATGCAGCTAGTAGCAGCTCTGGTGTTATTGCAAGTGCCGGACCCCGCCGAGGCCTTTGTTCTGATGGCGAATTGCCTTAACAAAGCGATGCCGCTCGCATTCCAGACAGGCGATTTAGCTACATCGTCGAGGACATTTGGGAAGGTTAGGTCAACACTGGATATCAAATTCCCCCGCCTCCACGCCTACCTATTCAACGACCAAGCAAATGGAGGACTCGGGTTCTCTGGAGAAGAACTCTTCGACCTCATGTTTCGCACGCTCTTTGCCAACGGACTCGACCTGGACCGACTCTGTCGCGTCTGGGACATCTGGATATTTGAAGGCGATCGTTATTTAGTCCGTACGGCCGTCGCGCTGCTGGGAGCACTACAGGTACAAATCTTCGACATTCAAGGAGACCTTCATTTACGCAGAAGAAACATCCAGGAGATGCTCGGTTGGGGTCCATTCCAACGCACTGAGAGCGGATATTGGAAGCTGGATTCGCTCGGTAATGGTGATACATTTGTCGACGAGACTCGAGCTGCTGGAAGGCTCGATTGTGCAGGAAGATAGAATTGGACGAGTCACGACGATCGACGATTAATGACTTGGGGATCGGCTGTATCTCACCAGCTTGAACATAACCCCCTATTGAGGAGACTTATGTGTCTCTATACCTGGCGGCTTGTTCACATCCATTCTGCATGGCTGATAGTGTACAGCATCATACAGCCATAGCCTTGTATATTTCATGCAACAAGTAATAGATAGTGACAAATCAATGAGTTTCATTCGTTCAGCAGAAATCAACAAATTTCAGCACAAATTTCAGTTGGCACAATCAGCTTTCACTTCCTACTGAAGCACTCGGCTATAGGATCCTGTCGCGAAAGGGCCAGACCCTGAATTATCCCAAAGCTTGAATCTCATCTTGCATGAATGACGTCCAAAGCTGCCAAGAAAGGAGCCTTCCATCCTGGCTCACCCATGCTGTCATTCGGACCCCATCCAAAATCCTTAGGCCTGTTTTCGGGCGTTGCACCGTCAAACACAGATTCTCGGATTTTGGGCTGGCACAGCCTCGAAATGATGTTACAAGACCCCGACTGTCGTCGCTGATCATGCGGACGACGCGCAGCCACTGCTTTTACGACTACGAGCTCTCGAGCCTGAAAATGTCTTGTTACCAGTCGAACAGCTCTCGGTTGTGCTAACATGAATCAAGTTTGCAGCACTCATCATATTGCCTGTTCTCGATCCCACAGAAGTACCAGATTTATTGTTCAGGCGAGGATTTGCCAGACTTAGAAAGAGCAGGATGAAGAGATAGCACAAAGAGACGCTCGTGCCTCAACAAGCAACAGATATCGCTCTCATTCCAACGGGCGGCACGATTCTGTCGCTCCGCTCCAGCAGGAAACACCCCCTGTGGCTCCGCGATGCTCACTCGATCCATAGTTTACCTCGCCCTTCTCTCCCTCACATCACTCTTTGTCGCCTCCCAACAAGATGCCTCTGTCGTCACGGCTTCGACCGTGACCGTGGTCGGCACAACAGTGACAAGCTACATCACTAGCCCGACAACTTCCCCCAGCTCTCAGTACACCGACGACCTCACCTTGCGCACCTCAATCCTCAACTCCACCAACTTCTTCCGCTACCAACACAACGCGTCATACATCTCCTGGAACAACTCCCTGGCCACCTACGCAGCGAATTACAGCGCCGAATGCATATGGGCACACTCCCACGGACCCCAGGGCTACGGCGAGAACCTGGCCAGAGGTTATCCCGATGTCACATCCGCCGTTGACGCATGGGGCAACGAGCGCGACCTATATACTTTCTCACCGCCTGACCAAGTGACCGGTTTCACCGAGGAAACAGGCCACTTTACGCAGCTGGTGTGGAAAGGCACCCAGAGTGTTGGCTGCGGTGTGCATGCGTGCAACGGGAGGAATGGTCTGGGCGGGTACATGCTTGTGTGTGAGTATTGGCCGCCCGGGAACATCGAGGGGATGGGGGGTGATAAAAACACCTATTTTGAGCAAAACGTGCAGGCCCAGGTACATAGCGGGGACGGGGGTTTCGACACGTTTTCTGCGACGGCCGGAGCGACTGGTGTTACCGGGACTGCGACAGGGGGAGTGATTCCCAACGCCCAGCCGAGTAGTTCTGCTGCTGGGCCGGCACGGCCGTTGCTGATGTTGTGGGCCTTGCCGGCGGCCCTGTGTACCTACTCTGTTGCTTATGCGGCTTTTGTAGAGTATGTCCTTGTGTAGATAATAGAACATCAAACAGGATGTGCCACGGGCCCAATGAGTCGCACAGTTCTAGTCGACCAAGATCGTGCGTCCTTGTCTGAGATGGTAGCTGCTCCCTTCTGACTAGGATTGTGGGGTTGAATTGCACGACGAATACCAAGGGGCACTACAGGAGTGCAAGATATTCTCGTTTAACGTATCGTATAACTTAATGGTTCAATCAGTACTTCTCGCCTCGAGCGGCTCGCTCACGTCGTGTCGCAGCAGCCTTCCTCTGTGCTTCACCTCCAAATCTAGAGTCGACTCCCTTGCCCCTAGCCCGCTGTCTTCGAGCTGGGGCATCGTCTTCAGATTGCGTGGCTTCGATTTCGGGCTCGGATTCCTCTGGACTTTCCTCCTCGCCCTGTTCGTCTTGGTACTCACCATCATCTGATTCCCCTCGCCCCAACCCATAACCAGGACTGGGATCGTGTCGTGGAGGCTTGTGTCTCCATTCAGTCAGAATCTGCTCGTCCACTTCTGACTGCTCATAATCTTCAGAGTCATCGTCTTCGTCGGCTTCGACGATCCTCTTTCGCTTCCGCCTTTGTACGACCACTTCAACTTGCTCCCTCTTCCGGGCGGGCGTTTCTTCGCCGTCCGTCTTGCCCACACTCGTCGTCCCCGCCAGCCTAGCGATCCTACCGCTAAGCCGTGGCTTCGCGATGGGCGTGACCAGACCTTCCTTTCCAGCCTTCAGCTTATCACCTTTCTCCCAGAACTGCTTCACCACCTCTTCAGGATAGTTGTAGTTGTATAGCAGCTCCTCGCCCGCCTTGACAGGTCTTTTCGTGTAGAACATGATCCTCTGAACACCATTCGCGATCAGTTTCTTGCTGGTCACATTGATGTTCTTGTCAAGCTGGGAGTTGTTCATAAAGCGAGTCTTGTTGCCGAACGAAGAACCATCCATTTGTTGGTCCGTGTTGATGATAAAGAGGTACTCCAGGCCATGGTTATGATACACCACACCTCTCCGATCTGACTCTTCGCCGTCTCGACCGCTGATGATCTCGCCCTTGTACTCTCCGATGAAAGCATGGGCCTCAAGATCTTCTCCGGCGAACAAGCCCCACCCTTGTACCTCAGACGGAGCCTTGATCGTCCGTGCAGGCAAGTCCAGCTGAATCATATTGTTCTTGCACCGACCGACTCTGATCTCAGGACGATACTTATTTGGTGGGTCTAGCACCTCGAGCACTCCACATGTTCCACAGAGCCACGGGTCACACTCCCTATTGTTGGCCCAGCACTCGCAACGGTCGTCGTTAAAACAGACGCCTTTGCATCGACAGCCTTTGAATCGTCGTTTGCAGGTGGAATCGCAGGCGCAAAACCGTTCACAGTGCACATTGTCCTTCGCACACGCGCAACCGAACTCCTTGATGCAGGGGCCCGAATGAGAGCAGGGCAAAATGGGCCGACGATTGTCGAGGTTGCGGCTGTTTTCGGTGTTGTAGCCTGCTTGTAGCTTGGAGATCTTGCGTGCGCCAGCGCCCGGGGATCCCTGCAGGATATCGGAAGGTGGATTGTCGTGAATGGGGTGGCGAGGAGAATTGTGAACGTAAATCACGTGTTTGAAGGCATCAAGGCAAGACGTCTTTGCAATTTTCGCGATCACGCAAGGCAATCGCAGATTATCGCCATATAGTTTGAGCATAGAGCGGGCAAGTTGCTCTATAGAGGCATTCGGTGCCCAGTCCACAGCGTCGTATCCCCGGACCTTGGGATCAAGGAAGCACTTTTGGCCGCAAAGAGTTGTGCCTCGGAAATCAACAAGATCTGTATCCATGCTTACGGCCTCATTACGACGTCCCTTTAGTTCGCCTGAAGCATCAACACCAATGAATAGGATGAGATGCTCGACTTGCCATCCCAGTTGGCAACAGAAAAGGCCGCAGATGTGACTGTGAGCTGTCTCATTCACTCCCGTGACTGCTGTTATTCGCTTGTTGTTTTCCGTTTCAGGGTCATTGATAAACACCCCATGCTCGTTGTCGTCATCATCACCATCAACGTAGGCGCCGTGCGACAAGCAGTTGTGGACAAAACAGATCGAACACAAGGACAGCTTTGAGCCAATCTTGTTCCGTTCCGCCGCCTGAAGCGTGTCCTTCCTCTTCAGGTGTTCATTGTACCTGTGGTCAACAAAATGCCATGCTGGAATTGACGTTACTTCAGCGAATGAATCGCTCAACCACTGGCATCTTCGAGCTTCTTCGATGGTCAGCTGGACTTCTGGGAGCGGGATCGTTGGTTGCCTATATGTCAATTCACAGGTTCGACACTTTCGCAAAGTGCTCTGTTGTAGCCATTTCCGTAGCTTATCCGACGTCAACTGAAGTTCTTCCAGCAACAGGTCGAACTCATTCGACCAGTACCAAGTTCTCTCTAGGCAACGTCGTTGTTGCTTAAGTTCCGTCATGAACGATTGATCTCTTTGATGGTCGAAGTCCTTGTTCCGGTATCGCTCTTTTAATTCGGCTTCTCTCTCGGCTGCGGTTGTATTACCTTCGTCCATGCGTTCATCATCAGGGAAATAGGGCATGTACTTGAGGGTATGGACATTTTTCGATAAAAAGCTGGACCCCAAGCGCCCGATGCTTTTATACTTGGGCAACAGAGGTGCTTTCGGATCGACGTCGAGAGGCCGGACGGGAACCTCGACGGTAGAAAAGGTCTTCTTTCCAGGGCCACGATGAACCTTGATTTGCAGTTTTGTGAAGCCGCTCGGCGGATTTTCTTGGTCAAAAATCTTCTGTTCTTCTAAGAGCTTCTTGAAAGGATTGATGTGAATCTTCTGGTCTGGTAAATTAGGCCTTTGTCGTGCCCGGGCCCTGGCACGGAGGAGTTGACCCTGGAGAGCGTACTCTCGATGCATATTCAGGTTATCCTGGTGCGCTTTGACGAACTCTTTCATTTCATTGAGAGACTGTGGCAACCAGGCGTTTCGGTGAATATGATCGAGTCCCTCATGGTCGATGGGGGAGAGTTTGACGGGGTGATTTTCGCTGGTGCTTGCAATTGCCGCCTGGTGATCGACTCCAACAACTGTGTCACTCCCATGTTCATGGGAATTTGGCTCAGTGTTTGCCCTAGTGCCATCGTTCTGGGGTCTGTCGTGGTCGGTGGTGGCACTAGTTCCCCTCTCCTTACCGGCAAGAATCAAATCTTCTGGATAAATGCAGTCGAAGCCTGGTTCGGCACATCGACTACAAGGTCGTTCGCCATCGCAGACCTCATTGTCCTCCGTGCAAGCTACACATCTCCGTCGATTGCGAATCTCTAGATCCCGCGCGGAGTGATTTGTTACCTTGCTTCGCATAGAGTGGTCTGTTTCCGGACGTCGATTTAGCATAGGGCTGCTGGCATATGCATGTGGAGTTGGGAGTCGACTCTCTGTATGTTCGGACTTCTCAATTGGTTGCTTTCGAGGAGACACAGACATGTGCGGTGAAGGCGTCGCCTGGAGTTTGGTGCTGGAACGCTGCGCTTGCCCCACATTGTGCCTAGTGGTAGTAGTAGCATGATGGTTCCAATGTTGGACCCTCGGTCGTGCGGTAGCAAATGTCGAAGGCTTGGGCGCAGGTCTTTCGCCAACAAATTTGAGATCTTGATCACCAAGACTACTATTATCATCGCTTGAGATCTCAAAGACCTCAGTCGCTTTCGTACTCATATTGCATTCATGATCAAAGCTACCTTTGATTGCACCGGCCGCTCGAGACCAGTGTAAGCCAGCTTCCTTGGGGTGGTGAGATTTGATGCGGATGTACTTTGCTATTGATGGTAGACGTTGAGCTGGGGTCGCGAGGTGCTGGAACCAACTAGATGAAGATACGGAGGGTCGTCAACTGCTGCCAAGGTCTCTTGACACGCTACAATAACGCGTTTACCTGAGATAGAACGTGCAGGGAGAGGCTTAAGGCAAAAGGGTCCTTGCAGGTCTTGGCACAACTCTGCAATTTTTTCCGAACCCGACTTCAGCTGTTGAAGTCACGCAAATGTATGCCATGTCACACACCTGAGGCATAGAGAGTGCTACGCCAGTCTGTATAACGGCCATCACATCACGATCTGGAACGTAGATATGCGTGGATAGTGAGTACGCGGTGATGGCGGTTTGTCCTTTTCCTACCAGGTGGGTACTTCTCGTCGCAATATGCCGAGCATCTCAGGGCTCGTCAAGCCGGCACTTGCCATGCTGCCAATCACTGCGTTAGAGAGCGTGCAAATTGAGGAAGTCAATATTGTCCTGATCGGCAAAGGCAGTCTGCTTGAAGTACGTTGCGTGAGGAACGGCGAACGACTCTGCGAGAACATTGTCCTCGAACTTCAGGCAATTCATGGAATAGTCGTGCTTGGCTCTAGAAGGAAAGGTATTGCATCCGAAATCGATCTTCTGGTGTATGGTGGCCGTCAGACTGCGTGGGTGGTCTTGAACCTTGGCAACACTGGTGCTGCCAGACCTGCTGCAAGTTTGACCATTGCCCGTGTATGCTGGATTCAGGATTGGGTCCTTTGCGCAAAGCCCAGATTACCTCACAATTCTTCTGCTGCCCTGGTAACATCATACAATGCTTTGTGCTACATCCAGGCTAATCAGTCTACTCAGCGGGTGAAGCATGGTACATTGTGCGACTCTCTCAGCACTTTCTTGTACAGTGCCGACCTCCAGCAAGTAGATGAAAACAGCTTCATCGTTGCCTCTGGAACAGCGTTTGGCGAAGTGCTAATATGGCTTTGCAAGTTCGATCAGCATACCGATTCGTGGCAAGCAGTTCCTTGGCGCGAATACCACGGTCACAATGGTTCAATTTTCGGAGTGAGCATATCTCCAGTGGTTGCATTGGACGGCAGAGACCACCGACTGGTGGCCAGTTGCAGTGACGATCGGACGATCCACATATGGGACGTCTCAAACATCGAGAATGAAGCCATTCCAGTCAAGACCACGAGCGCCGACACGCAGCAAGCAAAACCCAGATCCTTTCCTCGATACAACATTGACTTGGCCATGGTGTGGGCACATCTGTCTAGAATATGGAGTGTGGATTTCGTTGCGCAAACTGAGACCGACATGCAAAGTCCTCATCTGCTACTGTTGTCCTCTGGCGAAGACGGGCAAGCTCAATCTTGGTCGCTGGAAGTTGGCAGATTGTTCTCCCATCACGGTCCGAAACATACCTTGCTCCATAATAAGTATGTCGATCGTCACCATGCAGGAAAGAATATCTGGTCTCGGTGCTACTCCCGGGATGAGCGCAACGTGAATTTGATTACTGGAGGAGCCGATGGTCAGGTAATTCAGAGGTCTTACAACACGAATGGTATGGCAGACGCTGGAGCAATGCGGATGTCCCAGTCTTTCAAAGCCATCCATCCAGTCGGGCATTCCCGCGAGCCTCCAGGAGCAGATCTGGCACCGCGGGCCGTTGTGTTCAAATCATACCTGGTCTCTGGCCAGAATCAGGTTCTTGCTACCACAGATTCTGGACTTCTACTCAACGGTGATATGACAGGAAAAGAAGGCATGTGGCAAGTCTTAGCTCAGGCTTCAAAACATGAGCCTTTGGTCCTATCATCAAATACGGCGCAACAATACGTGTACTTTGTTGACAGGTCGAAAAGAAAGTTGTTCGTCATTCATTCCAACGTCTCTCAAGTACGAGAGGTGTGCGAGCTCCGTTCCATGAAAGTCTCAATAATCGAAGTTGCTTGGTCTAAAGGCGAGACCGACGATGGCACATCAAGTGCTTGTGTCGCTATTTCATTTTTCGGTAGCCCGGATCTCGAACTCAACTGGATCACAATCGACGCTCAAGGGATTTCATTGGAAAAGTCGCTGGTAACGTTGCCTGACACATTCGAATTGTCGAGTACGTGTTTTGACCCGGAGACCGGAGTTCTGCTTTGTGGTTCCAGAGCTGGTGCAATAGCAGCATATAGGGGCATCTCCATGCACACATCTTCAGCCAGTCCGGTCGTGTGTCGCCGTCGCGTCCATGGAGCAGATACAGTCACAAGCATTAGTGTGCTGAAGGAAAAGCCACACGACTCAAGGGCAGAATTATTCTACTTGACCACAGGACGTGACGGCACTTACTGTGTCCTGCGTCTCGATCTTGAATGTGCAGATGGTGGAAGTTCGGCGGCATACCTAGGGCTTGTCCACCAAGCGACTCCGCCCCTCGGTCCCAACATAGAAGGCGCTCATCTCATCCGGCAAGTCGATGGCAATCAGAAACTCCTGCTCCACGGGTTCCGCTCGAAACATTTCGTGGTGTGGGATGAAACGAAGCAAACACAGGTCATGGCAGTTGACTGCGGTGGTGCACACCGAAGCTGGCATTTCAGGCAGGGCAAGTCAAGGGGACGAGGAGGCACATTCGTGTGGACCAAAGCAGGAACGTTCATGTTTTATGAACAGAGCGAAGCCGACCACAGGATAATTCAGTCAGGCGGGCATGGGCGTGAGATCAAGGCTCTTGCAGTCCACTATCTCGGAAACGAAAGATGGCTCTTTGCAACAGGGTCTGAAGATACAGACATACGCCTATTCGAATACTCTATTCATCCCACCGGCGCATCTAGTCTCAAGAGCGTAGCGGTAATCAGAAAGCACACAACTGGTCTCCAAGACCTCCACTTCTCCCCAGACGGAACAACACTAATCAGCGCGGCTGGAATGGAAGAGATGTTTGCATGGAAACTCTCCTCGGTACCTGTGCTCAGTCAAGGGGTTGTTTTTGGCGGATCACTACCCCCGACAGACACGCAATCAGACGCGAGAATCATGAGCATTGACGTCAAAGCAGTCAATGACCATCAACACAACGCCAGACTTCTGATTGTGGCCGCATTCTCGAACGGCAGAGCCAAAGTTATTACATATGACCCACCGCCTAGCTCCACAGAAGGCGCGACTTTCACAGTTACAAAGACTCTCGATCTAGGCACTATCTGCCTAACACAAGCACACAGCCTCCTTTGTGCCTCGACAGACGAGCGCCGTTGTCCTCGCAAAGGAAGCCTCCATGTCCTAGTAGGAGCGACAAACGGTTGTATCACGCCCTTTTCACACGATGCTACAACGTCTTCCCTGCCACAGACATCCCACAAAATCCACCAGAACAGCATAACAGCAATGCAAGTAACTCCGCTTACTGACTGCCACGATCTACTCATCACAGGCGGCGACGATAGTAGCCTAGCATTGACTCTCGCATTCCACCCCTGTAACCCCAATTTGATGGCGATTTTCAAGTCCTTGACAATCCCCAAAGCCCACGGGGCGGCACTAACTGCTCTGGCAATCGTCGAACTCCCTAACGTAACCGACCAATGGAAACGTTATGCTGTCATCAGCACAGGAAACGATCAAAGGGTTCAGGTCTGGCAAGTTGAGATTGACTTATCTCGACTGCAATGTGCCGAGAACGGCAGCAAGGAAGACGGTGATAATGATGCGGTGAGTGACGTGAACAAAAAGGGTAGCACGCGTTCTCGGGAGGCTCTTGATGAGATCCAAGTCGATATCCTTGAGGAAAGGTATACCAATGTGGCAGATATAAGTGAGATTGCGATTCTACGGCGGGACGGAACTGGCTCTGCTGACTGCACATCTATGCAAGTTCTCATTGTTGGCGTTGGGATGGAAGTTCTGGATATTATGCTGCCATGCCCAACTCGTACAGTAGTTGGATAAATTGAGCAAGCGGTTCGAGGACCAGACTATACAAGAATACACGACTCAGCAGCGTGTGCATCGAGGAGTTGCAGGGAGGGTTCGCGGCCGCTGTGAAAGACGCGGACGCGACCGCAACGAGAGAGGGTGCGGCTTGATAGAGCACAGCAGCGATGGGGAATGATGCAGCCAGGTAGAGCACCAGCATAGAGAACCTGAAAGCAGACAGGACTAGGTCAGGCAAGGATAGAGTGTGAGAGTAGACTGAATCAGAGGTCCAGAATTGACTACGACTGCTTCATATTCTGGCTCAAGGCGTCTATCAGTGGTAACCTGCTCGCACGGTACTGCTATTCAAGTTCGAGTACTCCATCCGCCGCTCGCACGTCTCTCCTTCTCTCGGCCGCCTCAGCTCTCAAATGTCTCGCAATCCCACTCCCCGCCCCGATAACTCCCTCAGCGGATGCAGCAGGCAATTCACCCAAGCCTCTACTCGGGCCAGCACCTCGCCTCCTCGGATTCCCAAACAAACACTCCCACAAATCCTCCTTATCAACCATCTCACCACCCGTCTTTCCGGCTGCGAACATTTTACTTATATCCGCAGCCTGCAGTTCCTTCGCGTTTGCAGCTTCGATTGCCATCTCACCGCGGCTCGGGCTGACGGCTCGACTGACTGCCCTGCTCGCACCCGCACTCTTTGAATCCAAGTGTGCCAGTCGCCGCTTGACTGAGATGTCGTAGATAGCCTCCTCCACAGTCCCCTCGATGAGGTACATCCAAACACTCGTCTCTCTGACTTGTCCAATTCGGTGGACACGTGCAACAGCTTGCAGCTCGATCGCCGTGTTGATGAGCGGCTCGCAAAGGATGACATGGCTGGCGCAGACAAGGTTGAGGCCTGCTGCGTGAGCTTTGGCATGGAGGAGAAAGCATTCGTTGGCGGGGTTGAACTTGAAGTCAATAATACCATCGCGATCGTCGAACTTGCTGTGGGTGATGTTGTTGGCGCGGAGACATCTGGAGAGCACATCGAGGAAGTCGTGGTATTGAGAGAAGATGACGGACTTGGAGCTGGGGTCGGACTTCCGTAGGTGAATGAGATGACGGACGATGGTGTCGACTTTCGAGCCATATGAAGAGCCTCGCAGTTCGATGGAGCGGATTCGAGATAGTATTGCGGGAGAGATAATCGTGTAGATTTCATTTGATTGTGTTGGTTGGGAGTCAGCTAGACCGTCATTGGCCTTTTCTTCTTCTGATTCTTTGCTTGACTCTCCTGGCTTGTATGTCACGTCGTAGAAATCGGCCAGATGCAGGTGACGTTTGCAGACTGGGCAATTCCGGTGTTCAGACCACCACATTTGGATGCACTCTTTACAGAATTGATGACCACAAACCGTCAGAGTGCCGATATCAAACTCGAATTGACAGATTGTACATATCTTCGCTTCACCCTCGGTCTCCTGCTCGTTTTTGAGGTGCATCAGATACCTCTTCTTCGACATTGCAACGGACAACTTTTTAGAAGCCGCTTCTTCCACAGCAAACATCCGACCAACCCGCGCTTGATCCACAGGCTTGCCAACTTCATCTTCCTTCCCAATGGGCGCAACCGTGTCAGAGATCACCTGAAGTGCACGGTAGTAGTCCAGACGAGCGTTCATCGTATCGCGGAACAGGTTGACCTCTTGCTCAAGGGCACTGATGGACTTCATCTGGGCTGCCTGGAGCCTCTGGACATGCTGTAGTATTCTGTTGACGAGAACAAGTTCTGCCCTTGCTCTTTCGCTAACGCTCTCTTGCCATTCAAGAGCGCTTGCGAGCGATCTGATTTCGTTCAGGATGCCTCGGAGAGATCCCAGCTGGACTGGATCGATGCGGGTCCGTTGTCGTTCCGCAAGCAGCTTGAGCATGAGCTCAGGGGCCGGTCTTTTGCCTTCCTTCGCAGCCTTCAGGTATTGCTTCGTTTCATGCTTAAGCAGCAAGTTTTCTAGGCCAGTGATGGCATCGTTTCGATCCGCAAAAAGGGCGCGAAGTACTTCCATGACCACATACATTTCGTCCTGGTGATTGGTGGAATCTTCATACTCTTCTCCTGTGAGCTCCACACCTTCTTCCTCGTCAATGAGGGTTTGGCAAAGCATATCAGTCATCCTCGATCTCATATTCTGAAATTGTTCTGCCTGTGCGTTCATTGCTTTGCAGTAGTGGTACAGTTTCTCAAACACCCTGCGGCTTTCGATACCGCCAAAATCCTCCGCAGAATATTCGAGGTTTGGAATTGCTGCAAAAGATTGAGTGTCTCTCTTTGCTCGAATGGCCTTGATACGCTTTGTGGCCTTTCGGTGTACTTCCGATAGCAACTCTGTTCTTATCTTCTTGGCCTGCTCGTACGCATCGGCCTCGTGCTTTTCGAATTCCGCAATTCTGGCTCTGATGTCATCTTCAGCTTCTTCGTGGTCACTACCGACAGGTATAGTCGCGTCCGGCTGTGCTTGTGGATGCTGTTCTGGTCGGGTCGTCTCAGCTGCATTGTCAGGGTTTGTTGGATCTTCATCGTGCCCTGGCTTTGGAAGGGCCTGCTCTTGACGGTCCTTTAGCTGATAATACGTATTCCCAATAAAGAATACGGATATATGTTGCACCTCTAGAGCTGATCGAAGGCGCTGTTTTGCAGTCAGCAATGATGAGTCAACACCCTCTTCTTGTTCGACTCCGGATTCGGATTCCTCTACTTCGTCTGGTCCGTCTTTCTTGAATGGCTTTGACTTTTCCACTTCGATAGCTAGTTCTCTTCGACAGTCGGCCACGAATCTCGAAGCTTCCGCATACACTTTCCTAAACATATCTTGGGCAGCCTCAGACTCTCTTCCATGCTCAAATACCCGTGCTTGATCAAGCTTCGCCATGAGCACGTTTCTCCGCTCCGTATGCACCACACCATCGGTTTGCTCGATCATCACACCAAGAACTTGTGCAACGGTTCTGAGGGGGCCGCCTCCCCTCTTGCCGAGTGCCTGTCGATTTCGCCGTCCAACTTCCGGATGCAAACACGTCTGTCTCAGTCGTTGCAACCAGCTACGCATCTTCTCAACAGTGACAGGGTCATCAGGGTCCCATTCGCCGTCAAGTGGGCTGCCGGAGCTGTCCAGCCCACAATCCTGCTGCATGTCATGGTGCATTTGTGCGTAATGCGATTCTTCGATCGCTGTGAATGGTAGCATCACCACTTTTCTTGACTGAGGAGGTATGTGTAGCTCTTCTCGTACGAGCTCTTTGCTATGCCGCAGTGCAATCGAGCCAATGAGTTGTCGGAATAAATCCCGGTGGTAGAAGACAAGGTAATCCCACAGACGCGCTGACTGACACCATGGCTCGTATCGAAGAAACAGCAATAGTCCATAGAGATCGCGGTGGCTCTGCTTGAGTGGCGTGCCCGTCACGGCCCAGGCGTTCACTCGAGGAATGAGTCGTGCCACGACAGCAGCATTAGAGACGCCACTTTCCACCATCTGCGCTTCGTCAAGGAGGCATCGCCACCACAGGATCTGAGTGAGGGGGCTCTTCGGGGGTTCTCGTCGAGGCCTTTTGCGCAGAGAACGATCAGGCTTTTCTTGTACGTAGTGTATCTCTGAGGCTATGACATTGTACGTAGTGAGCACGACGTCCTGCTCCGCCAGGACATCCAAAATATTGTCTTTCCGTTTTGCATACGACTTGACGCCCGTATAGTGAAAGACCCGCAGACTTGGAGCGTGCTCACTAATCTCTTGTTTCCATTGCTCCAAAATAGTCGGTGGCGTTATGATTAATGAGGCGCCTGTCTCATGAAGCGCGTCGGGGTTTGCGTATTGCAGGGGCGACTGCTGCTTGCAGTGAGAGCACATCAAAGCAATCATCTCAACGGTCTTACCAAGACCCATTGCTTCTGCGAGAATGCCACCCTTGACCGGGCGATACCTCGAGTCGACATCTACTCGCGAGGAACTGACCACGCTCAGAGCCTTGCTGGAATAACAAGTTGAGCCACTGCCACAGGAGACTTCTTGAAAATCAAATGGGAGCTGGTCACTGTCCTCGCGCTTCGGCACGACCTTTCCAGAAGAGAGAGCCTCGACGCCTTCCCTTGACAACATCCACCTTGTAGCCCTCTCCTGGAAAGGATACAGTTTGCATTGAACTTGGTCCAGTTTGAGCGGTTCAATATCTTGTAGCGGCGGAACGTGAACGTGGTCATAGAATTCCTTCACATCCCAGACTGCAGCTTCGGAGTCTGCGCTTGATTTCTCGTTAGCAAGAGGGAGGTGCTTGTTCAGTAAGCTACGAAGCTGGCCGTCAACTTTCTCTCGGGCATAGATGGAATCATGCCATAGCACCTGCACGTCGAGCAGAGGCCCGGAGCCTTGGAATGTGAGCACTGAGCGGCAGAGTGCAAGAGGTTGATCATAAGCCTTTTTACCCTTTCTGATGGTCGAAGGGAGTTTCATGCAGGACGACAAAAAACTGGCGTCATCAGGCAAGGCATAGTCCATGGTAATCTCAGTGGTTGTCTTAAGCAATGGTATCCGCACGCGTCTGTCAGGATGATGGGAACCCGCAGTGGATTCCATAAGCTCGATCTCATACAGTTGGTCATTCCTGAGGAGTGATTTGTACACACTGGTGTCGCTGACCTCAACAGCGTAGAGGCGCCTTGCCAGGGTGAGATATTCAGGATGCCCAGTGGCGGAAGGGGGAAGTGGCGTAACTTCAAGCTTCTGCCGTTTGGCAGGGCGCTCATCTTCGTGGCGTTCATCTTCGTAGCGTTCGTCCTCCATGGTGATTCTCCCGACAGAGTGTTGTCCGAGAATCAGATATGAGGGAGAAGATGAAAGCAGCTGAGAATCAAAATGGTGGAAGGCGACCGTTCAGGCAGGTGTGCACCTTTTGGGAAAGTCTGGCAGCATGTTTGCTGCGTTTGCCTTCCGGCGATAAGATTGCACTAGCCACATGGCGGATATAAGTTCCGCTGGGGTTCAGTTGTCTTAGGGTGCGACATGACGTGTGTGGGCAAATCCATGCTTTTGAATGAAGCTGAAACAACCTCCCCGAAAGGGCAGCATCAGAATTGTGATGAAAATGTGGATTTGTATTGCTTGCTCAATGTCAATTCAGGCTTCTCCCAAAACACCCTTCGCTAAATGACAGGAGGCTGCATCAACTGCAGTCACAAATGCTGAACCATTAATCGTGATCATCATAGTATGTCATGATCATCATCCCGTTGTAGTCATTATCAACATGAGCCCTCCCCATGCTGCGAATGGAGTGTATCTTGCTACCCATGCACCTGCTTTTGTCTTCCCCTGCTCGGAATGCCGCTTCGCTCATCTGCATGCCAGTATGTCCAGTAATGTACCTATCGACTAGAAGGGTATGACAAAGTGCATTCTTGAGCTCCGCCGTAGTTCTGGCTTACAGCAAGAGCTTGAGCGCAGCCATGAGCATAGCTGCAAAGGCACCAGTTGTGAACGTAGTCATCGGCGCTTCGCCGGCGCTTGCGGTGGCCGAGGCGGCTGAAGAGGACGCACTGCCAGTGGCCGAGCTGGACGCTCCTGTCTCTGAAGCGGCGGTGGAGCTTGCTGCACCTGTCTGAGCAAGAGCTTCCGCGGTGGCATTTCGAGTACCACACTGTTGGTTTTCTCTGCACTGCGCCTGGCCCTCAGCATTGTTTGCGTTGTTGTTAACACACTGGATGTAGGTCTGCTGGCAGATGTAGAATGGGAGGGTTTGTTGGAACGCAGAGCAATCCGGCACGGTTCCGTTGGGGCAGACGCAGTTGTACGTGAGGCTATTCTGTACCATACGTTAGTCGGAAGAACGGATTGGAGACGGTGAGAATGGGGAGGGCTTACGCTGTCACAGTCATTGAGAGACGCTGCTCCGCCGCAAATCTGAGGGCACTGGTTGAGCTGAGCGAGACACCAGTTGACTAGAGCAATCATTAGCTGCGTTCTGATGCACACCACCTACGAGAGACTCACATTTGGTGGAACTGGTCACATTGTTCGCATTGAAGGCTTGAGTCGCTGCAGGTGGCATCGACTGCGACTGTGTGGATGTGGCTGCGACAGACGAGGCGCTGGACGTTTCAATGGTTTGAGCATTTGCAAGAGCCACGAGGGCTGACGCAACCAAAACTGATTGGAAATGCATGATGGCAGAGAGGGGAGTGTGTAGCTTGCCGCTGCGGACTGGACCAGTATTAGCTCGAAGATGCAGTGAGCTGCAATGGGCTTCTCGACGGGCGAGAAATGTAGAAGTAGGTGGGACAGATGCCCAAGCTTTTACAAGGGCAGTGAGTGATGGTGGAAAAGCGATGGGGCAGTGACAAATCTAAGACACGAGGAGGAAGATCAACAGCTTCGACCTTTTGCACTTTTGTCTGGAGTGTGCGGAGAAGTGGAAATCCAGATCCGAAGTTGTAACGCTGGGGTACGACTCACAGATGTTTGTATGGTAGATAAAGTGGTTGAAGTTTCTTGCTTTGTATATCACTGCCCAAGGGTCAACGACGAGTTTGTGCTGTGAGGAGTGAGAGGCCCCATGAAACGCGCAGGCTGGGAACACGACTCTTTATGAAGGTTGACATTTTTCTGTCGCATATCAGAAGTAGCTTGAGCACCACCGTCCCGCGGATTGGTCGGGCAACCGACTTTGCAACGGAGCGGCAGTGGCATGCCGTAACTAACTGTCGCTGCCAACATCGCTAATACGAGCTAAAATGATGATTCGGCACCAAAATCCTGCTAAGGAGCTCTATCTCATGGTGCTAGTCTGTGTCAAGCAAGGCTCATGCAACGTATCCGCTCTTATCTCAAGCTATTCATCCCAAAATTGCCGTCATTCCAAGACTACACAAAGTCATGGTGTTGAGACGCATGCCATTTGCCACCAATCGTGAATCGTGTACGTACGTGGCTCGCGGGTTGACAGTTAAGCAAGTCTCAGAGTCTAGATGGCACTTGTCTTGAATAAGCAGAGCGTGGTCTCTCCCTCATGCACGGCGCGTCCCAGAAAGTGCCCAATTCAGCAAAGCACCATTCCTCCAACCCTTGCTCGAGAATTAGAACAGCATGAAGTCTAGACATGTGGCTCAAGAGAGGCTGGTAATTGCCACCGTTCCCATGATTTGCCAGGCTTCCCCGATGTCCAACCGATCAAGGGCCCGTCCGGACTTACGGACAACCCACCAAATCCCAAACCCATCTGAGCCGAGGCACCTTCAAGCCTTTGTGGAGAGTATCGAATAATTCCGACATAAAGCTGCTCCGAAGATATCGTGATACAGCATAACGTGCAAAGGAAATCCTCCACAGCTGACTGTATCCATTTTGTACCAACCTCTACCACCCCTACCAGTTGACAAGTCGCCTCCGGCACTCATTCATCAGTACGAACACACCGCAGCCACAGCCGCAGCCGCAGCCATGAAAGAAGACACCGAAGACAGCTCCCACCTCTCAGCTGCCGACTTCATGTCTACCTTCATCGAAGAACACTCACCGCCCCAAGAATCAGTAGACCACTTCCGCTCAATACCCTGGCTGAACAAGTACATCTCCTCCCCGCACTACAGATTGATCCCAACGTTCAGCCGGCATCTCAAATCCTCCGGCGAAGACTACTACTTCTCGCGCACCATAAACACAGAAGACACGATCCCCCACATGATCTCCCTTCGACTCAAGAATTTTACAACGCCCGAACCCGCAACGGAACCTCTGCGCAACCAAACCGGTTCGCGCCCCACCTCCAAAAGCCACACCACCGCTACCATCGTCCCGGAAAACCCCGATGCAGTCACCCTCATCTCCCTATCCGAGCCTGGTCTAAGCGGGCACCCTTCCACCGTCCACGGCGGCGTGACCTGCGCCATACTCGACGAGACAATGGGCCTTCTCATCATGCTACACGCCGACAACATAAGCGGTCCAGGTCCACGAGGCAGTCTCTACACCGCGAACCTGAATGTGAACTATCGCGCGCCGATACCGACGCCAGGGGAGGTGATTGTGAAGACGTGGCTGGTGGGTCGGCAGAGGAGGAAGTGGTACACCAAAGGGCAGATTGTGGACAAGGAGGGAACGGTACTGGCCGAGGCGGACGGGCTGTGGGTTTCTACAAAGAGGCCGAAGCTCTAGAAAGAGTGGGAGCACATCACATGGAGACGGCGGAAGGCAATATCTCAGCGCCCCCTGACTACGCTAGGCGCCATTGCTGGTGAAGAAGCTGAGCCCGGTGCAGCCTCGAGTTGTGGAGTTTGCACGGTGAAGTGGTTATCCAGTTGAAGAGCAACAAGCACAAGGCAACCAAATTAGCATCGAGTTCTGTTCAGCATACTGATGCCACATAAAGAAGGGAGCTAGGGCTGGCTCCCGAAACAATACGAGCATGCATGTCTGGGAAATTTCGAGGGTCTGGCGGCAACCACGCAGCAGAGGGGCGGCATTTGGGAAAGCATAGTTGGCGCAACATCGCATGCCTACACAGGATGGGCTCAGGCTGCAGATGACGCACCAAGCCGTCAGGAAGAGAGATCCATCATCTCAATGTTGGGAGTGAAGATGCAAAGAATCCATAGGTGAAAAGTTTGATAGAGATTAGCCTAGAGAAGACTTAGATGCTAGCAATAGATTCAGATGATGTTACAGTCCACTGCCGTCCTCCTTTCCTTGAACTTGCGGAGTCACGACATCCCCAACCTTTACGTAAATCTCCTCTTTCCCTTCTTCAGCTCCTCCACCACCGTCACCACCACCAACACTCAGCGCCGCATGAACACCAAACCAAACCCTTCCATCTCCTTTCCGCCGTGTCTTCGCCAACGTTGAGAATGGCTCCTGCTGTGATAACGCTGTCGTCTGATTGATGCTGACCATCTGACAGCGTTGGCAAGGGCCAAAGATGTCTAGTTGGACGGGCTGAGTTGGTGATAGGCGTGGTGGAATCTGGGCGGGAATAGGAAATGCGAGGTCTGATGTGCTTGTCCTGCTTGAGGAAGCACTAGGATCTAGGTCTAGCGTGGGAAAGGAGCCCCGGGGGCTAGGTGTAGAGGTATCTGTGCTCGATGAACCGGACTGTGGTACATTCGTGTCGTCTTGGTGACAGAAAGATCCGGGGGGTGGTCCCTGATGACTTGAGGCTATTGAGATGGAAGTCCAATGGTCCTCGCTGTAAGGCGTCTCCTCCATCGGATTCTCGTTGTGCTCCGCAACCAGAATGTTGGCACGGAAAGAACTCGCAGAGACGCTGATGCTCTCAGCGGCCCCCCGCTGTAGTGCGTTCTTCTTGATCTGCCTATTGAGTTCATTGACACTCGACCTTGAGATGATCAGCATGGGACTCTCATTCGCCAGCATCATCTGTGCCTGGTTTGCGAGCGCATCGTCCAGCAAAGTATCGTTCTTTGGTTTCCTAATACTGACTCTTCTGGCGGAAACGCCACAAAGAGATCGGGCTAGACAGCATGGTACATCAAGCGCTTCTGAGAAAAACGCGTTGACCTTTGCAGATGTATAGACGTGGAGGGGGATGGTATCTCCGCAGACCTTTGAGTCTTGCAGTCGAAATGCGTCTTGCAAGCATGTCTTCGCGGAGGCCATGATCGTCGAAGGAATTTCATCGATGTCTATCTCAATGTGTTTATCTTGCCCTTCAGCGGTGTATGAGACGGACATCTTATGGCCTCCGAGATCAAGCTTGGGCTGCAACAAGGCCATGCGAGGATATCGCTTCTGGTTTAATGCAACATTCGTACCTTCGTGTACCAAACACCACTCCCTGTCCCAGGCCAACCCTTTCGCCGTGACCTGCCACTTTTGGTCGGCAGGAATCTTGAATGCAGCACAGCTTTTGATGGGGAACACAGAGAGTGCTTCAATGAAGAACGCTGGGCTGCGCGGGCTGGTGTTGACATCCTGAAGCAGAGGTGGGCTGAGCGGGTTGCGTTCAACGTAGAACTCCTCGATGACGCTAATGAAACTTTGAAGATCCAATTTTGTGCTCATTGCGCCGAAGCTGATCCTGATGGCACCAGTGGGCATTCCATTGATGAGGTCGTTTGCACCCCCACATCTCCAGCCTGCATCATAGTTCGAGCGAACCTCGTCGGGTGACAGGCCTAGATGGCTAGCGATGCCACCAGGATTGCACAAACCGCCTGTCCGGAGCTGAATGCCTTTCACGATGCAGAGCTTCTCGACTTCGGAGGCACTGAAGACATTACCGGCGCTGTCTTTGAGATTGAACGCAATCAGTGGTCCGTAATTGGAGTCATTGGTGTCTCCGTAAATGTCGCAGACTTGTGCGCCGTTCGCATGACGCAACTCCCTCAGAATCACGCGGGCTTCTTGGGCTAGGTAACGGACGTGCCTAGAAACTTGCTGCATCGACCCGTAGAGGGTTTTGTGTACCGTCATCGCATGGTCGAGGGCAAGTATGCTGTGGAATGGAGGGGTACCTTCTTCGAGGGCTTCATGCAGGGAGGCCTTCTTAGCATGCCAGCCGCCTCCTGAAGTGACCACTGTATCGACTGTGCCTCCTGCAAAGTATCGCTTTTGCATTAGTATGCTGCCAGCGTCTTTGCGTACTATCAAAGCACCCAAATTTGGGAAACCGAAGATCTTGTAGAAACTTAGAACGATGAAGTCCGGAGCGCCAGATGCATCGCTAAGGTCCAGAGGTGAGGTTGAGACGAGGCTGGCAGCATCGAGCAGTGTGTAGACGCGTCGTTGTGTCTGTGTCGCAGCCGCTCTGATCCTGCCACACCATTGCAATGGTAAGGGTTTCCCCGTCATGTTCGATTGGCCAGGATATGCGATGAGCTGCAGTGTCTCGTGTGGTAAGGTCGACTGACCAAGACGTGAAATCCATGTCTCCATATTTTCGTCACCTTCAAAACATGTTGAGCCTTTGGCGGCCAGCTCCCGGCATCCCACTAGGCTGGTATGAGCGTCGTTATGGTAGCCATACCAAAAGCCGTCAGGGCTGTCGCGGAATGCTTCTGCAACAACTTTGATACCAGCCGTCGCGTTGGCAACGAAGACAACATCAAAGTGTTCGGGGTCGGCATTGAAGAACTTCAACACGTTGAGCCTGGTGTCGTCAATGCGTCTTGTTGATAATTGAGAGGATGCGGATGCTGAGTGAGGATTGCCAAACAAGTTTGTTGTCAGTTCTGCCGCCCAGCGTTCGACGGCTGATTTGGCATACGGCGTGGTGCCGGCATGATCCAGATAGGTTGTACCCAGCAGCGTCGGATATTCAGCTTGTCGGATCTCCTCGGTTTTGCTATTGTAGGCTGGAGCGCCACGATCAGCGAAAGGTATGCTCCTCAGATCTTTGTTGTTGCCGCCCTCGACAGCATGCCAAAGTCTATCGAAGACTCGTTTCATGGCGGCCAGAGGCGATAGAGTGTCTGAACGAAGGATGACTGCAACATCTGATGCAGAATGTTCACCAGTCACTTGAATCGAAGGTGTGAAGAATCAATATACTGAGCGTGTCACTGCTCGTGCGATGTACGAAGAAGACCAGTCGTGGCTGTGGCAATGGAAGATCAAGATGACATGGCTTCGGAAACCGCCGCTTATCTGGCACGTGTGGAGAGAAGCACGATCTCATGGCTTCTGATTGGTCACTGGCCCCCAGCTCATCCCGAGTGTCTACAAAAGAAATATTTGATTTTCAATGGAGTGGTTGTTTGGCTGGTCTGGGATAATACGCCACAGTACTGCATGAGGCTTCAGTACGTCTAGGAATTCCTTTGATTCTATTTACAGCATTTCAGTCATCAAACTCGTGGGTCGCGTGATACAGAGATCCCCCTTGCCACCGCGTGGGCATGCTTGGACTTACCAAGATCCAAAGACAGCCCAGAACGAAGACTAGAAACGAAATTCGTGAGTCGTAAAGTTGTCGTTGATTGCCATTTTTCTCGTCATGATTCATCTAGACGTAATAGGATCGGCGGCCACTGCTGCTTCTGTGAGAACCGTGCGAACCTCTCGAGTGCCCTCGGCGGCTACTGTGCCTCGATCTTCGAACTTCTTTCACGACGACCGTTCGCTCGTGTCTGTGGAGGAAGACGGCGAGGACAGAAGTGAAAAAGAAGAATATGGTGTTCATGATTCCAAATGCCCAGGACGCCTTCAGCATGGAACAATTCTTGTTCAGGTGCGCTGCCCAGCCCAGATTGTTCTGTTCGCCAAAGTAGCCAAAGGGCCCAATCTGCACGTAGATGGTTGCGCTTCGAAAGTTGGAACAGTTTGCATGGTTGATGCCACGGAGCTCGTACACGCCGGCAATAAATGCACCCACAAAGCAGAGATCGATGAATGCGACGAAAAGAGCTGAGCGCCGAGTCGAACCCAGTCGGAGGAGTGTCGCGAGAGCCCAGGCGCAGGCTAGCACTGAGACGATAAATAGGACAAGGATGGATCGAGGGGTCAACTGGTTGTTGTCATTGAAGCCATCGACGAACCAGGACTGTAAAATTAGCCTGGGGGTCAACTTGCAGCGCCACGGTCTACTTACAAGCATGCCAATCACTGGGATCAAGGTGACGATCTCAGAGATTCTCCAGAAGGAGAACAACAGTCCTCCGAACATGATGGGCGATGCGCGTGAACTCGATTGCAGGGCTTGTGTTGCTGTTGTTTCGGTAGAGTGTGGACGGTACAGTATCTGAAGTTATGCGTCTCCAAAGACGTCACCCGCAGGTATCGTAAAACGGGGTGCGGGGAGGACCGGTCGTGAGAGTGGGTCTGCGATTTGCAGTGCTCCGACCTGATGTTGGACGCCGATGCTAGGAAATGAGAACGTCGCACATAGAAAGGAGAAATGGAAAGGCCGGGAAGCAGCAGAAGAGTGGAAGAAGAAATAGAGCAGCAGGACTGTGTCTGCGTTTGACAAGAAACGGAGGGCTGGGGATCACGACTTTGTATCTTGAACAATCGTGGGGCTGGGAGAATGACTACGCTTTGCAAGGTGTTTGGGGCGTCGGCTATGCCTAATTTGTTTGAAGCCCTCCCGAACCTTGACAGCATGCTTTCGAGAGGGCGTCATCGCCAAGCGACAACTCCCCTTCGCCTCGCCAGCCACTCTGCTGTTGCACCAGCGATTTGATCTGAATAAGGCCAGTGCCCTCCCTTTTCTCGTCCAAAGGTCATTTCGCATCACTAATGTCTCACAAATCCTTTGCCGTTGCGATTGCTTTTGTCTCTGATGGAGCGCTGCGACCTTGCTTGGCATAAGTCATTCCTCAGATGCCTTCATGTTTTTTCATTGAGCGACATTTGCACATCCAAAAGATTCCGCCTTGTCGAACTGACCTGCTCTTTTTGGGATCGTTCTCTCCTCTTTGGCAGCCAAGAACACATGACCTGACTGGTTGAAAAGTGCCCGGCGCACCTCGGAAGTGAAACCCGAATCTCTTGACGCGTTCCTCCAGGTTTGGGGATGCCGGCCATGTTTGCTACATTCCGAAATAATGTCCGCGATGCCGTAACATTTCACAAAGCAACACCAATCCGCACTGCTTCCCCCCTTGCATCTCCCTTTGATTTGCAGGATGTGTCATGGCAAGCACCGCGCCGCATGGAACTCTCAGGGCCGAACAGGTGCTACCAATTCCCTCAGAGCAGGAAGCTTTGAATCTTGATGAGACCGCAGATGCACCCGCCATTGCTCATCGAGTTGCAACCACTACTCCCTCCAGGCGCCAGAATGCGCTCGTGCTTGCATGGCGCAGAAATGTCTCCGTCGCTGTTCCTCACGACAAGTGTCGGGACCACCTGGGTGAGTTCTTAATTTGTTTCCGCATTCAGCGTTCAGGCGATCCTGCTGACCTCCCTGCTCCCAAACAGCAAATGAAAGGACAGCCCTCGGCTGGATTCGCACTGCACAGGCTTTCGCCATGCTCGGAGTCATCATCGCTCAAGTAATGCGACTGTATCGTACAGTGAATCCTGACCCCGTCCTGGGCTTTTTTGTGGTCAGCGTCCCTCTGTCGAGCATATGCCATATCATGGCCTTGCTCATCACCATCATCGGCTGCTATCGCTTCCTTCGCTGGCAGGCTGAAATGACCAGAGGCCATGCCATCTCCAGTGGCTGGGAGATCATGACCGTTTTCGTTCTTAGCGTGCTGGTGAGTCCAAAACAGTCCCTGGGTGTGGCAGAAAGTTTCTAAAGCTGAGGAGGTTTTGCTCTGCATGTTCGTCCTGGTTGTTACCATCAGTGTCAGACGCGAAAGTGGATAAGGGACTTACTGACGAGAGAACGCTATGTACCATAACCATACCTGACCCCAGATTTTCAGATTCTCAGGTTTTCAGCTTCTTCGGATGACGGCCCCCATGACGGTGGAAGTGACCTCTGTCTGCTCGTTGTCTGAACTGCCGGCCAAAGGCACGGTTGGGCTACGGCTGGAAGCACGCTTCGACCTGGGAAACAATGTCTCATTTCCTTCCACCAATTCTGGATTAAAGGCTTGTCATAGTGCATCAGCATATCTCAAAGCATTGGTCCTTCGACGCCATCGGTTGCCATCACCTCAGGGCCCGGAGTGGGCCCGCCATGATACGACGGGATTCCACACGGGTGCGGCAAAGATCGATTTTGGTCGACCTAGCTTGTGTACTGTGAAGTCATCCGTCGAATCGGAGGAGGGCTCGATTGAACAAATTCTCCGGAGGACCGCAAAATCTCCTGGCAACTGTGGGACGCACGCACAACCGAAATGTGCTTTATGATGCCGACTCAAACGGAGTATCTGCTCGGGCTGCACTAGCTTTGCTTCCGCATAGAAATATCGATGCTCAACAGGGCACTATCCGATACTGCAGGCAAGGCTAACTCTAAGAGCAAGGTGCACTCCGTTTGAGTCGACTAACGGCTGCATTGTATCAATCACCAATAGGCAATTCATCTTCCAAACTCTATCATTCCACTTCAATAGCCTCAAGTCTTGTCCATCACATCGAGCGCATGGGAGAAGACCATCAGTGGCTGTGTAAGCGCTGCTCGAGGCCGACCGTTTCAACGGCCGGAAAAAAACTGGATCCTCGCACACCAAGCGTACACCTACCACACCGCAATTCACGTGACCTTTTGAGCCCCAAGCAGAGTCGGTCCGTACCTCAGTTAACTTCTTCTCTCCCCACCATCTCAACTTAGGTGACTACGGCCGGACCAGGGCATGCTGGTTTGCATCGCGTGCACATCGACATCGGGGTTCCATCAAAGCTTATGCAAGGCATTGAGCATCGTTGTCCCCTCGATGCCCGGTTTGAGTCTAGTGTTGCGGCTTGACCTGGGGCGTCGCTCCCGTATTGATACGCTACTGCCAATGTCCATCGGTATGGCCACTAGCTGCGAGATTTGTCTATTACTCAATCTCTTTCTTGACGGAAGTGCTGGATGACATCGTCCCTTCCCCTTCACGCCCCACTAGCAGTGCCTGACCTCTGATCAAGCAGCATCTTGATATCTCGTCAAGGCTACTTTTTGTTTTCTGCGGCACACGGTCACAAAAGGCCCCTCAAAGCTGCGATGTCTCCTATTCTCCTCTTCCTTCAGCCCTTGGGAGGCAAGGCACATATAATGAGTCTTAAGGCTGGAAGATATTTACACCAACATCGTGCCACCGTCTCATCGTCAAGTCATGTCCACACCTACAGACCAGTTTGCACATTTGACTCTGGATTTTCAACCACTCGAGGACAAGATGGCCCCGCCTGAAGAGGTCAGAGCTCGAGCCATCGTGCTGCAGGATATCTTTTCCAGCTTTCATGAGATAGACCTGCCATCGGAGTTCCAAGCCCCCATCTTCAGCAACATAGACCAGAACATGAATCAGCCATATGGCTCCAGGCCTCCGAGCACGGCTTGGAGTATTCCCGGCAATTTGAATGGCACCCTGCTGCAATGGGGCGCATACGACGATGAAGCATTCAACGTCTTCAGCAAGATCCAAACCCCCGACGTGCGTATACGACTCTTTCATGAGAAGCTCACGCGCCGTTTCAATGACCGTTTCGCCGACTACGACGGCATTGTGGACGACTCTCCATCAGCTGGCGCGGCCAAGGACGCAGTGCAGCACATTGCTGACGAGCTCATGGGAGTCTCGGACGCTCTGACCAAAGATCGGGAAAGACGTCAGCAAGTCGAGGGCCAATCACTTGAAGTTGAGGCAAAGACACTGGGGATAGCCTTGTTGGCTCTGCGAGGTGTTTGCCAACGAGCGCAACCTATCATTCCGCCAAGCCCAGAGACGTCCCGCCGGACAAGCAGACGCACGGCATCGGCTAGCTCCTCCAATTTCAGTCTCTTCCACATGCTGATCAAAGAAGCTGATATCAAGGGTGAGCCGTTCCTCCTGAAGTCTCTGGAGCAGTTCTCGGGACTGGCGCTGAAGCAATGCTTGGATTCATTGATCACCATCGACGGCCTCCTCAAAAGCAACAAAGCACCAGACGCTTACGTCACTCGATTCGAAGCGTTGCAGGAAAAGGCAAAAGAGGCCAAGGTTGAAAGTAAAAAGCCTGCGAGCGGGTCAGGCCGCCGCAGCCGTGACCTTGATACTGACCCAAGACCTGGATCGAAGAGGTCACAACCAACGGTTGAAGCAGCCCCGAAAAGAGGGAAGCGAACTGGCGGCAGATAGCTCCATCGTGCAGTATTCAGTCCCAGGAACGAATGATAATTCATAGAGCAGGGACAGCTAAGCGGTTTCGGAAGTATTGGATTTTGGTTTGCTGGACAATCGTGGTCAGTTAATTCGATTCAAAAGCGCAGGCGCCTTAGATTTTCACTATACGCACAATCAGACCCAGATACTTTGCATGAAGATGCTTCATTTTCCCATGTTCTCAACGCCCTGCTCAAGATGTGTGCGTGTGCGAAGTCGTCGTTGGCAAGGCTCAAACAAATATGCAGAAAAGTGGATCCATGTCGGATGACCTCAAAGAGAGTTCTTCAGGTGGCCGTTTGGCGACCGCGTCTATTTGCAAGGCAACCTCAGTGACTCACGGTGTGTGGACGGCAATGTCGTCGACCTCGCAAAAACCCACAGTGATCTAAACGAAGCGCATGCCACGACCAACCAGCATCACATCACGACCTCAACACCTGCGAGGGCCAGCACTAGTTTCGTGTGTGGCTCAACTTAGCGCGGTCGAGGACTTCACTTGACGACGACCACTTAATGGTCTTGAGCTCAGGAAAGCTGGGTAGAATTGCTGCCTGCCGCCGATACCTAGGGTACTTCTGGCTAGTCCCCACTCCAACACCAGACCTTTGAGTCTGCGTTTGTGTGTTGGCACTCGTCGTACCCGCGCATCCCTGCGCCCCAACTTGAAGAGTAACCTCGCGCCTGGGTCAGCCCTTCGAAACCTCTTTGGCACGCTGCGTGCGGACCGGCCATTCACCCTCGTATCGAGATACAGCCAATTGAAACTCGCATGCTCTACGGCACGGAAAGTGGTGCTCAGCACCCCAACTAGTTTCAGAGCTGGCAACCATGACCCTTCCGCTCGGCCTTCGCTGTCCTCCTGTGATACAAAGATGCTGCTGTCGTGCATGCTCAGAAGTTCCTTTGGACGCTCAAGCCGGTCCGCAGATCCCACACAACGGCAATGACATGACACCTCCATTCCCAAACAGGAATTGACAAATCATAGGCTAAGCACGAGTTGTGAACGCAGACACGTAACGACACGCTCGTAAAGGCAGGGTGCGGCGACTATACTCGTGCCCGTGCCAGATACACTAGTCACTTGCATGATTCGCCCACTACCGCCTCAACTTGTCCTTGTCCTTGGTTTGGTTGGACAGTCATCTAAAGTGTCCCAGTCTTTCACATTGCGCCAGTGACTGTCTTGCTGTCGTGGACAACAGCGGTACGAAGCGGCCAGTGTTGAAGCCCCGAGATCTCCTGCTGATTTGGATCATGAGAGGCTACCACCAATGCCACTGCTTGCCCGCTTATAGTCCACCCAAGCGGCACAGAGACTTTAGTATTGTGGGTTCTCATGATTTGAGTCGCCAGCTCGTATTGCTCCTGTCTCGGTGCTGGCCTTTTCTCGACATGCTGCTTTGAAACCACATTTGGGCAGCTCCACAGCTCAGGGTGATCGAGGCCGCCAATTTAGCGGGGGGGTAGTGGACCTGAGTGCGCCGTAGTGCCCACAGTCTAACGGTGATGCGCGAGAAGGGGCACAATCTCCAGCGTCCAGGATGTCGATGTGTCTGGCGTAGGAAGAGTATGGGTCTCCTTTGTGCTCGTCGAGCATTCAAGGTGGCTGGCAGCTTCGAGGGATATTGCTTGGCTCGCATGACTGGCTGGGGATTTCTCTAGTCCGACTTCATCACTGAGCTGTAATGTATAGCAGACAGTGACAACCCCCTTTTGATGACATGTTTCGTGTCTCATGGCCATGGTTGAAAAGACGTCAATCAAGGCCAGTCCGCATTAAGCCGGGCGGTCTCAGAACTTCGGTCCCCGGCTCCGTCCTGTATACTTGCTGTCACCCTTGACGACTTTCCCTTTTGCCCTCATCTTCTCCTTCTTCCCCAACACCCACGCCTTACCACCCTTCTTCGGTGTTCCCTTCCCGCCCTTCATCTTCGCCTCCCTAATGCTCCTCCCATCCTCCACATCAACGCCCTCCCACCCCTCAACTACACCTGTGATATCGCCACCCCCAACACTGAGCACAAGATAAACCTTCACATTCTTCGTTCCACCGTCATCCTCCAGTAACCCCGCGCCAAAGCCCGCGCGCACAGCAGCCTGACTGATCATGTTCCGCTGCGCGTCGTTCTTGGGGTAGAACTGGCACACCGCTTTCCCGCCTCGCTTGAGCGAGACGTAGAGACCGTCAAAGAAGCGCCGGAGTCGTGCCTCGGCGCTGTGTTGGGACGTTTGCTCGACGTTGCAGAGCCACTGGAGGGCCGAAATGCTTATTGCAGCGTCAAAGGTGCCGGGACGGAATGGGAGGCCTTGGCCCATGTCCGCTAGGAAGAGGTCTCCGTCAACCCCTTCGTCTTCCGCTTCATCATTCTCATCCGAGTCCCCGTCCGAGTGCCCATTTACTCCGTTTGAGTGCCCATTCGACTTCGATGCCTGGTCCCGTCTCTGCACCGCAACATCAAGCATACTAGGACTAATGTCCATGCCTACCCATGTGTGTCCCGCGTTCCCCAGAATCTCTCCCGACAGCCCTGACCCGCAACCGAGGTCGAGGATGAATGATGGGCCAGAGAGATTCAGGAGGTCAAGTGCTCGATTGGTCATGCTGGCTTGGATGGCGCGGATGCGTGATGAGGTTGTGTATTTGGCCGACTCAGCGTCGTTGTAGAAGAGGTCTGGCGGCAGGAGGTCTTCGGGACGCGACATTGTGGCAGGTGAGCTGTGACGATGTGACGATCCAAATTGATTGCTGTGAAACGTGTGCTTGTGTTGTTGTGTGTGGTTCGAGGGCTTGGGCTTTATTGGGGTTTTCTGGAGCCGTCAAGGTTTGTTTTATGAGAGGCGAATACGTCGACGTTGCGAACGAGAATGCACAAGATGTTGATAGACGATTATTGCACCAGGTGAGTATGTATACGTTGAGAGCGACTAGCACAATGTTAGAGTATGAATCGAGACAGGATGTCAAGGTACTCATCGACCTGATGCTGGCTTCAAACGAGGCAAGATCGTAAACTTTTTTGTGGGTCTATCGGGAAAACTATGGCGCACAGTATCAGAAATCAAGGCTGAGATTGGAAACTATGCCGAAGCATTGCATATTTCTCGAGGGTCATGGGAAGGCCAAATAGCTGCCTTCACGCCCGCATTGCAGTTATCGTGAGAGACTCATGAACGAATGGGTACTTCCACAACTTTAGTCTTGGTGCCAAAGCCATCATATCGCGTCTCGGACATCTTCTCATATGCTCATCGACTATGACGATTGGGAGGCAGACCCGATTACCACCTGTGCCAAACGTGCTCCTCAACGGTCGCCACTCCACACAGCTATCGTGTCGCTGAGAATTATCAGCCGATGAGCAAAAATGTGGCCTTCATCCGCGGCTCAGGAACGGTAAGAGGAATCGACTTCTCAGTCAGCACCGACATCGATTTCTTGTCGCTGCTGCTGCCGTCTTCCGCCCTGCCTTCTCTGTTGACCGTCATAACCACTGGCCTTCTCCTCCAAACCATTCACACCTTCCCGTGCAAATCTTTCTCTCTCATTCCTCACCACCGTCAAGACGCTTTCCAAGCTCCGTCTCCACACCATTAACCGGTTCTGAATCTCTGCCCATTGCTTCTCACCGAATACTCTGTACGTTGCCCGTTGGACCAAGAATTCTTGCTTCAGCTGGGACAATTTACCCTCTACGAGGCCGGCTCTAATGGTGTCAATGACCCATATTTCCACATCCTCGGGGGGGACTTGTAGAGATGATGCAATCGCCGAGTAAGGTACTGATCGTGCAGGAGACGCAGCGGCTATGCTGGCAAGCGTGAGTAATCGAATCTTCGTGCTGAGAACGTCGGATGCAGAATCTGGGATCGACAGTGAGGATAGAGAGTGTTCGGAAATGAATTCTGTATATGAAGTATAGTCGTCGGAGGAGAAGATTTCCAGAAGTTCGACCAAATCCGAATCCGACTTTCGCAAACCTTGGATGGCATCTGAGGCGGTCAAGGGGGTGAAGTCGGTGACGACTGGGTTGGTGAGCGCCGTGATAAGTGTGCGTTTGGCCAGGGTTTGGGAACTCTCCTCTGAAGCGGATGCAGGTGGTATCGTCTCCAACGCCTTCAAGAGATATTGGTAACTGAGATTGTGAAACCCTTGCGCCTCCGCTACGTCAGCAATTGTGGTGTGGAGTGATTGTGCGTCCTCCTCGTCCAGCTGCCATGCGGAAAGCCAATTCGGCACGTTCTGTTCAAGTTGAGGAACGAGTGCTTCGAAAGCCTGCGACGAGTTCGTGGATTTGATGACTTTCAGAATGGCCAGAAAGACGTGGTATCTTGCCTCGCTAGCAAGAGGCAGGACGTTGAAGATTGTTGAGAGGGTGGATATGGCAAGGGATGGACCGTACGGCGAATTTTGTGCGACTGGTTGCTCGGACAAATACTGACACAGTCTAGCGAAGAACTGCTCGTTCATGGGCGACTGCAAGGACAGGTTGATCAAGAGATTGTACGCCGCCGAAAATTCTGTCAATCATCAGTCGCCGCCACCGCTCAACCTGCGGCTCCGAAGGACTCACCTCTTTCCGGGGCGGAATTGAGTATGGTGGCTTTGGTAATGATCTTCTTAAGAATGTCATCCCTCAGTTTCTGTATGGAAGCATTGTCTGGCGATTCTTGTGACTCTGCTTCTCGAATTTGGTTCAAATCGGCCTCGATATTGTTGTACACGCCTGCGCCCTCGCTGAGGCTGTCGAAATATTGCGCGAGTTCTTCAGCGAGCTCGGGGAACGAGCCCTCGATCAACAGCGTTGAGACGGTCATGCTGGCGTTTTCGCAGTGAGAGGGATCAAGTGTGGTGCTTGGGAGTCAGATCCTGTCCACTTTACGACAAGGCACATGCGCCGCACTTTCCAATTCTAAGACCCCGTTTGCGCTAGCGTGAAATCTTGGCGACAAGTCATTGAGGCATCCAGGCAGCAAATCTGGTGGACGAAGAGCACACATGTTGAAGGCCATGGGGACATCATCCCTGATCGCATCAAGTTTTTAGAAGCCGTAGTGTGATCAGATTTATTCGTCTTCACTACCCTCTTCAGAGTCTATCTCACTCCCCAAAGCACTTTCCGCTTCGGACAGCTCCCCATCGATGTCATGAGCTGGCAACATCACAAACGCTACTAGACACGTTATCCGGCTGCCTGTTGAATACACATCCGCCGAGGCTGTCCCGACAAGTCCATCCTCAGAATCTGGTTTCAAAAGCTCAGATTTGCTGACCATGAGGAGCCTCACATCACCATTGCTAGAACCAATGACCATGAGATAACCTGGATAGTGATGTTTTGACAAGTCCAGAATCTGAAAGTCTTTGATCCTATTCCTGACAGAATGCTTCTCGCCGCCCATGTATGCAAATGGGTGGAGAACCGGTACGTCTTCTTTCGAAGACTCTGACGCCGTGGTGTCGAAGAAGAGAACTTTCCCATCGTCTGTCGACACTGCAATCATCTCTTTCTCATCAACAGTGAAGTACGCAATCTGGTGGACCTTTGTCATTCGTTGGGGCATCAGGACACATTTAGCCTTCGAGTCTTGACCGAAGACGACCACCCCTCTTTCAAAGGCAATTGCAAATTCCGTACCCTCCTGATTCCACCTGATTTTCCGTCCTTCTCCGTGACTGTACTTGCCCTCTTTGACAGCCTGCAGAATGTCCCGGTCGAAATTCAGCACGCCCGCCTTCTTGCCTGTCACCAAGTTCCAGAGTCTCATCGACCTTTCACCCCGTCCAACACTGACCATCAGCTTCATGCTTGGATGGACAGCAAAGTCGTTGACACCAGCCGGCGTTGTGCCTGCATTTGCACTATCTCCGGATGCCTGACCAGACAGCTTGGGCCTCGGAGCTTTGACTGTAGAGATCACCTCCAGATCACGTACCCGAGTGATGGAGATTGTGTTGTCTTCACTAGCTGAGAGCAGTTTTGATCGCGATGGAAAGTGCAGGGCTGTGATGCTAGACGAATGTTGCACCAGCGTGCCAAGTTCTCGATTCATAGGATTCTCGCTGATTTTGTTTGGACCCAAGGTTGGCATCATCGGAATCTTGCGGCCTTTCGAGTCCGCTTCCGCCATGGGCGAAGCCGATAACGAGTACACATTGACGCGTTCGTCAGAGCCGCCAGTGGCCAGATACACCCCTTGATTTGCATCCTCTGGCATAGGCGACAATGCGAGACATCGGACTGCTGAAGCATGGGCATTGAAGAGGAATGAGTCTGCATAGGTGGCCTTCAGGGTGTCGTTCTCGATAGCAATATTAGCCGAGATGCCATGTAGCACTCGCTCGTAAGAGCCTGTGATGACTTGAATCGTTGGGAATTCGGTCTTGACATCAACATGCTTCTCGGTTTTGAGAATCTTGGGCGGTGACTGATCTTTGGATGCAGAAGCAACGGTCGCGATCTGCGAAGATGACCCCTTCAATCTCTTGTGAACACTGTTGTTGCCGTTCACGATTTCTTTGACCGCCTGGGAGTTGACTTTTGATGATGTTTGCGGAGCTTTGGGTTGAAGTTGATTCTTGCCAGCGGCCTTCGTTGCACGATCATTCGTCAGTGCCTGGCTTCCGAGAGCCTCATTTCGTTTCCTTTTTGCCATATTGGAAAATTTTGCAGATCCAGCATCAGAGCAAAGGTTGAGAGACTTCAGTTCCAATGACGACCAAAGCTATCTTTGATCCTGTGCAAACGCCTTGCCGTATTTCCAGATGGCACCGACAGCCTGCGTTCAGTTATTGCAAAAGCATGTGCATAGTTAGATCTGCTATGACGCTCTCGATGGGAAGATGATTGTCTTGCACGGTCACCGTTTGAGGATTAAGAAATTTTGGCGACGAGATTTGGGTGTGGAGAAAGGCCCAATCGTGGCCTATTTGGACTAGCTTTGCTCTCAAGTTAAGGGATGGAGGGAGTGAATACCTCATGCCTCTGGCTGCTTTCGCTGCCCGCAATCTGCCATCCACTCGTCGGATTATCACGATTTCCCATATTTCTGGCCTCTACGCGAGCAACCACCACCATTTGTACCATTACAATTCCACCACAACGCAATCAAATAATTAATTCTGACCGACTCGTTCGATGTGTTGATTGTCAAAGCACCTTGTGATCAATTTTCAGCAATTAATTCGGATGTTTTGTTATCGAGATAGGCTCGATGCAATTAGTCGAGCAACTACGACTCAAGAAAGCAGATGCACAGTGAGTCTACAATTCGAAATGGGCGACTACAAATGCTCAGAATCCGTCGAACATGATGCTGATCAAGTTTCATGAATATCAGGAAATTATTGCTGTCTAGAAAGCGGAAACTCGCTGAGTTGTACTCGGTCACAACTTGCACCTGGACCAAGGCCCAAGATCAAGTCCATCATGACTTGTACATTCAGCAATTACAAGCATTCCAGGATGCGAATGACTTGCAGAAGTACGCGTTTCCCTTTCGCATATAACTCTTGCTCTCTATCAGGCTTGCCTTGCGTTGTATCACGTTCCATGGCTAACGTCCGTCGACGAGCAGAGGCCGATGGTTCGTCGAGTCGTCCTTACCTGCGCGACGCGAGATAATTCGAGCGCCCTCCAGTACTTCTCCTCCACCACCCCCACAAGACCCCGACACATCACAGAAGCCCGTGAGACGATCCAAGTCGCCGCCAAACCGAGCCTCGCAGTCAAGTCGTAAGAGCTCGTCGCAACCCGTTAGTCGCCCGGATTCACCTCGATCGGATGCCACATCCAGACCAACATCGACCCGGCCACCAGACGGCATTAACGGTGCTGTCAAGCCTCCAAGTCGGTCGGACGCCTCATCGGAGGAGGTAGCATCCCAGCTGGTTGGCAAGTCGACTGATGCTGTGCAAGCCCAGGATGGAGACTCGACACCCGCAGCGAAGCCCGAAGCCAGCGTCTTACCAGCCCTGAATGGGCAACAGCAGGAGAGCCCAGCCATCGCACCTCCTTTGGAAGCACAGGATACACAATCGTCACCAACCTCTTCCCATGGAAGGCCGCCTTCACATACCCCAGCACCGGAGACAGCGTCCCCAACAACTAGCCCGGGTGATGAAACGGCGCCGACCTTGGAGATAATGAACACCAAAGCGCCTGAGCCGCGGAGAGATGAACCACAGACGCCGGATATGGCTATTGGCCCAACCCATAAGATGTCAATATCATCCATCGATGTTGATATGACCGATGCAGATCCGTCGACGGCCTTTGAGTCGCCAGTCCGGCCATCCAAGCATCCACCGCCCTCACCCGGACAACCAACCCCCCAAAAGTCCCCAGTCAGTGGCAACACTCAGAATGGCCAAAAGTCTTACTTTGATTCACGGCAAACCAGTAACCTGCTCGAGACTCCTGGGCCTCCTTCCAGTCATGATCCATCCAAGCAGACACCGACTACAACTCTCCCAATTGACTCGGCGCGGAGGGCAACCAGAATCCAATCGGGTGCACTCCAGAAGAAGTCTGTCTCGGAGATTTTGGGAGAAATGCCCAGATCTGCTTCTCCCAATGACACATCTGTCTCTATTTCTGCCCGAGCAGCCGAGAAGGATCGAAAGGACAAAGAACGAAGTCGATTGTCGACAGTGGTGTTCGCAAAGCCTCAACGACCAAATGGAGAATCCGACACCATCGAAGTCGCGAAAGTAGACCACCCGTCAAACGAGCTTGCCAAACCTGAAAGGGATTATATGTACACCCTCTTCGAAAGCAAGGCGCACTCTCAAAATCGGCAAGGGTCTTTGCCGTATCTGCTGCAACATTCGCACAAAACGATCTCGACCTCCGATCACCTGGTTGACTACCATTATCAAGCACATTGCCGAGTGCTCAAACGGCTCTATCAATTGCAGAATCTGGACAAATGGAGTCTAAGGCAAAGAAAGCGCGCCGAAGAGCCTGCACGACCGACTTCTCATTGGGACTTCCTCCTTGACCATGCGAAATGGATGCGAACAGATTTTCGAGAAGAAAGAAGATGGAAAATCGCTGCTGCTCGTGCTGTTGCGGAGTCTTGCGCTGAATGGGTAGCCGCTTCTCCTGCCGATCGCAAAGCACTGCAAGTACGAGTTCGCTCACCAAGACTGCTTGCTGATGCAGAGATGACCAACGACTCGAGCGACCAACTGATGTCCTCGCCTCCAGGACTTGAGCCACATGGAGAGGATGACTCTGTGAGCGAAGACATCGCCGATCCTAGAGATATCGTCACATCTGTAGCGCCAGCCGCGATATTCTCGCTTGGTGCCACCGACTTCACCTTCACGACAGAAAAGACACCCGCGTTTGATAAGCTGCTGAATGAGCTGCCACTTTACCAGCCTGCAAAAGTAGAGCCAGATCTGTCAAAATCCAGTCTGGCCGAAAAGCTCGACAGTCGTTGGAAGACCGATATTGTCCCGATCACAAGATACGCAACGGAGAAGCTCAAAATCCAGGACTACAAGCCTCCACTCAAGCGAAGCAGATATGACTATGACGTCGACGACTCGCCGCCATCCAAGCGACCAGCCTTGGAGCCTCGAGACACCGGCGTGGCACTCTTCATGCCGGAGAACAAACACATCCGAGATAGGATCCATCCAGGGCATGCCTTCCGTCCTCCGGCCGAGCATCCCATGCCTTCGCAAGCATTCTTCGAAACTCGAATGTCCTCGCAATGGCTTGCCTCAGAGGACGATGAAGTCAGACGCCAAGCCCGTGAATACTCGTTTAACTGGATGCTAATATCCGACTTGATGACGCCTCCTACACTATACACTTCCGGACAGGATAGACGTTCGGCGTGGGAATGTTTTGAAAGATGGATCGGCCTGGAAGGCATGCCAGCTGACATGGCCAAGACACCATATTTCAAGACCTACTCGAGCCGTATCGAGACTGCTCAGCGTAATGTGCAAGCCCAGTGGGAGGAGCATGAGAGGCGAAATGGCACCACCCCGGTCAGCAATCGGAAGAAGACTACTCTACCCGTCAGAGTGGAGCGCAAGCACAATAGAAGGCATTTGTTCATGCTCGATGCCATGCGAAAGCTCGCTAAGAAGCGAGAAGCAGTCCGACAAAAGGCCATGCATTCTGCAGATATGGCTGCTATGCGCAAGTCAAACGACGTCCATGCTCCACGACCAGGAATGAAGACCCCAGCTGAATGGTCTCAGCTCAAACACGAACGGGAACAAAAGATGGCCAAGCAGCAGGAGATGTACAAACAGCAACTGATCGCCCATCAAAGAGCTGTTGTGCAGCAGCAACGTGGAGGCCAGAATGGCACCGCAAACGGTGTGCCAGTGCCACCCCAAGCCGGTAATCAAATGCGCATTCCTGGTCCTAATGGTGCAGGGATGCCTGGGTTACCTAACGGTCATCTCCAGGTGCCCAACGGCCAGCCTCGTCCGCATCCTAACATGATGGGCATGCCTCAAGGAATGGGCATGCCGGCGGGTATGGTCGGTCCCAAAGGGCTACCGCAGCAAGTGGCAGGGATGGGCCGAGGCATGGCAGGATCACCCCAGCAGATCAAGATGCAACAAGAGCAGCTGTTGCGCCAAGCACAACAAGCCCAGGTGAATGGATCGCATTCGTCGCCTGGTGTTCAGCATGCATCCATGGCGAACGGGCAGGGAGTCAACAATTCCACGGCGTTCATGAACACGATGAATGGAACTAACGGTCAAGGCTCGCCCTCAGCCGCTGGCAACAGCACCTCTCCTCGGCCTCAGTCAAGTCACATGCCGCAGAGCCTCTCGAGCGGCTCCATGCCAAAGATCAATCAACTCTATGCCAGCATCAAAGAACGCAACCCCAACATGTCCGATGAAGATGTTCGAAATATTGCGACACAGCAACTGGTGCAATGGCAACAGCAAGCCACGGCGGCGGCGGCAGGTAATGCCAACCGTCCAAAGGTCAACCAAGCTGCTCTTAATGCTGCGATGGGGGCCGCCAATTCTGGAGCATTTGCTGCAGCATCGCAGAATCAGAATGCGATGAACATCAACTCATCAATCAATTCTTCAGCGACAATGAACCAAGGTATAATGAGCTATGAACAGGCTCAGCAGTTTCACCAGCGGATGCGCATGCAGCAAGCCCAGCAGAATGTTGCCAGGGGGATGCCAGGTCCGATGGCGCCTGGAATAACGAACAGCCCCGTAATGAATATGGTCAGACCGGCTAGCCAACACAGTCAGTCCGGTATGAGCAACGGGATGAACCGGAATTCAGCAACGCCGGTGAGAGAGCAGAGAGGCGGAAGTGTATCAAGGACGGTGAATGGTACTCAGCAGGCTCAAGGCCAAACGCAAGGACAGACTCAGGGCCAGGGCCAACAGAGTAGTCCAAGACCCAGTGCGCCGACACCGATGCCAACTTAGGGTGACCCAGTATTGGAAGGGTCACTTCAAACTCGATTAACGAGAGATAGCGGTAGAGAGATCCGTATGGCGTTTGATCCATCAGAGCGAGCAAATGCATGTACAGCAATTTTGACTTTTTCCAGCTGTTGCGGCCATGTAGGGACGTTCTTAGCAGAACTCTTGGTGAGGAAAGGGAGTGACAGAACAGAGCAAGGCATTTTTCAGAGAAGCCTTCTTGTGGGCTTCTCCAGCGAGACGGCCAGTTTAACACTTAACACACTTAAGATCTCCATTCAGAAACCTTTGCGTGTCGCATTTTGCTTCTCACATCGTGCAACATGTGACCCACCTCCCGGAGTCCGAATTTGCTGTTGATGGCCCTCAAGTCTTCAATCCTGGATCTGGGAGCATGGCGAGGCTGACAATCAGCCTCGCCAATCTGCGATCGAAGTTTCACGATTTCGAGAAACCGCATATGCTGGCAGCTGCAGTCCCATATTTAGGTTTTCGATCTTCTACATCTAAGGCGTGCAAGACTGCATCCTGCCTTAGTGAGGGATCTGCCGTTCCACCAGAACTTTACTCAAAGCATCACCCACACGGAGACACGCTCGGCTACGACACGTCCATCGAAAGAACACTTTACCACTGCAACGCGGACCAAGCCCATCACCCGAGATCGATTAACCCCTGCACACAAGTCGATACATCTACTAGGGACAAAATGTCCCTCGTAGAGCTAGCGAACGTCTGTTCGCACATCAGCAACGCCTCCAAAGCCCGCCTAGGCTTTACATCGATACCGAATACAAATCTCCACCTCCGGCTCGCGCTCCAGCTACAGAACAGTGGTTTCATAAGTACAGTCGTCCGCGGCGGCCCGCAACCGCCTCCTGCCCACCACCTCCTCTCCCATCCCTCTTCCAACACACCTGGCCACGAAATCGAACCCATTACACGAGAAAACGTCGCCAGCAGACGGCTATGGCTGGGGATGAAGTATTGGAATTCTGAGCCCGTGCTGGAGAAGATGGAATTGGTTAGCAAGCCTACGAGACGGATATGGATGGATGTTGAGGGATTGAGGAAGCTGGTCCTGGGCCGGCAGAGTGGATATGTCAAGGGGATGACGAGGCCGGGGGAGTGTCTCTATGTCAGTACGGATAAAGGGATTTTGGAGGCTAGGGAGTGCGTGGAGAGAAAACTGGGAGGGCAGTTGTTGTGTAGAGTGCGATGAGAGATCAACGGACGGGCTGGGATTTGATGGCGCAGAGAGGTCGCAGTGCAAGAGAGCAGAACAACAGAACAGCTGGCATCTCACGGGTTGCTTTTTGTTCTATCTCCCCAGGGAGTGTCAAGGTCATTCAAAATGTACCAACAGCTCGCATCCATGACACAGGGAGGGCTTCACTTTCGCTGCAGAGCAACATGCAAGTGGACGAGCTGCTAGGGGATTTCCTGCCATGGGGATCATGCCATCTGCACACATGCCCATGGCAATAAGGATGAAAATCTGGTCTGGCTACGAAATGAGCACGGAAGGGCAGGTTGTGTGAAGCTAGCTGCGGCCGCATTTTGTAAGATCAGGTGTACAAAAAGTACAGATGTATGCAGTTTTTATCTGATTGGCTGGTTGAATAAATCGCGAGTCTTCGGCTCTGAGGAGTCCTGTCTTCCGTTGAAACCCTACCTTCCCTTCTTGACGTTACCATTCGTTTGCCACTGAAGCTTTCGATTGTCCAGCATGCCCTTCTTATCATCTGAAGAACCGCCCATCCGGCTTGTTGCCGTTAGCGCGCACAACCCCAGATGGCGATTCCATCCGTCCTCGTTACAGGGGGAACCGGGTTCGTAGGATCAGCCATTGTTCGCGCACTACGTGAGAAGCATCCGCAATGTCGCATAACCATCGTCGACATGAGCATCGACGAGGAGATGTGTCGACAGAGAGGCATCAACCATCCCAATGTTGACTTCCTGGCCGCCAATATCCTGGATATTGAATCTTTGCAGGATGCCTTCAGACAGACCCAACCGAAGGCCGTTGTGCACACGGCTGGCTTCGTGCCACCACTTGAGGAACGTTACCACCGACGCATGGAAAAGGAAGCTCATCGAATCAACGCAGATGGTACACGCAATGTGCTCGATGCCGCGAAGGCCGCTGGAGTCAAAGCCTTCGTCTACACCTCGACATGTTGTGTTGTGATTGATGATTACAGTCAAAGTTATGCCAACATTGATGAGAGATGGCCGACGGTGGAACGGGGGACCGCCAGCATCTACGCTGAGAGCAAAGCCGTGGCAGAAATGGCTGTCCTCCGGGCCAATGGCACAGTCAGTGTGGAAGGGAAGTCGACCTTACTGACAGCATCAATCCGCCCAGCCGTCATCTATGGCGAGGGAGATCACCAGCTAGTTCCCAGCATTGTGAGCTGCATCATCGACAAATTCGAAAGTCCGTTTCGGATCGGAGATGGGATGAATATGTGGGACACAGTCTATGTGGGAAATGTGGCCGACGCACACGTCCTAGCTCTCGAGAACCTGCTTTCGGAGAATCCAACTGCAGCCGGAGAGGCATTCTTCATTCAGAACAATGAGCCGACGAGTTTTCGAGAATTTTGCTTGCAGGTTTGGAAATCGTACAATGGCCACACTCCGCCATTTACCGTTCCGATACCCGCTGGTCTGGCCTGGACGCTGGGAGCGATCATGGAGGCTCTGACCTGGTTCACAGGGACTCCGCCGACCTTGTCGAGGGGTAGTGTCAATGATGCTACGGCCATTCGATATGCTAGTGGCGAGAAGGCGAGGCGAATACTAGGGTATGAGCCACGTGTTAGCATGGCGGAAGGTCTGAAGCGAAGTTGTAGGGAGTATCGAGAGAGACGGGAGAAGTCTGGTCAACATCCAAAGTCGAATGGCGAATTACTGGTGCAGAAGATGAAGAAACCCTGGCTGGATGGCCGCGAGTCATTCATCCGCAGATTGTAATAGGAAGCACTGGTTTGGGGAACTTTCTGGCTTTGATCCTCCCTGAAAGATGACTACACCGCCGTACTTCCTAATGCTGCGGTAGGTTCTGGATGCCTTCCTTCAGGTCAGCAACGGCAGACAAAGAAGCAAGTTTTATAAATTTGTGTGCATTGGCTCTTTGGTGCTTGGAATCACCGCTGCATCGCAGGTCTACAAGATCAGGAGCTTGGGAGTTAGTGCTACCGGAGGATGTGGGTAGCTGCTGGTGTGAAGGTCGTTGTCCGCAGTGCAATGTTTCTTTGGCGAGATATCGGGATAAACCTGGGTCTCCAGTGTGATGATTGCTATGGCTTGCAAGGTAGTGCTGCTGTGGATTCGTTTGATCAGCGGATGGCATTTGCTAGCTCAATAATGTATTACTCCCCGGCACTGCGGGTTGTCGTTTTCGAAATAGTGAAATGTTGGTCTTTGGAATGCTGTGTCCAATGGACAATGCTTTGGCCGCTCGGATGTAAACCACAAGCATGGCTACATCCAAGAACGTACACTGAGTTTAATCGGTATGAAATGCTTGACGGCGCTTGAGATGTGTCTTCTCTCTTTTCTCCTTCAACGGTACCCAGACAAACACGGGCTCCATACCAATGCACCGAACAAGATCAAAAGTTCACAATGCCCCCAAGATATCACTGCATCGCAGGCTTTCCCGTGATACTGGCGATTCCCGTCGCCGGCGTCCTTGCCCACGTCATCCGAAACGTAGTAGCCCGCAGAGAGGGCTCCACAGAACCATTGTTGGCGCCCCCATACCCTTTTCCTAGCGTCGGCCTTGTCATGTATGGAACGCTGGGCAGGCGACTGATCAAACGGCAATATCAACACTCTGCTGAAGAAGCAGAATGTAGCCATGGTCTGGTCTTTTGAGTCTCACGGGAGAGTGGCTATGCTAAGATTGCGAAATGTGCCATGGTTGATTCGACTGGTCCTCATCGTGATCCATTCTGTGATATCTGATGAATGGAGAAGTGAGGCTGCGTCGTGGAATAATGCAGTGTCTGAGGCGAAGCCGGTTGAAGTGACCAGGCCCATGTTGGTCGGAGAGGCCAAGGCGTTGCTGGCTCAACTTAACCCACAATGCCCACTGTGCTCCGGCTGAGATTGATGATTGGAAGAGAGAAGCTGAGGACTTCGGTTCTGGAGTAGGGCTGCCCGAGTCTTATTGAGTGAGACTTGAGAGTGTGGAGATGTCTGGTCTGACAGACTCTTAGAGTTGGAAGATGACAGAAGGGTGACGGGGGGATTAAAGAGACGGAGTCAGTATCTTATCGGTTATCTATGACAACTGGTGGGAAGAAGGACAGGGTAAGTGAAGAACGTGGCAGCATATGATCGGGAGAGGCTGGAGAGGGCCGTTGCGGAGTACGTATCCGGAGACAGTGAGAGATTAGAATTCGGCGGACGCAAAGATTGATTGGTATGGGGGGGGTTCGCTGTCGAACAGCACCGAGGCTATGAACGAGGTCTGAGTGCTGAGAATAGCGAAGGAAAGAAAAACTGATCTGCATTGCACGGTCAATGATGTACGGCGTACGCTGGACAACAGTGAATTGAAGGGACGAAGGTTGCTGACCTCGAATTTTGACGTGGCGTGTTCACCGCAACTACTAGATGTTAGATATCAGTCCACCGATGCCACGAATTTTCATCCATCGACGCTTCATCTGAAGAGGGTGCCGGCACTTGCAATCGGTCTTACCAGCAGATCCAATGGCCATGTTGAACGCGGGAATCTTTGTGTGCATGAGCTAGATAGCGAATGCGGCCATCTGCCAGGCACTACGGCCCGTCATACGTCTCAGACGCACACCGGAATGGTCTGTTACGGTTTGTGTCAGCTTGAGCAGATGCTGTAGAGCTGGATCTCGGACGCTTCAGATTAATCGAGTATCACCAGGATCAAAATGGCATGATGCACGTTTCAAGGATAAAGGTCTTTCCATCGACATCACAGAGATTTGAGAAGCGAGAGGATGGTTTCGGCCTTCTGGCCTGAACGTGCGTGAGCGATGAATATCGGTCGGGTTGGTGGGAAGAAGCTCAAGTCTCGATACCTCCCTGAAAATGCTGTCATGGTCACAGGTCAGAACGCGTCGCTGACCGCCTCTAGCGTTGTTGTCGCGCTCCCCCTGCGTGCTGCTTCTGACATCGTTGCCGAGTCGTGGCATGGTAGTGGACGGGTCGTCATGGCTTGGAAAATCACTCGCGTTTGATCCTCGCGATGGTGATCTGTTGGCTACGGTTGCAAGAGATGCCCCTCTCTATGACAATGCTGACGGGAAAATGATGTAGGTTACAAATTGATATTTTTCATGCCGTCGAGTCGGCCGACCGCAAATTGGTGATGATTAAGACGCGAGTGGTGCTCGGCTGAGTAAAATTTGAGGCGCCGTTGCCGTGGTCTGTGCTCACGCTCCATTGAATGGGTCGAACACCCGCATTGATGCCTTGGACAAATTTTTTCCTTATCCACGCAAAGCATCACCTCGGTACTGGCGGGCCATGTAAAACCACGAGCACGCGACAGCGCTGGTGAAATGGGAGTGCATGCATTAGCGGTTCCTCCACGGGAGAAAGGGGAGAGAGAAGCTCAGACCATGCTGCTGAATTGTCCAGTATCAACAGAGCAGATGGTAATGATGATGCAAATGGAAAGTACCCTTTAGCGAACATGGCGTCCCGACCTCGCCATTGCAAAGAGCTCCAATGTCAGCGGCTGCAGCGCAACCATTAGTCTGTCATGTAGCTTTCGGAAGCCGTCTCCAACGGCGAGGAACGTGGATCTGTATTAAAATCTTCTTCCTGGTATCATGATGTATCTGCAACAGCTTAACGCGCTTTCGCGGAAAGGTAACTCCACGGATTTGTCATGGCGTGGGTCTTCGGAGCATGCTCGACGTGGCTTCGAGACCTGTGAAAAGAATACAACAAGACGTGAAACAGTGTGCAGAACGCAGATAGAAGACTAAGCCCACAAGCCCGGTCATTGTGTGGTGGTAAGGAAGACTCTGATACACGTATGCAGAAAATGCTTCTCCTATCTAATGTTTCGAGATCAGCACTCGTCAAATCCAACCAATCGAACCAAGTTCGAAATGATGTCAGCGTCCCATGCTTGGCTGAATCAACGAAGCAAAATTCTGGCCGCAGCCGGTAATATTGCCATAGCGCGGCTTACCACTGTGTTTCACTAGATCCTCCGAATCTCCAGCCGTGTAGAGGCTAACAGTCAAGGCCCGACCAAATTCAAACTCTGATGTCAATGCGGGCTGCTTATCAAAGAGGTTGCTGCAACGCGGGTGTGGATGCGAGCATTTTATCGCGTCGAGGAGGTTGGACTGCATGACAATGTAAATTTTTTGAAGCACGGCATTGTCCATTGTGAGGGAGCCCGCATAGGCGGGAATTCGACAATGATGATGAATTTGCCGACCAGCAAGCAAGGTCAAGGCGGGCGCTCAAGACACGGAGCATGCGCCGGAATAGGTTATCAGATATATCACAATCATTACAACATTGTGAGGCTGACCGGAACGACCGAGCAGCTCCAGCAATCCTTGCTTGGATCAGATCTGTATTGCGGGGAATGCCCAGGAGGTCTCATCTGCTATCTTGGCCGGCATTGCCAGCATCCTGGTTGGGAAGGCGTGTCATCCTGCAGAACAAGGAGCTGCCGAGACGGCTGAAGCAAAAGAGAGATCGATTCGTGAACGATGCGTGTGGCACGGCAAAGCTGTAGAGTGATGAGTACATTTCGTTCCCGACCACCAGCAAGCTCAGTCGCCATGATGATCTCCAAATTCCCAATACTCGTTTTGACATAAATGGGCAGATGGAGCGCTTGCTAGGGCACAGCGGAACGACACGATGGCAGAGCTGGAAAATAAAGCAATCCGGCCTGCATTAGAGCGATGCAAAAAGCAGGAAGGACATGCTTGCATGGGCCCAATAAATGCAGGAAAACGCGTTCCTTGAAGAGCAAGCTAAACACGACCAAAGCTGCATGGCGCACTGGCTGGGGGTCGGCGACCATACAGGTCTCGAGATCAGCTGAAATTTGTTTTGTTCATCGATTTACCGAGTATGGACTTTGACATAATGACCGGTGAACGCAAACGTACCAAACTTTGAATCGTTCAGATACATGAGGAAGCAGTATTTTCTCAGACCAAACAAGCCGAATGACAATGAGATGGAGAGATTGGAATTGTGATCCGACTCCAGCGACTGCAAGACCAAGTGGTGGATGGCTGCGTATGGGCTTGCTCACCAGTCCCGCACGCGGCAGTCAGCAGTGAGCACCACTGAGATTGGGTGATAGGCAACGAGATCGCCTCCGGGAGGTGCAGCTCCAGGCGACAGGAGATTGCTTTGGCACGAGGAGTCCAGAGTGCTTCAGGCTGTCGATCAGGTCTGTCTGATAGTTGGCCAACAGTTCCTCCAGCGTGGCCGACGAAATGGTCATCGTTACAGCGTGAAGACAGGGTTATCAGCTCGTCTGACATAAAGTGGCCGCAATTCGGTCACGCTTCAGAACAGCCAACGATACCAGATATTCCGAGACAACGCGTGCTCGATGTGCAGGGTTAAGCTGCTCGGGAAGCTGGCGTGTAGCGGTTGTTTGTGTGCGTCGTGTGCTGTAGAGGCGAATTGAAGTGGAAACTTCTTGCTGATTGCCCGGGCGAGTCTGCAGCAAAGGTGGAGTTAGTGCATCTCAGTAGGGGACCTCTGGCGCATCACTGACGTGCCTGTGTCCTCTGAAGCCCTGCAAATGCCTAGCCAACTCGGCATCCAATCATTCAGCGTTTCTCCTTGTTGCATCCAACACTCCTAGCTCCGTCTTCCGCTCGCCGCCAGCTCCAACGACCACGGCAAAGTTGGTTAGTTCCTGTCACGTCGCCAGATTCGTGCAATCCATTCAGAGCTGGCTCCACCCAGCTTCTCCTTCATCTCGTCCTGTCCTTCGGGGTTTCCTTTGCTTTTGACTCGTTCATCGTCCATGTCTTTCATTTTATCCTCCATATACAAGACCTTTTGAGGCCGTCGTCCACGACCCAAACACAACCTCAAGGTCAGGCATCCCCACCACCGAGTCGAAAAGGATAAAGATACTTGATTGGACGACTCAAGTATCCCGAATGTCCTCGACCAACGAGCCGAACATCTTCAACCTCTAATCTCCTCGAACGAACCTCAACTTCGACAATCTCCCTGCCTGGCACCTGCTTTCGTTCTTTCAGACGTTCTGGAAAGCTGTCTGTTCATCGTTGCCTTGCAGACAAGAGCTGTGGTACACATCGAATCAGAGTGCACGAGGTGAGAATTCCTGAAGTTCTTCCAGTCTTTGGGGTTTATGGGCAACACTCTGTTCGGTTAAGCATCGTCACCGGAGACGACGGAGCAGCTCACCCATGCACCTATGCTGGTGGCTCAGATAACTAGTTTGGGGAGCACTCGGAGCTCCCTCGGCTTCTTGCATCATTTCAATTTCAATCGGTCTCGGAAAGCTTCGAGGGGAAACAGAAGCTCGAAATGGTGATTGAGAAGATTGATCTCGGAAGTCCTGGCTTGATCGGCGTTGGAAGGGTCATCTGTGCACTGTAATTGGTGTCGACAATCTCTAACCAAAGAATGATGGGCCTGATTCGTCGACCAAAAATTCAGCTGGGGGTTCTTTTCACCTAAATGCCCCCCTCGAGCACCTGTCCAACTCATGTCCCTTACCTACCATTGCTTCAAGACATCTGGATCGTTGGACCAAGACATGAGGTGATGCTGACTGCAAGATTAGATATCAATCGAGCTCACTCATTCACCGTCATCGTCGACCTCGGCCCAAAGATTCGACTCAGCTAGATATCAGCTCTCTGATCCAAACTTTGGAAGATTAGGATAGGTCAGTGCAGCAATTCGTCTTGCTGGTGCACGGGAAGCTGACCACCGTCCCAGATTTCTATTCCTCTTCTTCATTTCGGACTACATTCCAAGATTGTAGTCGAAGTTTGGGCTACAGGCGGAGGCGTTAACTCGACCTTCACCTCACTTGATCAACCTGTCCGGCCATTCCTCTAAAATTATTCCCCACCCGGGAATAATTGCAAGGACATCACCCGCTTGCCCGTCTTTTGTGGTAAGCCATCGCTCTTCATGGCCATGCATTGCTCTGACCTCCTTGTATCTTAGGCTTCGGTCCCAAAGATCTTTCCAACTACATCCGTCTCGGCTTCTCAGTCAGGACGTCATCACTCATTAATTGGACTCTAGTCTTTTACGCTCGCACAGCACCAAGATTTCATTTTTTTTTCCCCAGCGACGTGTCATTCTTTCCACACCGTCGCCCCTATCTATCGGAAGAAGGATCTCAAGCCGGCTTGGAACCTCGACCACAGATCATACCGATTACAGCAAAGATGGCATTCAACCGAGTCTCCTCCTTTGGCTCCCAGGACAGCGGCTACGAAACCGCCTCCAGCCAAGGCAGCATGCACCACAACGTTGTCAAACAACAAGACCATGCAAAGGAGATTGCCAGACACCGCCAGCACCTGCTTGCCCAGGAACTCTCGCGGCAGGATGCAGAAGAGTATCAGCAGGACATGCTCGAACACATGCTCCGAATGGACCAGGAAACCATGCCCGACGTCGACTCGATCGATATTCAGACTGAGATTCAATGGTTCATGAGACCGTACCTGCTTGATTTCTTGGTTGAGGCACACTCGGCATTCCAATTACTCCCCGAGACTTTGTTCCTGACCGTCAATCTGCTCGACCGATATTGCTCGAAGCGAGTCGTCTACAAGCGTCACTATCAGTTAGTGGGCTGTGCAGCATTGTTGATTGCCTCCAAGTACGGAGACAAGAAGGAGAAAGTGCCCACCATCAAGGAGCTCAAGTCGATGTGTTGCTCCTTGTATGATGACGACATGTTCCTGCAGATGGAATGGCATGTGCTCTCCACTATCGGCTGGACGATCGGCCATCCGACAGTCGATAACTTCCTCCGAATGGCAACCAAGGCCAACGTTCATGACCCGGAGGTTGAGAATCTCGCTCTCTACATCCTGGAGATTGCCCTCTACCACCGAGACTTTGTGTCTAAGCGATCGTCCCAGCTAGCCTTGTCTGCGCTGGCCCTAGCTAGGCACATCCTCAACCGAAGCCCAGCACGACCATCCGAATGGGCGTCGACCTTTGACCATACCACCTTCTCGGAGTTGGTGCACAAGATCAATGAACCCTCACAGATCCTGTCGCGGAAGTATGCTTCCGCACGATACTCCTGCGTATCAAGGACCCTGACGCATGTCCTGGCTCAACGAGCTGCTGCTGCTCAAGCTCAAATGGCGGTGACGACAAGCTACGATCTCACTCCACCATCTGCCGCCTCAAAGCAAGGAGCCTACTTCCAATCGTATGGCACACCACAAAAGCCATCGATACCATCCATTGTGCAACATGGACTGTACACACCACCCATCACGCCGGGCGATGAGATGTTTGGCGTAACTCAAAAGACCTTTGGCAGTGGCCCCCAATACATGCCCCCCACACCCTCTTCAAATACCCAGCAATACCAGCCTCAGCCACAATACCACTATTAGCAGCACCAACCTCAACCCGCTGCTACTCACCGGAGTCGATGTCTGAGTTTGTCAAAGATCCTTTCCTATTGGTTATACAGATACCCTGTATCAGATGATCTAATCAGTGTTACATAATTGCACATGTATGCATTGCGGGCGATACAAAATATTTTCCTTTGGTTTTGTCGTCGATTTCTACTGGGCGTTGAAAAAAGGAGCACTGCACCCTGTTGGGTTTCGACAGTATGTCTCGAAAGAAGGGTCAAGGTAATCCGTCTTGATCGAGGGTTGAAGCAGAGCAGGGCAAGATTGATGTGGAAGGAGAACAGAGCAGAGAGCAACGTACGTTATCCTGAAGGACAGGGGGAGGAAGAGAACGAAAATCACCAAATCTTTGCACAGCCGAGAATGAAAGGGTTGTGGAAGCAATCCTGCTTTGGCCTCAGAGGACGACATGATCCTGCAGTGATCATGTTGCCATATTGCAGCCCCTACTATGGTGGTAGAAGACCACATTAATTCAAGCTGCCCTCTACGAGGTGGATACTGTGGCTCAAAACTAATTGATTGTGCAAATCCAGTTTTTTCCTTCCATCCCGCTTTCCACACGACTAATTTTTCATTCTCTTGCCCGGCATTCAAACAATCCGCATCAATCTATGTGTAAATTGACCGTCTCATATTCTCCTCTCTCACCGTTGATACCTGGGGAATTTCTGGAATCTTATCCAATAGAATCCCGACAGCCATTTCCTGGCGATCCGCGATCGCCGAGGAACCCTGCACATGCCAAACCGGAGATTAGGATGCCTGCGCACCGATGGACAATCATATGCTCCAACTCCAGGGGGAGTGAGGCGCAGTTTGAACTGACCAATCAGAGCATGCTTTTGACCATGAGAGAGAAACTCGTGACCGAGAAAGGAGCGGGCCCAATGCTTCGTCCAGCTCGTCCCGTACGGTTCACGGGGGCATTTATCTGCTAAATGGAAGAGCTTCGACAGTTCGGAAGACTACTGGAGAAAACACGGTAAATTCGTATTCTATGGTGGAAAATTTTGTTGGGCGTGCAGCTGTCCAAGTGTGTCCTCTCGCATTGTCCGGCTGGTCGACTAGGATGTGGCTGGAACAGAAATGTGTGGCGTTGTTCTAGACTCCGCAGACAGGTGTCCATAGACTTTGAAGGTGAGGGCGAAGGGAGGTTCAGGCTGAACCATTGTCTGCCTTTGGGCATCACCCCTGGCTTCCATCCTTTGCGGCTGGCAAGCATACAAAATATCAGGCCTTTCGAATAAAAGACCATGCGACTTACGTTGCAGATTCGGCTCCGGCAGAAGGTGAGTAAATTGGGTTGGTGTTCAGATAGAATTTTGCTGTTTTCCCTCCAGACAATAGCGCAAATTGCGGACCGCTCTCCCATACTGGGCTTTTGGAGCACATGTAAATGGGAAGCGGAAGCTTTATCGCGACACCGTATCCGGTTGCATATGTCAACGGGGAGGAGTCCATCACTCTCGTTCAGGAAGCCCTGACGCCTTGCATGTGTGCTCGAGCAGTGAAAATCACAAATGTCTGCTTGGCATGCAGTGTCCTCAACATTTTAGATCACAACCAGCACACTGTGTTAGGCAGAATGAAATGAGAGCAGAGACCATGATATGAACACGAAATCGCGGTGAGCTATTGCACAGCCAATGTGATTGTGGTACGTAGATATGGAGACTAAGCATGCTGCAATGAAATCGAGCCTTGCTCTTCAATTCTCAAACTAACTTTTAATGGGGCCCTCGACAACAATGAAATGCTGTCGGCCTGACTGAGTATTCTCAGCGGAGCCTCCAAGAGCTCCTCTTCTTCGATGATATGGCGAATAAATCGCTTCTTTGCCGAACGCCTAAGCAACCCTTTCGTGATTCGTAAGATGTAATCGGTTGACCGCTTTTCCCTTGATGCCCAACACCAGTCGAAGGATGAACAGCCTCAATTCCAGGGCCGGCACTGTGACCGCGACTTCCTGGTCCTAAGGCTGGTCGATCCCAGACTTGTTGCCAGACCTGAGTGTGAAAAGCGTCTGCTTGTGTTTGAATGATGCTGCCGAGGGTTTGATTTCTAGCGAGCTGCTGGCGCCGGTGATGGTGGCCTTACCGGCAGCTGCCTCGAGACCCTCGGCACTGTAGGTGGATCGGAAATATGGTGATCGCCTTTAAAGGTGGTTCGATGATCTGCTGGCGTCGACTATGCGTCGCAACTATCCAGTGATGATCGATCGGAACTTGGTTGTCGTTGATTGTGTCAGGTAATTTGCTTGAGTGGAGAGGGTGAAAGTTGTATGATATGAAAGTATTGTCGTTGAAAAGCTGCTATTTCATGCAATCGAGGGCATGAAATCTGGATGCTGGTGCTGTTCGTAATGTCGTGTCGTCGTTCCGGTCGTGCCTTTGGAGCACTTCTGTGCTGGGGCAAGCCTTTGTTTGTAAAGTTGTGCCCAGCAAGAGCTTTGACGCCCTGCCAGACCTAGAGAAGGGTTGACGAAGCCATTCTCTTGATTTTATTGTTGTTTCGACGATGTTTGAAAGGTCAAGAACGGTGTTCTCGTCGGAGACGTTGTTTCATATATATGCTCACAGAGCATGAAGTCCCCCAAGGGATGGTCGATTGTTTGGATTGGCACTTTATTGAAGCCCAATGGACAACAAGTGGACGATTGGGAGGCGGGAAGAGGAAACGATACCTTAAGTAAAGCAGGGAACTTTGTGTACGACTCACAAAATCCAGGCACTAACGTTTGATTCGGGGTTTGCGGCACGAATCCTGCATAAAGGCGCAGACACACACGAATCCCAATACGAACGTTGGCGTAAATACGGGGCACTGAATTGCAGGGCGGCCGCACGAAGAAATGCGGGTGCCTGAACCAGAATGTAACCGTATCCGATGCCACTATTGGCTTCATGGCTGCGGCACTCGGGTCCGATGTCTGAATTTGCGGTCCCAATTGGCTGCGCTGACCCGAATAGGTTTAGCTTGGATGCCAGGAAAGGACAGAAGGACGAACCATCCCTTGGTGGGGCGCCGAGAAAGACAGAGTTGCTCTGGAACCAAAAGTCCCAGCAGGGTGCTATGGCATCGGTGATTGGTCGTCCAGAAGGTTCTACTCAGCTGACGGAGACGATGTGGAATCTCTTTGTGGCAGAAGTTCCGACCCGTCCAGAACATTCCTCTGGCATCCGTGGACTGAAGACCGAGTTCGTGAACGCTGCACTTCTTGGGCTTAGTTCCATTCGGACCAAAGACGGGTTTAATTTGGACACGGTTGGACAGAATTCAAAATTCCGTGCAGCCGTGTGTTGCCCACGATTCTCCAAGCACACGCAATCAAAGTATGTGCAGGCAGCTTTCATAGTCTGAAGGCCGCAGCACAAGCTCGCCCGACGATGCGACCAAAAGCAATAGCATGAGATCCATGTGGCGCTGACATACTCGACTGCGTTTGCACTTGTTCGCAGTTGTGGCTTAGGAATCCGTCTCACAAGCGTGATCAACAGCCAACTTGTCCAAATGGACGGCTCTTCAGCGAACCACAGAACCCGCGGAGCTTCTTATTTGCTACTTTGGAAGTCCAATTGGTGCCCTCATGACAATTTACTCCTCAAGCCAACATTGGAGCGCTGATGAAGATCAATGAGCTAAGGCCAATTTGTCGTTCTTGGCGCCACTCGTTCCGGCGCAGGATGGGGCTCCGAGGAGCTATGCAGCAACTTGATCAGAACAGTTGGCTACGAACGAGTGGCTTGATCGCGTTCAGTGCATCTCGTACTCTCACAGGGTGGACTTTTGCTTCGCAGCCATTCCTCTAGAGACAAACTAGGGGACGACACTATCATTTTGCCTGGGCTCTATTAGCTTGGCACCGGATCGCATAACGTACTGTAGACTAAAGGATCTCTCAGCCTAAATCATCTTGAGCGTAGTTCAGTCAAAGACCAGGTCGTGCCAGGCAAATGGACGCAAGACGGTGATTGAGCCACTGGCATTATCAGATGAGAAAGGTGTTGTCTAGTACGTCTAAGCTGGTGGTGTCTGGAACGGAAGAGAAGTCTACAACCATGTTTCCGCGGACCACATTTGCTTTGGAAAGGCATGATCCAGCCATGCTCCTTGGAAGTGAGCATTTCTTCGTTCTGTTTTTGTCCAACTGGTGGGCGCAGGGCATCAGTCGTGTCGGTACGTGCCTTATGTTATCAACCCGTTCAACCGCCTAGGACTACATTTTATTCGCCTACGCTGGACGCCCGCATAGACCTTCATCCCGCAAACCGATGTTGTACAACTTGTGTGCCAAGTCGTCGACTGCTTGGATTGAATTTCTCTGGCCTGTGTGTGCATGGTTTCATGCTGTGAGTCCTGGTGTTGATCGGTCGTGGATGATGGCAATGCATCGAGTGCCGGCGATTGTCGAGTGGCACGATCACGGAGCGAGAATCCAGCAGAGTTCCGGGTCTGCCTGCACAGCCAATCGGCTCACATCAGTTCCTGAGTGGTGTCAAAGGAAAGCGTCGATCTTCCAAGGGGCTCCGCTAAATTATTTTATCTTTCAACAAACTCTTGCGGTGGGCAACCACATGCCTTGGAGAGCGTTCGCAATCACCAAACATCTATCATGGGCCTGGTCGCAGTGATCACAGAGCCTTTGCAGAGGCTCACCGAGTCTGTGCCGACATGGCAGCTTGTATTTCTCACGTTCTCAGGCTTCATCGGAGTGGCCATTGCCCTCAACGTCCTCAGCCAACTCGTCTTCAAGAACCCGAATGAGCCTCCAGTCGTCTTTCACCTCATCCCCTTCCTTGGAAGCACCATCACCTATGGCATCGACCCTTTCAAATTCTTCTTTGCGTGCAAGGAGGAATACGGCGACGTCTTCACCTTCATCCTGCTGGGCCGCAAAGTTACGGTGTGCTTGGGCACTGCTGGAAACGAGTTCATTCTAAACGGAAAACTGAAAGATGTGAACGCAGAAGAAGTCTACACCGGCCTGACGACGCCTGTGTTTGGATCAGGCGTCGTGTACGACTGTCCCAACGCAAAGTTGATGGAGCAGAAGAAGTTTGTGAAGTTTGGATTGACCACCGAGGCATTCAGACAATACGTCTCTCTGATTCAACGAGAGACCGAGCTGTTCATCAAGACCAAGTTTGCTGCTCCTCAGGGCCAGATCGACGTGTCGCCTGCCATGGCTGAGCTCACCATCTACACCGCATCAAGGTCGCTGCAAGGAAAGGAAGTGCGAGCCAAGTTCGACCACACCTTTGCCCAGCTCTACCACGACCTGGACATGGGGTTCAGCCCCATCAACTTTATGCTGCCCTGGGCACCATTACCCCACAACCGAAGACGAGACTATGCGCAGAAGAAGATGGCACAAACCTACATGGAAATCATTCAGGAACGAAGGAAGAGAGGAGACCTCAACGCGAAGGATGGCGAGCAAGACATGATCAGGAATTTGATGTCATGCGTGTACAAGGATGGCACTCCAGTGCCTGACATCGAAGTGGCCCACATGATGATTGCCCTCCTCATGGCTGGCCAGCATTCGTCCTCGTCCACCAGTTCATGGATCTTGCTTCGGCTGGCAACTCGACCAGACATTCAAGACGAGCTGCTCGAGGAGCAACGAAGAGTGCTTGGCGAGGATCTCCCTCCGCTTACCTATGAAGACCTCTCGCGATTGCCGTTGCACAGCAAGGTGGTGAAGGAGACTCTCCGAATACATGCCCCAATCCACAGCGTCATGCGCAAGGTCAAGTCGCCCATGTCAATCACGGCGCACACACCGACCGCCACCAAAACGTATGGTATCCCAACCTCTCACACCCTCATGTCCGCCCCGGGCGTAACCTCACGCCAAGAGCAATATTTCCCAGAGCCCATGACCTGGGAGCCGCACCGATGGGACGAGGGCCACAAGCTGCAATACACGGGGCTGGGTGTCGAGGAAGAATTCGAAGATTATGGCTATGGCATGGTCAGCAAAGGGGCATCTTCTCCCTATTTGCCGTTCGGAGCCGGGAGACATAGGTGCATTGGAGAGCAGTTCGCATATGTGCAGCTCCAGACAGTCGTTGCAACCTTTGTGCGTTACGTCAAGTTTGCGAACCTGGAAGGGAGGAGAGGCGTGGTCGACACCGACTATTCGTCCCTATTCTCCAGACCTTTGGCACCCGCTGAGGTTCGGTACGAACGCCGAGGCACGGAGTATGCGACAATTGAAAAGCAGTGATTTGGGAAAGGCTGGGTCGGATTAACTGCACATGGCGTGGTCAGCCTGCATATTTGTCCCCTGTTTGGGAGTCGTCTGGTGTGCTTTCGACCGACACAGCTACCTTGTCAGCGTGCATGCGAATAGACCATATTGAGTAATGAGATCAGATTGCAAAAAGCCGAATCGAGTCCTGGTACGGGTGGACAACTTGGATGCCTTCCACAGCTGGGGGCAGTCGGAATGAATTCTTCCCGGGTCAAGAATGCTCGGTGCCTACAAAAGCTTGCAACAACTGTCGAGTTAGGTTAACCCAAACGCCTTCAGGCAGTATTCATTGGGGCCTGGGACAAAAGCCTTGTACGCTAGATGATGACCCAATTTTAGCAGGTGGGTCAAGATTCGGACAAAGACAGATGTGGATATCGAAAACATTCCCTCGGAGTGCGACTCTCCATGTGCGCAAAGCCACACACTCTGGAACGACTCCGCTCCATATCAAATGATCGTGGAAATCTTTCCAGCACACAATGAACTTTCTCTTATGCTACGCAGCCTATGGTCACAATCGCCCGCCGCTTACAATAGAAATGGATACCGACGACGGCATGTCGAGCCGCAAACGTGGCTTGGGTGCATGCGGATTCCCAAATTTGGGTTCAGACACCTCTGGCCAGCCAATAAGTCTCCTGGACCCGTGAAGCTTGGCCAAAATCTTACCACTTCCACCCTGCCGACCAGGAAATCGAGCAGGCCTTACGAACCCTGAACTGAGTAGCCAGGCGAAGTCAGATGGAATGGCTGTTGACCTACATGTATACGTGCTGGCCGCATTCTGGCAAGTTTTCTCAATCCCAACCCTCTCGAACAACAGAAACCCATCCGTGAATACGAATTCGATCATCGTGGGTCCTCATATTCCACATGCAGATTCAAGGAAGAAGCTAAGAATCAAGTTTCGGATTCAAGCCGTCGTTCATTGGCTCTCAGGTCAAGGAGCGGATCTTCAATCTGTCCGTCCATGAGAAGTGACTCGGTCCGGAATCAACCCGTTAGCCGATTTGGGAGTTTGCCCAACAACCCTTTTCTGCACGATGTCCAGGCTACCTTCAGATAGATATTATGCCTCTGTTCCTATTTTCGAGGACGACCAATCGTTTCTTCTCAGTCCGATCATTAGTCGAGACCCAACACCTTCAAGTACACAGACCAATCTATTACACAAATACGTTCCTTACCACCCAAGCATGGAGCAAGAGAAGACACCAAGCAGCACTTCGACGCTGAACGAACAGGAGCGGAAACTGGAGGAGCAGGTGCGACACAGTCTGGAAGCGGGCGGCGCAGAACCCAAAGGCGCAGAGACCCACGAAGCACGGGAAACAAGCAGATCTCCAACTCCTTTACCCTCGTCAAGTTCCAACTCGGATAACATCAAGACGGAAGAAGTGGTCAAAAATGACGAGGACCACCTCGAATACCCAACTGGCCTCAAGCTGACCATCATCTCGGCATCACTGTGCTTGGCGGTATTCTTGGTGGCACTGGACAATACGATCATTGCGACCGCCATTCCCAAGATTACGGATCAGTTCAAGTCTCTCGCTGATGTCGGCTGGTATGCGTCGTCCTATCTCCTGACGACATGCTCGCTTCAGCTGTTCTTCGGAAAGCTCTACACATTCTACTCGATCAAGTGGACTTTCCTGATCTCCATCGGTATCTTTGAGGTCGGCTCAGCAGTCTGTGGTGCAGCTCCTTCATCGGTCGCCCTAATCATTGGTCGTGCCATCGCCGGTATTGGTTCCTCTGGCATCTTTTCTGGTGCGCTGGTTATCATTGCCTACACCGTGCCATTGGCAAAACGTCCGATCTATACCGGTATTATTGGCGCCATGTACGGAATTGCCAGTGTGGCCGGCCCATTGCTCGGAGGGGCCTTTACAGACGGCCCGGGCTGGAGATGGTGCTTCTACATCAACCTGCCACTGGGCGCCATCACAGTCATCGTCATTTTCCTCTTCTTCAAGTCGCCCAAACGAAAGATGGAGCAAAAGGTACCGATCATGACTCGATTAAGGCAACTCGATGTCATCGGCACAGGCCTCTTCATCGTTGACGTTATTGTCGTTCTTCTCGCTCTTCAATGGGGCGGTGCCACTTACGCTTGGAACAGCTGGCGTATCATTCTGCTCTTCGTTCTGTTCGGTGTCATCACCATTGTCTTCGTGGCTTTCCAGTGGTACATGAAGGAAAATGCTACCATTCCCTTCAACATCATCTCTCAACGATCTGTTGCGGCAGGTTGTACATTTGCTTTCCTCCTCGGATCTGCTTTCTTCATCCTCATATACTGGGTGCCTATCTGGTTTCAAGCCATCAAGGGGGCATCGGCTCTCAAATCTGGTATCTATTGCCTGCCTATGGTGTTGGCTTTGGTCATGGCCAATGTTATCACGGGTGGTGGTACTTCAGCCATCGGCTACTACAATCCGTTTTACTACGCTTCCGTTGTTCTTTCCTGCGTCGGCGCCGGTCTCCTCACCACGTGGAAAGTTGACACCTCGACCGGAAAATGGATCGGCTACCAGATCATTTACGGATTCGGCGTGGGCTTTGGCATGCAACAACCAATCATCACGGTGCAGGCCGTCCTGCCGCTCAAGGACATCCCCATCGGAACTGCGATGGCTGCCTTCTTCATGAACTTTGGCGGAAGTCTGTTTGTCTCAGCAGCACAAAATGTCTTCAACAACCGCTTGATCAATGAATTGCCCAAATACACCCGGGACATCAACCCATCCATCATCCTACACATTGGAGCCACAGAACTGAAGAATACTGTTCAACCGAATCAGATCGAAGGGGTGCTCACTGCGTACAACGCTGCTTTGACGGATACCTGGTATATTGCCGTTGCCATGTGCTGTCTTACAGTCATTCCCGCGATTTTCGTGGAATGGAAGAGCGTGAAGGGCATGAAGCCTGGTGGCATTGCTGCATAGGCCGACCAAAAGTTGACTTGATTGACTTTACTGCTGTATTTTGCAAGGCGTTGGTGGTTGATGACGAGCTGAAACCTTCGCTCCAGACATTCCAAATAGACTGTACTATCTACAATATATTAGCTATGATCATGACATGGAGCCCATGGACTCTACAGACCTCTAGATCTAATAGCATGCGCCTCCAAACGATTGGTGTTTCGCAGGTGTCCCATTTCTCAAAAGTTGAGTTGTTTCCCCTTGAAGTGACCCTTTCCGAAACGTGTGTTAGCGGTGCCTGAAGCGAATGTCGGCCCGCCCGCCCGGGTCCAGGCCACCTATCAACAAATCCCAGTGTTGCTCACGGACATGTGTGGGGTGGGTTTGGCCGCAAGGAAAATTGTTTAGATGTCGGTGAAGAAGAGCAAAAAGGACAGATAGCAGTGTCAGCTCTACCACCTGTCGTAGGTGTCGAAATTCTGCTTGTGTTCTCTGCTATTCCTATCTCCCACTTTTCACGATTCTACGCCTGCAAACAGTCCTCGAACATTTGGCTGCAAGACATCACGCGCGAATCTTCAAAATGCCCTTCCCAGATCTCAAAGACAGACCCATTAAAGAGACAATATGTCTCTTCGACGTCGACGGCACACTCACCCCTGCCCGGCTGTCTGCATCTCCAGAAATGCTTGACCTGTTGGCCAGGCTGAGACAGAAGGTTGCCATTGGTTATGTATGTACACCACAACACATCGCCCGCACTCGTTGTCCTGGCCATCTCCCGCTCGTCTCACCTGCTTAAGCTGGGAGCGCAATCACAAGTGTCTACAACTCATACGGTCCTCTGTACCCTGATCCCCTGCTAATGCATCCCTCCAGGTAGGCGGCTCCGACCTAAAAAAACAAGAAGAACAACTCGGCACCCCTTCCGCCCCCGTCACTAGCCTGTTCGACTTCTGCTTCGCCGAAAATGGCCTCATAGCCTACCGCCTCGGCCAGCCCCTCCCCGCGACCTCCTTCATCCAACACCTCGGTGAAGCAAACTACCAGAGACTCGCGAAGTTCTGCCTGAAGTATATCAGCGAGTTGGAGGGCCTACCAGCAATGCGCGGGACATTCATTGAATTCCGCAACGGCATGATCAATGTCAGCCCGGTGGGGAGGAACGCGAGTAAGACGGAGCGGGACGAGTTCGAGGCCTGGGACAAGACATCAGGCTGCAGGGCGAAATTCGTCGAGACGCTACGGAAAGAGTTTGCCGATTTGGGCCTGACATTTTCGATTGGGGGCCAGATCTCGTTCGATGTGTTCCCGGCTGGCTGGGATAAGACGTACTGTCTCCGCCATGTCGAGGCCGAGAAGTCCCCGAGCTTCAGTGGGATTGACTACAAGACCATCCATTTCTTCGGGGACAAGTGCTTTGAGGGCGGGAACGATTATGAGATTTATGAGGATCCGAGAACGATGGGGCATGCAGTGAAGGGGCCGGAGGACACAATGCGGATTTTGAAGGAGTTGTTTCAGCTGTAATCCGGAGGGCTGAGGGGAGAGGACGTAGAGGGGTTCCCGAGCAGAAACAGTGTGCGTAGCATAGAGAGTGTGGACTACGAGCATTCATGCAGTGTTCGGGAATGAACAAAACGGCTGCTGAACGGCTGATACGGTACGGTAGATATGACAGCTGGGTTTGCTAGATATAGATTGGGACAGCTTCCATTTGGACAATGTCTCGTTTGCGTTAGAGTCTTTGGTGAACCACGCATATCTGCGTGGCTTTCGACGCCAGCTACCTCAAGTCAGGATTGGATCACAATCACAGTTGCGACTTTTGCCTGATGATCTAGCTTTTCAACATCAGGGCTTTAAGGAAGTCACCTAATTTGATGTTCTCCAATTGTGCCAACATGACCTTCTCAATGTTCCTACGGTGCCTTTTTCTTGCGTGCTGCACCAGTTTATGAGCTTCCAGCTCGTGCAGATATCGTTTATGCTCTTCATTCTGCGACCCTGCTTGCCTTCCCAACGCAACTGATACAGATGCTGTGGGCCACATCGTATGTTCGATGTCTTTTCCAGCTGCCCTTAAAATCTCTCGGGCTCCGACGGTGCACCTCTTTCAGAGTCGACCAGGGCATGATCGGATTTTGGCCGTAGATACTCCCTGATTCCATTACCCTTGCCATCTGTATCATTTCATTCACAGCCAGCACTTGTGCTATCGGTTCTGAATTCTCGTTTCCCACCGGCTGAACATTGTCACAAGACAAGATCTTCAGGGCGATTTGGTACCCGAGTTGCCACCTTTTTGCAGCGTTGATGTAGGCTACAACATCCAGAGCTTGATTGGTGCATTGCGGTCGTTCATCGTGAGCACCTGGAGACAACCTGCTAAGAGCGAATCCACCAACCACCGGAAGCATAACTGCAGCTCTGGTGAAGCTTTTATAGGTGCAATATCAACCACGTCAGCAAAACAGCTGTACATGATCGATGCCTTCGCTTGTAGCAGGACAATAGTACCCGTTTCCGTAAAGTGTTCCAGAGCGTTATCCATATGTTGTATCAGCGACTGTTTGAACCTGAGTATGATACCACTCCACTCTTTCCAGCCCCTAGTTGAGCATTCGGCACGACTCCATTTACGCACCTGAGGCACAGCAAAAGAAGGAGAAATCGTCCATAGTGAAACCCATTGTCATGCCGAAGGCAGATAAGGGTTGGTATGTATGTGCGCCGGAATCTGAGCTCAAGAGAGCTCAGAATTCTGTATTCTTTTTTGGAGAAGACCGCGCACATTCTTACATCCATCATATCCCGTACGTCTTCTGGAATGGCGGCCCAGACCATGGACAATTTGCTAACGGTAATCAGCTCTTCGGACACCCGACCGGTCTGCAGATCCCACAACTTGTAGCCTAGGACGTTGTTGGGTCAGCAACTGGAAGTGGGTTGGTTCGCAGCTGGATGTGGAGGTAGGCGAACACAAGCAAAAGACCTAACGAACTCGCATTGGTGATGTTTGAGATAAAGCTCGTCGACTTTGTCAGTCGAGATCGTAGCGACATTATGCACAGGAGATGCATCCCGTCTAATGGTAAATCCCGTCTCGTGTGGGGATGGCGTCCCAACGATCTCAAGGCAAAATCGATTTCCGAACTCAACTTGCGAGTCCGAGTCAAGCGGTAATAGACCAAAGGTATCGTTCGAAAATATCCCAAGCGTCCTGTGAAACTCGAGCATTGAAATGGGGTCCTTGTCCTATTGCGAAAGCGTCTAGCATTGCCACAGTGCCCAAGGAACCAATACTCGTTGTTAATTTCGTTAGAGATGGCCGGCGCAAGGTCATCTCTAGAAAGGTGAGCAGATTAGTGCTCACCACCGCAAGATTCTGGGTAATAGACTTGGCTAGCTCGCGTCGTCCACTTCTCCGAGGCGCATGATGATGTGATCTCAGATCATCTATCGAGTTAATGGAAGAACTGAAGAACGACATATAAAACTCTAGGTCGAGACCGAAGTCCAATGGCGATTGATAAGACGAAAGCCTTTTGGCCACCGTTGTATGCAGGTCTTCCACCGGTTTTCTGGGGAATGCTGGAAGGTAGCCTATTCTCAATTCAGTATGATACCAGCAGTGTCGTAAGGACTATACTGACCCAAGACAAAAACATTGAAGTTGGTGGGATGGTCACGCAAACATATTGGGAGACCGAGGTCCCATTGACCCATAGTCCACTCGACACATGCCGCACACGATGCTTCCGGAGTGCACTAGATTGCCGTCAGAAGTGTATCAAGGCTTGTGGGGCACAAAAACATTGCGCTTCAAGATTTTACAGAGCAAGCAAGCCTCTATTTTCCGAACAAGCGCTGTCTTTTTTCGCTCCTCTTCGGTCATTGGCCTCCTGCGCGTTGGCTGTCCGAGATCCGGCTTGAAAGTACCAGTGCTGGGCGCACCAGCTTGCGCTCTGCCCAAGTTTGGAGCCACTGCATCGCTTGTAAAGCAAAGGTAATCCGCTCGGAAGCATGACACAAAGGAGTTGTGCGGGGTTTGGGAGCAAGCTTTCGTTTCTTAGTGCCGCCAGATGGAGCGTGTGATTGGAAGGGAGTGACGCGGGAGAGTACAGGAACGTGGGACGTAAACTGGTCCCCTCCCACCTTTAACACCTTCGAAGCCGGTTGAGCCTGCACGATCGTCGTTAATCTGTCATCTCTGATTGTTGAGTGGGGGAGAGCGCTGTGACCAGTATTACTGACCGGGATGGTGAGGCCTAGAGTCGGCATACCATACTGTCAATGTTAGACGTGCATCAATACCGAGAAGGAATGGCGATGACTTACTCTTTGCTGCCAACTAGAACCGCATGCCTCCACAGTAGAATTGCATGGTACCATAGCTGATGAAGTCATGATGTGGTCCTCGGCTGCGGTACTGACTTCAGAGGTGTGGAAGGCGAGGTCTCCGAAAATTGGGTCCGAAATGCCATTGACGGTCATGGTGTCGGTCATAGGAACTGTGTATGGTTGCGGTGAAGTCAGATGTTGAGAGTCTCCTTGGCCGAACGTATAGACGTGGGTTTGACAGTCCCGACTATCATGTTCTATGCTCCAGCAGCCATACTCAGGGGGTCGTTGAGGGCATTTGAGTGTTTGATAAGCCAAGCGGTTGGTTATGAATTTCCTTGTTCCATAGGTGTGGTCCCATTTCGTGCATGCTGAAGCCATCATCCCTTAGCGACGACCACCACATTTCCATTGGCAAGTCTTGATAATCCACACGGCTCGCACAGCCTCGTGCTAGGAATGCTTTTTCGTGAGAGCTGCCAACCGCTTGATCTGCGGCAGGTCGTGGAATGTATCAAACTCATCATTGGCAGGCAGATCCGGCAGGTTCGCAAGGAAGTTTGGTTCTGTCGAGAGGTCCATGACAGTTTGTTGTGACTGATCACAGTATGGTCAGAAAGCAAGGAATTGGTCAGTGATGCATAGGAGCCATTCGTCCTTGTAATGCGAAGCACAACACTGGGCGTGGAAGTGAAGGTTGAAAGACGAAGAGGTACGAATCAAGGAAGTTGGTCCAATCTTATAGATAGAACAGGAGCTGTTCTCTGAGAACAAACCGAACTCGTCTTCATAGCCAATCGCTGGCTTGCCGACCTTCCTAAACGAGATGGCCACAAGATTTGGCACTTTCCCTCTCCTGGAAAGTCGGCAGAAAGGAGTGGATGCCAGACCACCCAGCAGCGAGAAACGCTTTAGGAAGTGCGGCGGGGGTTGAAAGTTGTATAACACGTTGATGAGGTCGTGTTCATGTTCGCAACGATGAATCAGGGCCAGCTCACCTTTACAAGCACAAGCCGTTGGTTAGTAATAACCTCTGTGGAAACCCCCCAATGACCGAAAGGGTTCTCATCGAGCCATTCATGGCGATTCAGTCATGGGATAGAGGAGATATACTAGCGCTGTTGCAGCTAGTAGTTATGGTTCTTGTGGCCGTGTTTGAAGTATTAGCCAGTCACTGGCTTCAGAGAAATCGAGGTGCGACCAATTAGGAGTTTCCGTAGTCTTTTCTGATACTGACGCAAGGGCATTAGAAATCGAGCAGTTGGAAAACCGGAATCCGACTGACGGCGACTCTAGCGGCAGCTCGAACAGCAACGCTTTCGACTAAGTCTCTCCAAACGATGATCGAGCTTATTGGAAGATGCTGAGAGGCAGGGGATGTACGATATGCCTGGTAGCTTGAACAGGGCCACCAGCTTTTGGTATCGAGCTCGCTCTCCTAGGTGTGAAGGGAGATCTGGAAAACATCTGTACGGTTGACTGGAAGGGGAATATTCGTGCCACGGCTCACTCATTTTGATGATGGCAGCACCTGTTGCCCGCCTTGAAACTTGGCACGACGACAGGTCACATGACATTTCGTCTTGTGTGCTCTTTGCGGCCACAAATTAGCTCGACGACCACATACGAGACGCGCATTCGTTGTACCATCGCTGAGAGTATTGATTGTCTTTGGATGGCTTCTGTCTACTTCAATTAGAAGCGTGACCCGTTTCCGAGAAAACCGAGCACGACCTATGGAAGCAAAACTCACAAGCGTATACCACGCCATGTTTTATGCGCATTAGATTGTAGGAATGCTCGTGAGTGATTGGATATATCCTTCGGATGTAAGATTCTACCGTGATTGAAGGCATGACCACGCAGTTTCATGCAATGCCTGAACTTTTCTCAACGACTGCTCTTGATGTCCTAGTGGTCAAATCAAGGCTTACAGGAGAACTACATGACGAAAGGATGGGAGTAGTAAGTGTCCGATGAGCAAATGAAGCTCGGCACTGGATGCGGATGATGATTTCACGGTCGTTGATTCTGATCAGTTCCGACTTTCAACTATGATGAGCACCTCGGTGTTCTTAATTCGGTCACCACCCGCCCCCTTTTCCACCAAACCCACCACTTTCGTCAGCTGCAGATTTCTTGCCGCTCGCGCCTCCCGGGAGGGCACCCTTCTTCTGTTGAGCGGCCTCGTGCTTCCGCAATTCCTCCGGCACCCTCGAAATGCTGCTCTTCATGAGCATTTGTTTCAGGTCGTAGAGGACATCGTGATCTTCACTTCCCAAGAACGTGATAGCCACACCACTCTTGCCTGCACGACCGGTTCGACCGATTCTATGGGTGTACGACTCGATGTTCGTTGCCATGTTGAAGTTGACGACCAGAGAGACATCGGGGACGTCGATACCACGGCCTGCTAAATCCGTGGCAACGAGAACATCGGTTTGTCCGTTGCGGACAGAGAGCAATGCTGCCTCTCGCTGTTCTTGGGTCTTTGAACCATGTAATGTGACAGACGAGAAGCCCATGGATTTGATATCCCGCGCAACAGCATCGCAGTTCCGCTTGATGTTAACGAAGACGATGATCGGTGCCCTGAATTCTCCCGAGTGAAGGATTTCAGCCAGGCGTTTCTTGCGCTTGTCTTCTCCTGCTACAAATTCAACACGTTGTTCAACTGTGTCAACTGCTTCGCCGACGTTTCCAATTGTCACTATTGCGGGGCGTCGGAGATACTTCCTGGCTATTCGCTCCACGGCCGGCGGCATGGTGGCGCTGTACATCATTGTTTGCCGGTACCGAGTGCTTCCACCCAGTGCCATAGTCATGGCCTTGGCATCCTCGGCGGCATCATCATCTGGCTTCTCGTTGGTGACGGGGAGGGCGTCAAGAATTTTGTTCACTGGCTCTTCGAAACCGAGATCGATCATGCGGTCTGCTTCGTCCATTACCACGTAGCAGCACTGGCTGAGGACTAAGATACGGCGTTCTATGCAGTCAACGAGACGACCTGGTGTGGCGATTATGATTTCGGCGCCGTTGCGGAGGTTGTAGGCTTGTTCTTCGATGGAGTGGCCACCAACAATAGACACGACATTAAAGCCGAGTGGTTCGGCGAATTTGCGTGCTTCGGACTCGATTTGTTGCGCCAGTTCACGAGTGGGAGCCAGAATGATGCTGTAGGGCCCATCGTTTCGCCGCCATTCGAATTCGTCGAGGCGGGGGAGTTCGGCGATGTAGACGAGGAGGGGGAGGAGGAACGATGCTGTTTTACCGGAGCCCGTGACGGCCACACCGATGAGGTCTCGGGCTTGCAGGGCGATGGGAATGGCGGCTCGTTGGATTGGCGTGGGCTCCGTGTAGCCGACTTGGTCGACCAGTTCGAGGAGTCGGGGCGGGAGACCGGACTCCTTCCAGTTGCGCATGGGGTTGGGGAGACCGCCGCCTTTCGTTGCGATATTGAAATCTTCTTTGAAAATACGCCAGTCGCGTTCTCGCATCTGATCAAGACGCTTCTCGGACCAGTGTTTGTCGATAGCGGTTCTACTGCCCTCTTCTTTTCGGCGTCGCTCCATTTCCAGAATCTCCCGAGCTCGAACGGACCCCGCTTCTCGATCCCTCGCCTCGATTGCTGCAGCATACTTCTTTGCTGCGACATCGGCGGCGTGGTCGTCGAAGCCTGCCAGTCGCCCACGACCGAAAAAGTTGACCTCGGCCCGATTCCTGTAGATTGGATCATAGTCTGGAGTGGTGTCTTCCTCAGCGTTCCATTCAAAGTTGAACTTTTTCTCGGTGGTTCGCTTCCGTTTCTTCTGCGCCGAGAAGGACGAAACATTGTTGTCCTGGCCCATGTAGCGCTGTCGTATCAGTTCTGCCTGTGCTTTCTCTGCATTCTCGTCGTCTGCTGCTCGTTTCTGCCCTCGTGACTCGGAAGCGCCAAATGCCTTTGCTCGAGGAGCTGGAGGCGGTGACAGATCACGTCCCCGACTATGGTTCGAGCGCATGGCGCTGGGTCCACTCGGAGGTACGCCATTGCGCTGTTGCGATCTGGGACCTGAAGGAGCTGCTGATGGCCTGGTGCCGTCCCGGAGGTCCAAGTCCATCTTCTCGCCATGACCATTTACCGAACCATTTGCCTTCTTTTCCGTTTCCACCTCCTTCTGCCGTTTCTCCAGCGCTAATTTCTCGCGCTGGGCCTTCGACAGGAACTTGGGTTTCGACGCAGCGGCGTCGGCCTCACGCTTCGCCCGAACAAGCTCTTCAACACTCAACGGCTGCGCTTTCGGCTTCGCGCCCCATCCCTTCTTGACCTTCTTGGGTGCTGTTAATGCGGGGCCGTTTTCGTCTTCGGGAGGAGCCTGTGGGTCTGAAGGCGGCGGAGGGGGAAGGTCATCTAAAGGTGGAGGAGGGATAGCTTCACTAGGAGGTGGCGGGGGGCTCGGAGGCCTTTGTATCGTGTCAACGGGCGGCCCAGGTATTTCGTGACCAATCTCGTTTACCATTGTACTTGCCATGTTCAGATGAACGAATGCCCTCTACGATGGCGAAACCAAAGAATGAGGCGGGCTCGAAATTGGCGAGAGTTCTTGACGGATCGATAGGCTCTTGCAATTAGTTTCGCGCACTTCGGTGCAGGACCAGCACCTCAAGTCCGCGCTCTCTTGCAGGCTCAGACTAGAAACTTGGATGGCGCAAGATACCACTAGTGGCCTGGAACTGCGGAAGTATGGTAGATTTGGTGGCAAGGCAGCGCAAGGCTCCGCATGCATGACGCCGCGCTGTGGTACCTACTCACGCTGCTTGGGTCCAGCTACCTGTCGCTCGCATCACTATCTCTCTCTGTTCACCTTACCATACGATCCTCAAGTCTCAGGCTTCGCCTAAACACGCTGCATGAGAAATTCCCGCATCTCCACCCTTGAAAACACGACCCTGAGCCAGCCAGTGATCTACAAAGTGTTCCAATGGACGGTGGCGGAGACCCAGAAAGAGCGCAAGCGCTCCAACAATACAAAGACAAACTGCTAGAGTCGAGAGAATGGGAAGCAAAACTGAAAGCTCTTCGGATGGACATCAAAGGCCTTCAGAAGGAGTTCGAAACCACAGAAGAGAATATCAAAGCATTACAAAGTGTTGGCCAGATTATCGGCGAAGTTCTCAAGCAGCTTGATGAAGAGAGATGTACGTCTTGACACCAGCCTCGGTCTGTGAAGCCCCATACTGATCTTGCAAATCTACAGTCATTGTCAAAGCCTCCTCCGGTCCTCGATATGTCGTCGGCTGCCGGTCGAAAGTCGACAAAACGAAACTTAAGCAAGGCACCCGAGTTGCCCTGGACATGACCACTCTGACCATCATGCGAATGCTGCCACGAGAAGTCGATCCTTTGGTATACAACATGTCGCTGGAAGATCCCGGTCAAGTCTCCTTTGCAGGCATCGGTGGTCTGAATGACCAGATCAGAGAACTGAGAGAAGTCATCGAATTACCGCTGAAGAATCCCGAACTCTTCCTGAGGGTTGGCATCAAACCGCCCAAGGGTGTGCTGCTGTATGGTCCTCCCGGAACAGGAAAGACGCTTCTGGCAAGAGCCGTGGCGAGCAGTCTAGATACAAACTTCCTGAAAGTGGTCTCTTCGGCCATTGTCGACAAGTACATTGGCGAGTCGGCACGCCTTATCAGGGAAATGTTCGGCTACGCAAAAGAGCACGAACCGTGCATCATATTCATGGACGAAATCGACGCCATCGGAGGTCGAAGATTCAGCGAGGGTACATCCGCAGACCGAGAAATTCAGAGAACGTTGATGGAACTGCTGAACCAGCTCGACGGCTTCGACTATCTGGGAAAGACCAAGATCATTATGGCTACCAATCGACCTGACACACTGGATCCTGCCCTGTTGAGGGCTGGTCGCCTAGATCGGAAAATTGAGATCCCATTGCCGAATGAGGTTGGACGATTAGAGATTCTGAAGATCCATGCTGCGGGCGTGGCGACAGAGGGAGAGATTGACTTTGAGACGGTCGTCAAGATGAGTGACCAGCTGAACGGTGCTGATTTGCGGAACGTTGTTACAGAGGCGGGTCTGTTTGCTATCAAGGAATACCATGATGCTGTGACCCAGGATGACTTCAACAAGGCCGTGAGGAAGGTGGCAGAGGCCAAGAAGTTGGAGGGTAAGCTGGAATACCAGAAGCTGTAGTCTGGTTCATGGCATGCGTGTCTGCGTGGGTGGCGTTTCGAGGTCAAGCAAGGCTCTAGAACCGAGGCGGGCATGTTCGAGCAGTGCAATTAGATGGAGCTTGCATTGCAGGTTTCGGTACATACTTTCTCAAAGGTTCCTTTGCAGCATCTCTGAGATGCTCCCCTCTGGCCGTGGCTTCTGCTGAGGACAAACGCCCTCTGTTCCCTGTCCTGACGCCTTTACCTGCAACGCCCAAATACGGCATTTTCGGAGTGGTGTCCCATCAAGGTGGGCAGACTGGAGTTGGCCGTGCCAGAATGCAACAAAGATTTTGTCGAGATATTGGCAGCGGCTAGGCCCTCAGTCATGGGCGTAACCCATGGCAGCCCGCCACCATCGAAGCAGTCCTTTGCTCTCCATCTTGGCGGCAAACTCCTTGACCGTAGCCACTTCCTGAAGGATGCCACTATCCATGGAAGACCTGGTCTCCTTCGCTGCAGCAGAGGCGGGAGCGATGAGCTGATAGTCCTTGTACCTCAACCCGTGAACTGCATTGACCCAACTTTGTGTGTCCTTCTCAACGCTGCTTTCCACGTACATCAAACCAGGCACACCCCCGGAACGCAGCAAGGCATAGCAGTTGAACTTCTTCGCTGCCGCTTTTAGCGCTGCTACCTTCTTCCTGGATGTGATGTGGTGGGTGCGTATCAGAGCATGATACATCAGTACAAATTGGAAGACTTCGCGACCAGCTAATATTGCTCACAGCCACAGCAACGCCCGCGTAGCCTCGATCACTGTCCGGACGCAGTTCTTCTCCTTTAGATAATTCGAACCCCAGGAGGACGTTTACGAGTCATTGAGCAGTCATTGAGCTTTGCAAGCCCCATTCACGGAGAAACAAAGCCCCGAAGATTTCGCGACTCGGTGGGTTGCCACTCCGGGTTCAATATCTTTCGTCCCTTATCACACGAACAGGACGAATTGGTCAACACTACAGCGCCGCATGGACAAGCTGTCCGAAGCGCAATGTCAGTGACGCTTCAACAACCATCACATAATCCAACACCTTGCTTGAAGCAGAGCTTCTACTCCAAAAGTACCCCCCAAACGGACATATCCTTTCTCCATCTTCCACGCGAGACTGCCGCTCGTACCTCGGCACGTGTTCCGCGTCAACCTCTGAGATGTGAGAATTGAAACTGATTCCACCACGATATAGCGCTAAAGTGTACAAGCGGGCTTGGGCCAAGATGGTTCTTAGAAATACATTTTAACATGTCGAAGATCACCTCATCCTTTGTCTTCTCGCCTTCCTCTTACACAATTCGACTTGGGAGTTACGACCATAGCCGTACCTGGAGATTCTGTGAGGACCATGATAGCTTCGTCACCGACGCTACAACATCGCGATGTCGGAAAAGGAAACACCGAGTCCTGCCGCCGATGATGTACGACAATCGGAGAGTGGAAAGGACACGGCTTGCAATGTCACTTCTGCACCTCTTGAGACTGTGCCATCCCGAGTGGTCAGCGAGGCTCATGGAGCCGAGCTCCAAGATGGAGGATTGCGAGCTTGGTTTCAGGTGCTGGGATGCTTCTTCCTGGTCAGTACGCTGGGGACTGGGTTAATATGATGCTAACACCATTGCAGTGGTTCAACCTGTGGGGGTACACTTTCGCTTTCGGCACGTTCCAAAATTTCTATGAGCAGCGATACTTGAGAGACACCAGTTCCTCTTCCATTGCTTGGATTGGCAGCATCCAATCCTTCCTCCTCATCATTTCCGGCCTCTGGACTGGTCCAATCTTTGACTGGGGTTTCTACATGTATCTGATATATTTCGGAGCCATTCTAAGCACTCTCGGCGCCTTCATGTTATCGCTTTCAACCAAATACTGGCAAATCTTTTTGACCCAAGGCTTGTGCGTTGGCTTTGGTTGCGGCATGCTGTTTGTGCCCAGCATGGCACTGATTGGCCGATCTTTCGTCAAACGCAGATCGATCGCTGTCGGCCTTACCACCTGTGGCGCGCCGATCGGAGGCATTCTCTACACCGTTCTGTTCGAGGCGACATTGCCCAAATACGGTTTTGCATGGGCAGCGAGGATCCTCGGCTTCTTCATGTTAGGCTCATATACGGTCGCAATCCCCCTCCTGCTGCTGGGGGCTCGAAATACCAAATCCTTATCGTCTGGCAAGAAGCGCAAACTCTTCGATAAGCGTGCTCTAAACGACGGCCCATTCTGGTCTTATTCGGCCGCCACCTTCACGACTTTCATGGCTTACCTTGTCCCGTACTTCTACATGCCTTCGTATGCACAGTCTGTGCTCGGCGTGTCCCAGTCAAGGGCATCATACACATTGATCGCTTCGCAAGCGGCGTCTGTTCCTGGACGAATGCTTGCTGCTGTCGCTGCGAACTATCTTGGCGTCATGTCCGCATGGACAGGTTGTGCTCTGATCTCAGGCGTCGTGTGTTTCGCCTGGATCGGAGTGAACAGCTACGGCGGTTTCGTGACTTTCTGTGCCTTTTATGGTGAGTGGAGGTTGGTTTTCTGCGTTTGAGGCTGACATAGAGCAGGTGCCTTCTCCGGCCCCCTGGTGCCGTTACCTCCAAGCATCTTTCCCGTCGTTTGTCCCGACCCGAAAGTGCTTGGAACAAGACTCGGCATGGCTCAGAGCATCAGTTCGATTGCCAACCTCATTGGACCACCGATTGCCGGAGCAGTCCTCAGAGCAGCAAATGCCGACCGCAGGCACTTCATAGGAGTGCAGCTCTTCACTGGCTTGCTGATGGCTCTGGGCTCCATCCAATTGCTTGGCTTATGGCGATTGCTTGTGTCAAAAAGGGGAGCGAAGTTCTGGGTGTGATGAATCGCACGATATTGCCTGGGGGATGCTCGCAACCACAGCATTGTTGCCTGGGGCTTTCGGTCCGGCGAAATGATCTTCTGGCCGGTAAACTCTATTCGCCTGCTAGCAACACGAAAGTGTGTATGGGCATGTCCACTGTGGTTGTAGCTGGGGCTGTCTCTTGGTTTCAAGATTAGTCAAAACAAAGGGCAAAGTAACGTGATGATCGGCAGACGGGACAATTAGCGCCTGCAGCACTAACACTGCCACCGAACTGAGCTTTCATTGGGACATGGAGGTCACCTCAGGTTGCTTCAGGCAGGGCCAGATTTAGAGGTCGGGGCCAGAGGTTGGGGCTAGAGGTCGAGGCTAGAGCACGGGGAAATGCAGGCTTTTGGCCACGGCCTCGGCAGGAAATAAAATATGTTGGTGGGCACAGGAAACGACTTCTGGAAGGGCCCATTACTGGGGCCCCCGGAAGCTTAAGGTGCATGAACGGTAATCAATTCCTGCAAATGACAATTCAATGTCATCAGCAGACTCGTATTCACAACGGCTCTTAGGCAAAGCCGGGAGAAAGACCACGCATTGCCTACCAGGGGTCGTATGACGCTTGTGGTCATGGTTGGAAGCGCACGAGGACTCTCCAATTCCAGTGCATTGAAAAGCCCATCTTTTGGTGGAAGTTTGTTTCTGTATTGCCTCCCATCAGGCAGCAAAAAGCCGATGACGAAATTGCAAGGCATCGAGGCTAGGAACTTCGATCCGTGGTTCATCTCGACGGAGAGCCTGATGTAAATGGTTCGGATTCGCATGGAATGGACCTCCCTGTCTAACGAACGAAACCCTCGGGATGTAGAGGATAAAATAGGCTTTTTTCTGAGCGGGCGGGGGTGAGCGGTTCCACTAGCAGTGAGTCCTGCCAGGTCGAACGGCTTTTCACGCCGACTTGGATCTCTTCAACTCATTAGCAGTGGCTCAGCGTTGCCGTACGATGTCTCCGCACATACCATCTCGATTCATGCTCTGGATTGCTGATCACCTTGGTGTAGCAGAGGCTAAACCCATTGTGATTCCCTTGCAAGTTCTTGTCTCCCCGTCCCAATGGATGGTGCAACACCAGGGATCATGCCATACACGAGTGATCCAAGACCAGCACGTAGTTCCTGGCGAAGGCTCTACTCACTGCCATTGGCGCGAAATACCAAGGTTTGCCTTCAGGATGCCTTTGCAATTCAAAAATACTTCGCCTTCTCGGGATGCTCTGGCTGCTCTTCCTCTCCCATTAACCACCGTCTTCCTCCATGATAATTTCAAGCCCAAACCCAACAAGCACGCATGAGCTCTAGCTATCGCCTGATTCACTTGCTCTACCAGTCTAACTACCATCAATCTCGGATTCAGCATATATGCCCGTCATTTTGAATGACCAGGATGATGCAATTTCCGGATAACCCCATCTCCCAAGACGCCGACAAAGCAAACTACCAAAACTACCTAACATGGCAGGCCATAACAGCCCGACGGAGGCGCGAGTCCTTAACTCAGTTCAACATGTTTCAGTCCCGTGCCCTTGAAAGGATGTTCTCTCAGGCACAATACAAGGAGGAAGCCGAGCGAGAGGCCGATGCAAACAGGGAACGCATTGAGCGTCGCCTATCGACGGCCTGTGATTGCAATAGCTGCTATGCTATGGCTAAAAGTCGGTCGCATCCCGATGTGCCTGCCACGCCTACTCCTTCAAGTCCTGCTACTAGCGTGGGGAGCAGCGCGAGCATGAGCAGTTGGACGAATACACGGTCGGGGAGTCCGCCTGACACGACAATGAAAAGGCCTACGAGCCCGACTTCGAGGACCAATTTTATTATTTCTGCGCCACCACGAAGTCGACATCATAAGAGGAGGAGCCAGAGCACACCGTAACTTGATCTCATCCTTCAGCATGTTCATTCCTCCCTTCCCGAAGGATTGGCATGCGTTTCACGACCACATCAAACACATCGATATCGTCGAAACATGGTTTTGAAAGCAGCAGCCGTCAGTCGATTGACGGTAATGCTTGCTGATATGGCACCTCACATCTACACTGCTCGATTTTACTCAGTTCAGGGGAAATGGATACCGAGCGGGCCCTAATCTAAAATTTCAAGACTGGCGGTGGCATCTTCGATTTGACGTCTTCACGAGTCCATACTACGATTTCATCATGATGACTGAAGCGTTCAAGCATGCGAGTTGGAGGGACAAGCATCTAGCATATCATGTGTGGCATTTTGGAGGTCGGCATGTTCTGTTCTGTTCTGTGTTGTTCTGTGCTTATCCGGGTCTGGGAGGCATTCTTGCTGCTACAGAGCTGGCCGTTTGGAGGCAATTTTGGAGGCTAGCAACTGTGTATACAAACCAGGGCATCTAAGGCGTGCTTTGGAATTTGCCAGAACGGCCAAGACTGACTGCCGAATTGACTGCCGACTTGACATTCTAATCGTGTATATGTACATATCTTTCAACAATATTTGAACTTTCTCCAGCAACGGTTGATGCTCCGGTGTCTTACAGTGCCATGACAAAGTCCTTGTCTCCCATCCGGTTTGTCTGCGCAAATTCTCGTAGCGGTGCTCGAACACAACGTACTGGACACTAGTAGAGGTAAGAGGAAGATCTTGAAAGCGCCAGGGAGTTAAAGTCCGACAACTGGTTGCTGTATGGGTACATGTTGTACATTCGCAAATGCTCCGCTGCCCTTGTCTCTCATGCTTCCTCCTTGTGCGCTATGCTTACTCCTTCCTTCAATTCAAATGCCACCCCTGTGCGGGCTGATACTCCGGCCCAATCAAATAGTCAAAAGTGCCACATATGTTCACAAGCCAATGGTGTTCTTCATCCTACCACAGTTCCCACCACCGCTCGGGTCAATTCAGTTCAGCGTCTATTTTGGATACCGCTTCCACCCTCTCCCATTCCCTCTCATCCTCCACTCCCGAATCAACTCGGGCATCTTTTCCATCGCGCTTATCCTCTTCTGCAGCAGGGGTCCCATTGCCCTCTCCCACTTGTGACCCTTCACTTTCTGGCCTTCTCCCGTTCCCTTGACTGCCAGTCCTCGCTCGAGCAGTCGGGATTCTTTGAAGATGGTGGACTTCCGAGAGGCGGGCAAGAGGGGCTCAACCCCGTAGTAGCGGGCTAGCTTGAAGAGCTCGGCTTGTCGGCGGAGGGAGATTTTGGCGCCGCGCCAACGGCCGGTGGCCGGATTGCGGTAGGGCAGGAAGGGGTTGGGAGGTTGGTCAGTGGGCGAGAAGATGGGTAGAGACGTTTCGGGGTCGAGGAGAGGTTGAGATTGGGGAGAGGGAGCTTCTGATGGTGTGTCTGTTGGTGCGGCATCTGAGGCTGCTATTGTTTGTGTTTGTGATATTGAGGCTGCTGCTGCCGCTCGTGCGGATGTTGCTGTGCTTGTGGCTGTGGATGAGACAGTCGGCGCTTCTCCAGTCTTTTTATTTCCTTCTTTCGCGATCCTCTGTCTTATGGTAGGTATTGTTTCGCCTGTGAAGTGTGCGCCGTAGAGTCTGGGAGGATACCGGGCGAAGAAGTTGATGAGCCTGGGAGGGAGGGAGACATCGGCGGCGGCTGTCATTGCAGCCATGGTAGAGAGTTCAAACTCGATGAAGGCGGTGTCACGCACACACCGTGTCCCAATATGCGGTTTGCAGTCAACCCACGTCCAGAAAGCTCAGAGGGAATGGAGCTGCTCGATGATTATCGCATCGAGCTGTTTCTTGATGGCGCTCGAAACATTTCACGTCCGGCACGGCTGAGCTGGCTTCGTGAGGCTCCGCAGAAAGGTTCGGCTTGGAAAGTTTGCCGACGCGGCGAAGTGCGCCTGGTCAATCTTGAGGGACAAGTCTTGCTGCGCTTCGCACCGACTCAGCCTTTGGAATTACCAGAACAATAGACCACTTTTACTTGTTTCTCCATTCACTACCGAATAAGCTGGACTGCCATCATTTGGAACGATTCGAATCGAACCACGAGCGACCAGACACCCGTCTTCCGCTTTTTCAAGAAATCGCGTCCATATGGACGCATTTGGCGCTGGAGACGAGGACAGTGTCGAGCTGAGAAAGCTCCTGGCTGAAGTCGTAAGTGCCACAATCACCGCTGCGCCTTGGCGCGTACTGAATAGTTATCAGGAAGACGATCCGGACAGTTTCGAGACATGGGAGAAACTTGTCAAATGCGCCGAGGCCCTCGAAGGAGGCATCAATCGTAACTCGAGTTCTCAAGCCATCACGTCTGTGCGCAACATCTATGACCGGTTTCTTGCCAAGTTCCCGCTGTTCTTCGGATACTGGAAGAAATATGCCGATTTGGAGTTCTCCATTGCCGGAACCGAGGCCGCAGAACTAGTCTACGAACGAGGTGTGTCAAGTATCACAAACTCGGTGGATTTGTGGACGAACTACTGCTCGTTCAAGACCGAGACTAGCCACGACCCCGAGATTATTCGAGAGTGAGTATGACCCAGAACGATGCCCAACTTATGCACAGCGCAAGCATTTTGGCAGTATGGAAGAAGGACTCTGCAGCCATATTCTGTGATGGGTGAGATGATCCAACTCCTGACTGTGCTCTCCTCTCACAACTTACTGTCAGGCGCATCCGTCATTCGTCATACTGAGCACAAAGCACAAGTTGGAATTGGTCGAGTACAGGCACCCACGAAAATTGAGGTGGACCGATTTTGTTTGCACGAGATGATTACTCATGTTTGCTCTCCCTCCATATCCACCCCGTCCTTTGTTGTGGCCCTTGCTAACAGGAGATATGCAGACTGTTCGAGCGAGGCGCGTCATGCGTGGGACTCGACTTCCTTGCTCATCCTTTTTGGGATAAGTACATCGAGTTTGAGGAGCGCATGGACCAACACGAGAGGATTTTTGCTATCCTAAACCGTGTCATTGTGATTCCGATGCATCAATATGCCAGGTACTTTGAGAAATACAGGACGATGGCGCAGACCCGGCCCCTTACCGTGATCGTCCCGAATGGCGTCCTCACGAAGCTGCAATTGGAGCTGGAAAATGAAGGCGCCGGATACAAGGCCGGACGAAGTCAAGTGGAAGTTGAAAGGGACCTGCGGTCGCGAATCGACAATTACCACCTCAACATCTTCCATCAGACACAGGCTGAGACCACGAAGCGATGGACGTATGAATCGGAGATTAAGCGTCCCTACTTTCACGTCACTGATCTGGATGAGGGGCAGCTGGTTAATTGGCGCAAGTATCTCGATTACGAAGAAGGAGAAGGCGACTACACTCGAACACAATTTCTGTACGAACGCTGCCTCGTCACATGCGCTCAACACGATGAATTCTGGATGAGATATGCGCGATGGATGTCAGCTCAACCTAACAAGCAAGAAGAGGTGAGAAACATTTACCAACGGGCTTCATGCTTGTTCGTGCCCATTGCTGTGCCTGCCGTTCGACTTCAGTATGCGTACTTTGAAGAAATGCAAGGACGAGTTGATGTGGCCAAAGCCATCCACGAAGCAATCCTGTTCCAGTTGCCGAGCCATGTGGAGGCCATTGTGTCATGGGCGAATACGTGTAGAAGGCACGACGGTCTCGATGCTGCCATCGCCGTTTACAAAGCTCAACTTGAATCACCGCTATGCGAAAATTCGGCAAAAGCTGCAGTCGTGGCTGAATGGGCCAGGTTGGTGTGGAGGACGAAAGGCTCAGCCGACGAAGCTCGACAGATCTTCAAGAAGAACCAACAACACTACCTCGACAGCCCAGCTTTTTGGACGAGCTACCTGCGGTTCGAGATCGATCAGCCTGCGACGCCCGAGACAGAAAAGTCTCACCATGATCATATCAAGAAAGTGGTGGATGATGTGCTGCACAAAACGAAGTTGTCTGCGAATACCACACAGGAACTTGTCACCATGTACATGAGCTACCTACTGGAAAGAGGCACCAAGGACGCTGCCAAAGAGTACATGGAGCTCGATCGAGAAATCAACGGTCCAGCATCTGTGCAGAAAGCGTTGAAGGGAAGGAGCTCCGGTGAGCAGCATGTCTCTGGGAAGGGCACAGGATTGGTAAATGGACGAGGACGGTGATTGAGTCCTTGAGTACTTTGTCTCACAAGTCACAGATTCGCAAGCAGAGGCTGAGCCAAGTGAACGATGTTCCTGCCCGAGGCTGAGATCTGTACGCAATGTAACATACCGATGCCCTCCTCGCCCCTTCAATATGAACTATCTCCTGTCAGAGTGGGCTGTATACGAATCCATACCTCTGCACTAATTGCAGAACTGCTTTCCATTGCATTCCGAAACAACGAAACAGTGTCAGTGGTTACAATGCCCCCAGAGCTTCAAGATCAGATTCCAACTTCTGAATAATCTGCTCATAGATCTTCTTCCGCACTCGTTCCTGAAGTACGTTTGGTTCTCCGCCCTGGCCATCATCCCACTCTTGTTCATTCAGGCATGCCAGTATTGCTTCCTTGTACTGTGGCGAAGTCATCGACCTAGATTCAGCCTCCCTAATAGCAGCGGTGAAATCCGTGTTCTCGTCAACCAACCGCTTCACCGGATCAACATAGTCATCATCAGTGCGCATGGTCTCAATGGCCTCTCCTGTCTCTAGCTCAAGCAGCAGAATCCCGAGCGAGAGGACGCAAGGCAGCGGATGCATAACCTCTGGCGGTAATGACTGCTTTTGGTCCACGAAACATCTCATATCGCTCGACACGAACGGCTGCGTGTGGCAGATGCTGTTGGTTTTGGTATGGAAGAAATGGATGTGGTCCTTTGTCCAGCGCTCTTCCAGCCAAGGGCTACCACCCAGCGTCAGCATTCCGTATGCCAGCGCAAGAGCCAGCGTCCGCTTTTGGGCCAAGTCTAACTGCTGCCCAAAAATGGCCAGAGCATCTTTCAGGCTCACTGTTGCTGCTGCGGCATGGAAGTCAAAATTCGATTTGAAGTAGTCTCTTGCACGGTAGAGTATTGTGCTCGTGTTGTCCTCAAAATGCTCTGCCGTAAAGCACAGCTTGTTCCCGCGAGTACAGCGATGCTTGCGAATGGTCGAGCATAGATCCTTCACTTGCTGTTGCGTATTTGTCTGATGGAAGCCGACCTTGCGTCTTTTTGCAAGACACTTTACTGTAATAGTAGTCTCCCGCCATTTCTCAGGACCGATGGCAGGATGGCCATGCGGTGTTGAAAAAAGGAGCTTGTACCTTATGCTGTCCGAATCCGGCTTCCGGTGAAGATCATGCTCACCGTGGAGGCAGATCTTTGCCCGATGGGTTCCAGGACAGCTGGCATTGCATTTCCAGTTCTCGGACAGAACCTGATAAAGTCCTTTCGAGAGGCGTGGCACTACGCCAGAAGGTCGTTTTGGGTTGTCACTAGTTCCGTCGAGGGGAGCACCAGTACTCAGCCGGCACTGCGTGTTTTCAGTAATCTCCTCCACGAATTTTCTCCATTTCTTAAACCTTTTGATCTGGGTTTTCAGCTTTCCTTCCTTGCGCCAAAGGTGTAGACGGTCTGCAAATTCGCTCTCTGTCTTCCCGATACGCGACGCATCCGTAAAGCTTTTGAGATTCTTGAGGAAGGCTCCCTCATCCTGCATAATTTGTCTTGGTTAGCTTAGAAAGACCAAGACAGCGGAAATAGACAATGAATTTGCGTATCACATTCTCCCTTTGCTCATTCCGCTGACAAACATCTAGATAGACTTTCGGGGATGGGCCGGAACGAATAAGGGACAGACGCTCTCAATCCACTTGAGCGACAGTCTCAGATTCTTGGCCACCGGTTAGCAAAACTCTCGCCACCCCAGGCCGCTGTCCAACAGCCCATATGCCACATATCTTTATTTGAACTGCCGTATGGATTGCGCCTTACCTTTGTAGCCCCCGATGATGTTAAGTACTGATCTTCGAGGATGCTATTAATCCAGTAATGGACCTGAGCAATAGCATAGCTAAAATGATCGAACTCATTGCCGAGGTACAGCTTCAAAGACTGAACAATGTCGGATTGTGAGCACCAATCTTGTGGATCGAGAATATTCAAAACCTGATTGCATCTCTGCTCGCTAATGTCGGGAAGAGCTTGGAGAACCTTCTTAACGTGACGGTGGAACAGCACCAACTCAAGGTACAGGTCGTCGAAAAGATCACGCTTGATCTCGTCATGGCCTTTATTTCGAAATATCTTCTTACTCTCTTCGAAGCTCTCGGAACATGATTTTGCGGCTTTGATGGCCACCGGTATGACTGCTAAGACCAAGCCGGCCACCTCGATCCCGCTCATACTGCGCCGCAACAGGATCTACCATTGGGAAGACCTTCATAAAGTTTTGAAACAAGTCACAATCTCTGTAAGGCTGCGATCCTCTGTGTCTGTACTTTGTACCCCGCACTACATCTATATTATTGGTGGAATCACACTGCTCTCAGCTTGCTACCTGAAACACATTAACCCATTGTGAAGATTCGTGTTGCACCGAGCTTGTCGTATGCTAATGACTGCAAAGGCTTCTTAAGCGACCTGAAAGTGTCCCAATTCTGAGAAAGAGCAGAAGCCTAGTCACCCATCCGCCTGCCTAGCCAGAGATGCTCTGAAATACTCCTTCGCGTATCGAGAGACATCACCCGTATTGGACGCATACCCAGTATGGCACTGCCATAATGAAAGGGAGCACGGCAACCACGATCAGGGATGCATGTGACGCTTGTGTTGTGGTTTATCAGCAATGCATCCAATCTTTGGATAACGACGACCATTTCAGGCATCTCCGGACTGAATATGATCGGTTGAAGATCTGGGCGGGTAACATTGGGGTATACGCCAGACCGCCAGCTTCAGCAGATGACCGACTGAGTAATGATAAGGAGCTACGAGATATTGTGATCAAACTGCTGTTCCAACTGTCAAACCTTTTACGCCGGCATCAAGACCGTTACCAACTCAAAGACCACGACCAGCAGCCAGATTCATCAACAGATAGCTCCTTATCCTCTGATGGCAGTCAGAAACAGGAGCGAGAACGCGACACGGGAACCAATCGAGCCACACAAGCAATACGCCGTGTTCGCCGAATTATCAGCCAGCTGTTCTCAATTTTGTCACTTGTCAGACGACCCACAAGCCTGAGCTCAAACGAGAAGGTCTTGAACTACGACTTCCAGTCGAAACTCCGGGATGAATATGAAGACCTGATCTGTGATTTCGAAAGCTATGTCGACTTCTATTTGAAGAGGAGCTTCAGAGCTGCTTCGCCTGATGAGCAGTGTACGTTGCCCAAGCGTCTCTTTGACCGACTAAAGCAGACAGCAGTTTTTCGACGGAAGGCGTTATTATTGAAGTCACGGCACAAACGCAAATTGCACGGAGGTGTGGCCTCGAAGTTTGGCCAGGTTCCCGCTAGACTTACCAGCGCTCCAAATCCCGCCCCTGCTACCATACCTCGTCAGAATCAAGTCGATGTCCCAGCCATCGCCGGGAGCGAAGCTAGTAGCAAGGTCCTGTCCGAGACCGTACCTTCAATCGCCGCTGAGCCAATCAACGCAGATCAAGCCAAGCTCTCAGCACAACCCCCTCCCAAGTCAAGCAAGTCTGTGATGCTCCAAAGAGGCAAGCTTGATGTGCCACCTCCGCCCAAGATATCAGATGCCGCTCCAGAATTTGATTGCTACATATGTGGCTTGACTCTCGACCGTGGATCAGCACAAGAAGACCGCTGGAAGTACGTGTGGCTCCTTTTGATTCATGCGAAGAATTCTAACCAAGAACGTAGAAAGCATGTACTAAGAGACATTGACCCTTTCGTATGCTTATTCGAATGCAACAAGCCCGACGTGCTTTACAAGACTTCCGACGAATGGTACAAACATATGCAAGAGCACCGCACGGAGTGGTGCTGCATGACCTCAGCCCACCGGGAATTGGTGTTTCAATCTCAGGCAGATCTCAATGCCCACCTCGAATTGGATCACGCATCTAACCTTTCCAAAGCTCAGAGAAGCCTGCTGGTGAAGCGTGGGAAGAGACCCTTGCCTCGCATATTTGATGATTGTCCTTTATGTGGCAAAGCAGCCGCGGAGTGCCACACGGATGCCAACCCGAGTTTATCGTCACCGATCTTAACAATAGACGAACAAGCCAGCATCAAGATCCTTCATCGCCACGTCGAGAGCCATATGTACGAACTGGCACTCCTATCGATCCCTCCCTTTCCTGACCTTGTTGCAATGTCTCAATCTGCAGTCGTGAATGAGGGGTCTGGCGATGACCACGTTGGCTCGCTCGATAGACGGCTCGCCAGCGAAGGCTTGCTTCTGCTTCCTCGCAATGAGGAAGAGCCAAGGACCTCATCTGTCATTCACCAGAATCTGGATATTGCCGAGTCAGAAGGACAGGTCCCAGAAATGTTCTTTGAGAATGCAGAGGACAAACTCGGCACATGGGCGGCTTTTGCAGGATCTCAACGCGAACCGCAAGATTTGGAAGATAGAGAAAGCTGGGAAGAACTTTGCCACACTCTCGCAGATGAAAAGAGAAACTACAATGACTGGATTTGGTCAGAATCTACAAAGAAGCCTCACGACGCTCTGCAGTGGTATTCTGAAGCAAGGAAGGATTGTCCGAGCGATGCTCGTCTGGACTTTGTGGTACCGGAGAGCATATGCACGAACATCCGCATCTGCAAAGCAGTCACCGAGTTAATTGAACCGGTTGAAATTATGATCGCACCACCTGTCACATCCGCACATCGGGCTTGCTCACTTTTCTTTGCTTCTCGAGAAGCAGCTGCAGAAGCGTTGGAGAAATTGGATGATTTCAATATCAACGGTATTTCAGTGGTCTGCAACCTACCTGCCAGCCGTGAGGACAACAATAATAAGAGACTACTCTCATCTGCTGCACAGAATGGGAATGATACAATAGTCAAGATGCTGCTTGAGAGAGGAGCAGACCCGGACACTAAAGACAGGTATGGTCGGACACCACTCTCATGGGCTGCACTGCATGGCCATGCTACAATTGTCGAGATGCTGCTTGAGGGAGGAGCAGATCCGAACTCCAAGGACAGCAATGGTCAGATATCACTCTCATGGGCTGCCTGGCATGGGCATGACTCGACAGTCAAGATGCTGATTGACAAGGGAGCCGATCCGGACTCCAAGGACAACAATGGTCAGACACCACTCTCATGGGCTGCCTGGCATGGGCATGATTCGACAGTCAAGATGCTGATTGAGAAGGGAGCCGATCCGGACTCCAAGGACAGCAATGGTCAGATATCACTCTCATGGGCTGCCTGGCATGGGCATGATTCGACAGTCAAGATGCTGATTGACAAGGGAGCTGATCCGGACTCCAAGGACAACGATGGTCAGACACCACTCTCATGGGCTGCAGGGAATTGGCATGATTCGACAGTCAAGATTCTGCTTGACGGAGGAGCGAACGCAAACTCTAAAGACAACGATGGTCGGACACCACTCTCATGGGCTGCACGGAATGGGCATGATTCGACAGTCAAGATGCTGATTGAGAAGGGAGCCGATCCGGACTCTAAAGACAACGATGGTCGGACACCACTCTCATGGGCTGCACGGAATGGGCATGATTCGACAGTCAAGATGCTGATTGAGAAGGGAGCCGATCCGGACTCTAAAGACAACGATGGTCGGACACCACTCTCATGGGCTGCACGGAATGGGCATGATTCGACAGTCAAGATGCTGATTGACAAGGGAGCCGATCCGGACTCCAAGGACGCGTCTAGTGCGACTACCACATTCGCAGAGACCGTCTCACAGCCAACAACTATGTTAGAGCCTGCAGCCCCGGCACCCCCAGTCCCCGAGCATCTGGAAACCTCGGTCAACATGCCTTGGCAATGGGACTCTATGCACCCTCCTATGGCCTTGCCTCCGCCATCTTCTTGTCGCGTCCCCTATGCACTAGAGTTCAACGGGTACGACGGATTGGAACATCAATATCCCAGAAGATACCATACATTGGCACAGTGGCCTCCGTACCTATCGTCTATGGCAGGCGACGCCGGACAGATGCAGCCTCTGCAGAACACGTTGTCAGTCGGGCCGTATATGCACCCTCCAATGCTCTCTCCTGCGCTGCCTCCACATTCTTCCCCAAGTGAGTCTAAGCCCACGACGGGCGCGGGCTGCCGGGAATGGGGATGATTCGACAGTCAAGATGCTGATTGACAAGGGAGCAGACCTGGACGCCGAAGACAAGTATGGTCTGACACCACTCTCATGGGCTGCACGGAATGGGCGTGATACAGTAGTCAAGATGCTGCGAGAGAGGAGTGGATCCGGACGCCAAAGGTAACGATGGTCGGACGCCACTCATGGGTGGGTATGATGCTACAGTCGGAGTCCTGCATGGTAAAATGACTGATCCTAGTTTCTGGGACAAATATGGTGAGACAGCCTTGTTCAAAGCTGTGATCTGAGGGCTGGAAGAAATAGTGAAGACCTTGTTCCGCAGAGGAGTTAATCTCTACCTGAAGGACAGGCAGAATCGGACGCCATTCCAACAAGCGGAAAGGAAGGCCTCTCAGTAATAGCAAAAATGTTGTGTAAACGGGGCCACGCTATGAAATATGCACCAGTGCATGAATCAGAGGAAACGGCTCACAGAACAGCTAGAAGAGCCAGCAAGATACCATGAGCACAGCCAATCCATTTGCAGCGCTATTCAAAGACCTGTAATATGAAGAAGACGACATTGCATGTAGACCGCTTCATCCGCTAATGTCGCTGCTTCTTTGCTGACCACTAGGCGCAGAGAACACAGATAGAATATCATGTTCATTAGTACTTTCTAGAGACTGGTTGGTTCCCTCATCGTGGAGAGATGTACTGCTTCGGTCAGGACCAGCGAGGATAAGGATGCCTCAAGTTGTGTAAATCGATAAAGTGGCTGGCTTGTTGCAAATGGTCGGTGCAATCTTGATTTCAAACATGCCACAAGATGCCAGTTCTTCCTTGAACAGCCACGTTATTAACTTGGGATGTTCTCCATCGCCTGAAACGGGTAATTTCCTATACTTGAAAGGAAGGCTGCTGATCATGTTATACCGCCATGACCAGGTGGGCATTCTAATCCAAACGTCACGTCATGCTTTTCACAAGCATCTACAACGGCAGGTTTCTTCTGACCACGATATTTCAAATCTCAGTATATTGAAAGATCCTGTGCTAGTTGGCAAAGTATCACCAACGCCTTGCTGAGCGGCTCCCCTTAAGGACGAAGAATCCATGAATATGTGCCCATTTCTGTGTCTCGTTTTGGCTGTCTCGTCAACTGCGGCTTGCCCCTTTCAACATACCCAGATGATGCTAGCCTCAAAGGTGAAGAGATCCCGTGAGAGGCAAATCTCTTGAGCTGCTTCCGACGTATACTGAATATTCTGCACCAAGTTCTAATTGCCATTCTTGTGCCTCCACATTCCAAACACTAAGATCTCGCCGCCTCAGTTCAAATTCCACCGAGACTGTCTCCCCAGGTTTGATGGACACTTTTTCAAACCCTCGGAGCTCAGGAAACGCTCAGCCTGCGGAACATGCAATGTTACCAACTCAGCTTTGTGAAATGTACCTCCGCCGATGCCACAGAACGGTCGGTGCCTTGGAAGGGACCTAAGAGGAAATGGTCAGGCTAAATCTCGGGAGCAGACTGCCCTGCTCATGCCGAAAACTGTCCGTCGAGGAGGTCTGCACGGCCTTGGCATCATGGCATTCGCAGATCGGCGCAGCGCAAAGCCCCACTCAGAATTCCGTATTCTGGCCATCAATGCCTGGTCCAGTAAGCGTAGCCCACAACTACAGTAAGCTCTGCATGACAGCCGCACTGGCAGTGGGCTAACGTCATTTCATACGGATGTTGAGAGCGGAGGTCCCTCCGACTGAATATTGTGCCACAATGAATATTTCTCGCTAGAAACGCAGCTGAGCTCGGTGGTTTTGATGCTTTTCGCACACGTATAAACGTCACATTGCCAGCACCAACCATGACCAGCATCACGGGCTTGAATTTGGGATCCTGACCCAGAGTGTTTGTACGGCAAACTACGGCTTGGCATGCGAAGGGGTCCATGAAGTTACCAATCATAGTCTGTTGACCATGCCAGATTTGGACGTAGCCTTTCCGTCGAGTTCGCCTGAAAAATGCCTACTTTATTCGGCCTAGCCATATACTCATTTTTCGGTCGCTGATTGAGCTCTCCATTGCTACATCTTTGGTCAAAACGCTGGCAAGACGGGCCCCCAACCCAAAGCCAAGGGTGCTACTGGCAGCTTGTACCTGAAGATTTTTCACTTTCGCTGTTGATAAAAACCGAGAACGCTGGATCACACATTGTGGCATTTTGTGGTTCAGATATTCATGGCCTCGCTCTGGCTGGTGCCTGTCAGCGTTGGCCAAGAAGCAGGATACAATGCGAGTGGGAGCCGACGACTTCATTGCGAGAAAATGAGGGTGGTAATTGGGCTCAGAAGCATGCGAATGTGTTGGGCATAATCTTGTTCACAGCCTTCTCTCCAAACATTCCTTTGCGAGCTGCTCAGGCCGAAGGGCAACTTCATCCAAGTTGGCGCTCCAGACGGTGAGTCTACTTTTCGGGAAATCCATGGCATATTGAACCTCTTGCTGAGAAGGGCGTCGAGGTGTGGAGCAATAATATGCCTCTGAAAAATGCTAACCAGGCTGTTACCAATTTTCGAGGCATGCTCACTGTAGGCAATGCATCTAACTTGTTCTGTGCGATCTTCAACCAAGGACGCAAAACATGCTACATCGTCGCTCTTGCGCTGACACCGGTGGTGCCATTGTTGCTGACCGGTTGACGCCATGCTTGTGTCTCTTCACCACCAAAGCTTCTTGTGTCTGAGATCCGAGAGTTGTTCATCATCTGTGCCATCCATTGTGGGATTGGGCTAACAAACTTGCAACGAGTGGCTCGTTGGGCAAGGGTACAGGACCGAAGAACGAGGAAGACATGACCAGAGAAGATGGAAGACGCAAGAACAGAAAAGCAATTGCTCACCTATCCACAATCCACAAGCTCGCTATGCTTGCTCCCCGCAAATTTGCTACACGTTCAGGTCTGGGGTCTTTCATTCATTCAATCGAGGCATGGAAGTGAGTGAGTGATCGCTTTCTCGCTTCGCTAGTCTTTGCTGAGGCATGAATTCGATAGATTCATGCTTATGATTAACATGCTTGCTACAGTAGCTACTCATACATGACACGGAAAAGTATGTCAAAATCAGATCGACCGAGCTGGTTGTCTAGCACCAGGCTGCAGCTTCGAGAAACAGGCCAACGCGAATTCTTGAACCTCTTCAAGAATGCTTCCGGCATCTCAATTTGGATCAGACAGCCTCCAGAATTTCCATTCCGGTCGCTTCTCCCTAATCCCGACACCCGCCAGCCGTTCAATATCATCCGCCCCCTCCGCCCTCAGAAATTTCTGCAAATTGATCTCTTCGCCACCTTTTTCATTGGTTCCATTCTTCAAGACTGCTGGATACAAAATACCCACACCGTCTCCACCCAGTGTTGTTTTGTATTCTTCAAACCCGGCTTGTTCAAATTTCTCTTGGAGTTGCGCTAGTCGGGCGCTATCGACATGATTCCGCAGCAGAGTAATCGCACACCCTCCACCGCCAGCACCAGTGAGCTTCGTCCAGCCTATGTTTGCATAATCGACCAATTCTCTGATATACTCCAGCTTTGGATGCGACACGCCGAGCGACACCAGGAACCCGTGGTTCATCTGGAAAAGATCGCCCAAGTGTTCGATGTTCGTTTCCGACTTTGGGTTGAATGTCTCGGAGGTTATGAGCTTGTATGCTGACATGGTGACCTGATCTATGCTATCTAGCGTCTTCTCTGTTACGTCTGGGTATTTCTTCTTGAGCGCGCCGACTTTGGCGACTTCGGTTGCGGTCGATCGTGGTTGTTTCGTGTTGACCAGGAGCAATGGGAGTTCAGGAAAGGCATTGAGCGGCGTTGCTTGAGGCGGTTTCGTGTAGTCTACTCGTCTAAAAAGTACCGCTTTGCCGCGCGTGGAGACTGTATTGTCGACACCCGATGGGTTCCCGTGTATGCAGAGTTCGCCCACGAAAGCCCACCTGTTGATGCGTTCGAGCTGAGTCTCGACTTCATCGTCGGGCTGATCGGGATGTGGTCCAGAGAGGACGTGTATCTGCTTCAGAAGAGCAGCGGACATGCAAACACATATGCTGGCGCTGGAGCCCAGACCTGCGCCGATGGGGAGGGTGGAGCGTAGAACCCATATCGCGGCTGGGGTGGTAGGCTGTTGGAGGCACAGAAATAGGTAGAGAAATGCCGAGGCTGCTGCTTGGTGTATCTTCCTCTTCTCTGGCTGTTCTGATTCCGAGACTTCCTCAATGAATGGCTGCATGGCTTCCACCAGGGTCTCGTCCAGGCTCGTCACCAAGTCGTAGTATCGTGGCTTCTTCAAAGACTTTCCGAACACATCCCACGGCAGATCGTCGATGTCCCAGGTGTGGTCAAGGCCTATGTCCGGAAAACATAGCCGCACCGTCCGATGCGATTTCGACAGGGTGGTCACATGGAGGTAGGATCGCAGGGATATTGCCGCGGCCATGGCAGCTTTGCCATGTACGACAGCATGTTCGCCAAAGACTATGACCTTCCCAGGGGCGGACACCATAAACGGCGGTGCCATAGGTGTTGAGTGTTTGCGCTCATGGTCGATTGGCCGGGAGGTGAGGGCTTTGGTGCCGTTCATGCTGCTGTTGCGACGGAGTGTCATCGAACGCCGTTCAGTGGGACCAAGAGGACTGCGAGCAGGAGAGGAAATGAGCGAACACAGTTGGTAGCTTAGAAGTCAAGGCAGTCGTGGGTCAAGTGATATGAGCGTGCATGAGAGCGCATCATCAGGCACTGCGTGGTACAGGTCTTTTGCTGGGAAAATAAACTGGGGCCAGTGGGACGGTTCAGACAAGCTAATGGCGCAGGAAACTTTGTTCCGCCACAGGCCAAGGGTGTCCTTGGCCATCCATAAGAAAAGCCTAAAGATGATCCCGCCAGCCGGGTGGCATCACTTCGCATCGGAACATCCTTTATTGGCTGCCCGCGCAGCGATCTAAGCCAGATTTGTATCGTTTCAGCTCGTTCGCCCTGCTGCATAGGCCACCTAAATATTTATGTCCCAGCTTTCGAATTCACCTCTTTGAGATGCATCAGCTCTCGTGTACATGTTGACGGTGCCCGCTCCAGCAACAAAATCAGCCCATCCATCTTGGTCAATGGTATCCTCACCTCCACCACCGAACAAGGATGACCACGTCTCGCCGGCGTGCTGGCTACCGACATTCATTCTCTTGGTCTGTACACCACCCTGTGCATTGCTAATGACCACCGCCAGGCCATCAGGGTGACCGCTGTCGCCTTGTCTTGTCCACCCTATGTCGTTGGCCTCATCGAAATAGTCAGTCTGTGTACCATAAGCATAGTATTTCCGAGCGCGAGCAAGATCTGCAATCTGACTGGCGTACTTTGGTGTGGTGAAATGGCCGTTGTCGTCGTATACACCGTACAAGTCGCCGTAGAAGAGGCAGGGATATCCGTCCTTCCTCAACAGGATCAGTGCGTAGGCGAGTGGCACAAACCAGCCGGCAACATTGAAGACGCCGAGTGCTTGTCCAGCCTGTGTGTCGTGGTTGTTAACATACGTGACAGCTCGTTCAGGACTGGTCGAAAGCCAGGTGTTGTTCATGACCGTGGAAAGATCCGTCTGCTCTCCAGTACTGAAGTAGTGGAACTTGTCTTGGAGGGGCGTGTCGAACACGCTGATTGCGGTGCTGAAGCCATTGACGAAAGACTGAACCACAGATACATCGCTGGTCAAGTACTCTGCAACGAAAAGAAGGTCGGATATTCCTGTCTCGGATCTGACGCTCGCCACCCAATCGTTGAGGAATGACCGAGAGATGTGCTTCGCGGCATCAAGGCGGAAGCCACTCAAGTTTAACTCATTGGTGGCCCATGCACCCCACGCTTTGACATCGGCTTGAACGGAGGGATTGGCATATGCAACATCGGCCAGAATCAAGAAGTCATAATTGCCACTTTCATCAGAGACATCGGTTGCGAAAGCGTTGTTCTGGCCGTCAATTTTCCAAACAGCATTCTCCTTGGAAGTGTCATCGTAGTCAACGGCGGAAAAGTCGTTGCAGCCCCAGGTCTTGTTGCTGTAAGCAGTGCCTCGTCCTGGGTACTGAAAACCAACCCAAGCTTGAATGTCCTGAGTGTCGGAGATCCTCTCCAGTCGGTTCGTTGGATTGACTTTGTACGCTCGGCAAGCCGTCGACACATCAGCGCCAGAACGTTGGTTCAAGACGCCATCAGCAAGAAGGGTGATGCCAACAGCATTTGCCTTCTCTGACAAGGAAACTAGCTGACCTTTGCTGCCGTAGGATGTTGCAACGTGACCTTTCTGATCGAACTCGCCAAGGTCCCACAAGTCATAGACATCGTATCCAGTAGATGGGTTGGCACCGGCTTTCGTTGCGGGCGGGATCCACAGCCTGTCAACACCTATGCCAGACAGCTTCTCGAGCTGACCGGAAAGTCTGTTCCAGTGCTGTTCATCTTTCTTGACGTACCACTCGAAGCCCTGCATCATCAGTCCATTGTCCGATGTAGTGGGCTGTTGAGCTGCAGGTTTCGAGCTGCGGCTGTCATGTCGATTGGCATGTTTCAAGGAGCGGCCATGACCCGAGGCGCCAATCAAGTGAGGTAGAAACGAAAGAAAGAGTGTAGACTTGGCCACCATGTTGGGGAGTGCTAGAATTGAGAGGAAAATGCGGATGGCCGTTCAACGAGGGACAATATGAAGTTCCTACCTTCTTTCGCATCACAGCGTTCCTTTGTGGGAGGCATGTTGTCGCATATGTACTGCCTCAATTTGAAGCATGCGTCCCGCGTGTAACATCAATCCTCCTGCAAAATACGTACCTGTCTGGAGAAGCGAGTTGAGCCGCTGCCGCAGGGGACCCCCGAAATTGTCATTTCGACTTTGATTTGGCCCTTCCAATGGCCAGCTATGGATGCTCATACAAACCTTGAGCAGCATAAATCAATGTACTCGGACATGATTGGAGTTTCGGCATCTGGCTTGGCGGATTGGACTACCACTAGCGCTCCTTGACGAGATTGCAACAGTGCTGGATACCTGCTCATAATTTAAGATCACCTTCGAGTGCTTGGTGTCGTATCGTAAGCGGAATGGCAGTTGAAAGCATGTGCGCATGCGCTCCGTATACGCATAAATTTGGGATAATCGGATGAAGATACGGGGGCGAGGGGAGAAAAGAGGATGGTGTTGCTGCATGAGGAGAAGCGAAACTCAAAATTCTGCTACGGAGGTTTAAGAACATCAAAACTTCCCTTTGGGAAGTTTAGCAATGATTGACCACGAGGGTGGCATGGTTTCCAAATCTAATCTCGAAGCACCCATCAAACAAACGCACTGACATCTGGCATCTGGCACACGTTGATGGATCTCTTGCACCTGACGTCATTTGATTAACCGTTTGAAAGTTTACAAACATCAGTCTCATCAAGCCGACTGGCGAACATCTGCTCCGAAGCCAGGGACAGTGGCATATTAGTTCTTCCTTGTGAGATTGTCAAGCATATCCATGCCTTAAAGATGTCCGCGGAACCTCATACGAACGAAGTGGCCTCCCAGAACGACCCGAACAACAGCTCGGATATGGCGTCCCTCAAGATTGACCCGGCCCGTGCCTCCACCCTCCTCCAGAATATCTCCTCCATTCATGCTCGTATATCGACAGCATGCAAATCCCACAATGCCTCAAAATTCCCTCGATTGGTTGCAGTCAGCAAGCTGAAACCAGCGATCGACATCCTGGCTCTACACCAACCTCCCGCCGATCCAGAAACGTCGGCGCTCCTCTCAGCAGCACATGTACCCTCTCCTTCAGCACAGCTCCACTTTGGCGAGAACTACGTCCAAGAACTCTTACAGAAGTCAAAGCTTCTTCCAACGAGCATAAGATGGCATTTCATAGGAGGCTTACAGAGCAACAAATGTGCGCAGCTTGCAAGGGACGTGCAGAGCCTATGGGCAGTTGAGTCTGTGGACAGTGTAAAGAAAGCTCAACTACTTGACAAAGGGCGGCGGCAACGGAATGAGGAGCTAGCGAAGGCCCAGAACGGCGATTCCTCAAAGGATGTGGAGGCATGGTTAAGGGTGTTTGTGCAGGTGAACACATCTGGTGAAGAATCCAAAAGCGGCGTTGAGCCCAAGTCTGAAGATCTGTTGGAACTGTGCAAAGTGATAAGGAACGAGTGTCCAAATCTGAAACTTCAAGGTCTTATGACGATCGGAGCCATTGCAAGGTCCAAAGCTACGACACCGGAGACCGAAAACGAGGACTTCATAAACCTGCGGGAGAACCGAGACTGGGTCGCCCAGGAACTTGGAATCGACAAAGAAGAGCTTGAGCTGAGCATGGGGATGAGTGAGGACTTCGAGGGTGCAATCAGACAAGGCAGCAACGAAGTCAGAGTTGGAAGCACAATCTTTGGTGAAAGGCCGCCCAAGAATGAGGCAAAAGTGCTATAGGGTGTCGGCAAGGGGGGAACCTGAGCGTGTGAGGGTTCAAGAGGGCTGTATCGCGAACTGATAATGCCTAAACCTCGACGAGTCTTACCGGCGCCCAAGATTGACCACTGCCCTAGCCATGGATGCCTCATCAGGAGACCCATTCAGCCGTATGGAAGCCTCCAACATGCTCTGGACGCCTGACTACACTCGGATGGTGTCCATTCATTCAATTCGGCTGAGAAGAGCGTCTGGGAGGACCCGCAGCCCATGTCCTGAGATGGTCCTAGGGAAAACTCCACCTTAGCTCGGGTGCTACAAAGTCGTACATCGCAATCACTACTCCGCAGCTGATGTCTTGAGTACGGTGACTTCGATATGAAGGCGAGCTTCAAGCCAAACCAACAACCCCCAAACGCCGTGTTCACTTCGATCATGGCCAGGACCATATTCATCGCGCCTGAACTCTTCAAAGACATCCCCCCGAATCCCCTACCAATGCAATGTGAGCCGCTCAAAGACCTCGCCCGACCCTAATCACAAAACTTTGTCTCAGAGCGCCCAGTCCGCCCTGCAAGGCCCGCTACTCTACGACAGAGACTCAGTACTAGTACACACCAGACCTCACAGCTGCTCCCTCAGCCACACGGACTCCTCTTTCTCCCCTACGGTCCTTCGCCTACAGCCCAAGATAGCAAGTCGCTTGCCATCGCGAACCCACTTCGACCTTTATCGTTGCAATAATTGACTAGTCCGTAGTGCTCAGATGCTCGTTGCATGGCTGAATTTGCGAATCCTAAAGCTACTATTGCTGTCATGTCGTCTGTATATTTATCTGAGCCTAGGTCTGCCCCGATACAGTGTGGGAGGAATCCCGTCGGGGACTGTCATCGCTATTCGTTTCTGTGAACGCTTTGCGCAGTGCATAAACGATAATTGAGGCGGTGAGGTCGGAGTCGTTTCGCATGCCGCTTGGCTGGCCAGTCAATTTGCACCGGGTTGAGGTACCACTTCTCATTGGAGAGGAGGGTTGAGAAATGAAAGTCATATTAGAACGTGTACGTGGCTGATGGGATGGTGATATGAGCAACTGAAATTAGAAGATCTCATGTTAAGTAAAGGGATAGAGGACGATGTACCCCGTCCTAGGGATACTCCGGTCATGACCGCAGGTTGATTTTTACTTGTGGTATTGCAGTAAGTCTCTGACCATGTACTACTGTGGATTGGACCACTGGCTCATCGGAGCTCTCCTTCGTAGACGAGCACGACATCTTACGAAGACTTCAATTGTCCTTCGCGGGCAGCTAGCCTCTTCCGTATCTCACTACTACTAATTTTGCTCTCGAAGTTGGCTGTGGTAGCAGCAGCCCGCTGCCCTTCCGTGTCACCGACGGAGGCGGCATCCAGCACATCTACCTCAAACACTTCCAGTGGCGCCCACCCCTTTTCGGTTCTCTTGTCGTTAATGGCTTTTCCTCCGCTTCGAGTCTCCGCCGTGACCACAACCGCTGAGATCCTTTCATCTGCAATCGTCGGGCCGTAGGGGTCAGTGAGTTCAGTATAGTTGATTGAGATTCTCCCGCCTGCTTTGGTGGTGTAGGTGACTTTTACGACTTTGCCATTTGGCCCCGGGTTGTCGAAGTGCTCGACTTGTCGAATTAATTGAACGTCAGGGTGGAAGACGAGGATTGACTCGACAAAATCTGCCGTTCGCTGCTGTCGTAGACTCCACGATTCGAGGACGGAAGCGTGCTTTTTGTTTACGAGAAGTGCGTCGCCTGTGATGCCGACTGTGATTTCTCTGTCTCCTGCACCAGGCTGTGCCACGAAGAGAGTGGCAGTTAGTAGTAGCTTGTGGCCGATGTGGAGGTGATCGAAAGTGCCTCCCATTGCTATCCTAGTATGCACTGTGCTGCTTTGTTTCGTCAATGCTTTGTCTGTAATAGTGTTGTGAAGACCTTCGGCGTCACCCCACGGCGATGCTTGGACGTGGTCAACATTGGGCTTGCCATCCGCACGATGCCAGTAGTTGTGAAAGTTTCTGTCACGAAATGAGTCGCACATGGTCTTCTGTCCTGCACAGAAGTAGTGAGCGTAAGATTTTCTTGACGCAACAAAAGCCGCCATGGACGCTAGAGGCCCAGATGACGCAGCAGCATCAACGAGGTTTTCTGCGGGAGCAGCACCATCCGAAGTGCCATATGGTGCATCAAGAGCGAAGACCCGGACATCAACTCCTCCTGGAAGGTCGAGCTCAATGCTCAAGTGGTTGGCAGTGATGTATGCCAAAGCGTAAAGCTTGGCTAAAAGGCTTTGAAAAGCTGGGAAGATTGTAGATCTGGTGGTATCGGAGCCTCCATCGAACAGGATTGCGATGTCCAGCCTGGACATCCGGGCTGGATCGCTGTTCTTCTGGTGATGCGAGTGGACTGCATCAATTGCTCTTTTGATTGCATCTTGGTATGCCGCTTTGAGATCACCACGTTGTATTGGAAGTTGTAAGGAAGGAAGGAACAAGACTCCGTCAACTTGATCCATGTTGACGGTGGAGGGGGAAATTCGATTTCAAGTCTGTGTGCGGATTTACCTTGGTTTCAGCCAGAAGTGCGGCGACTCTATTACTCCAAACGGCATTGTCCTCAGTACTTGAAATACTAAAAGCAAGCACACCCAACAACCGAGGTGTACACATGAGCACGGTAAGCACGACATTGCCAGCACCGTCGGCCACGGGCAGAAAGTCGATGACTTGGGGTAAGCTCATTGAGACAATCCAAAACGGCAAAGAGTGGGTGCCGTGCTGCCTGAGTCGCAGAGTCAACCAGTACCGCAAAACGCGGCCATCCCAATTATTGTCCGCTCTGGGCCGCGACTTATTGCCTGTGTCTCGCAGCTTCAGTCAGCACATGTCAATGCATTCTCATTTAGACTGCTCATATTACTATGCCATTTCATTCTCACCATCACCATTCAGTATCCGACTCAGGTCAAGCCGCCGGAACCCACGATAATTTTTACTCGGTTGCGAACGCATTGTATCAGTCAGGACAGACCCTCACATCGGCGGGAATACCCAACACCACCTCCTGGGCCGCCAACAGAGACCCTGCGGCTCAGCACCACCCCGTGCAAGTACAAGGGTACCACTCTCACACATACAGTAATGGATCCATAAGCAGACAGTCGTCATTGAGGTACGCTCCTCCACAGTACCACCAGCAACAACAACAGCAGCAGCAACAGCAGCAGCAACAGCAGCAACAGCAACAGCAGCAACAGCAACAACAGCAACAGCAGCACGTGGGACTTCCCTCAAGTCCCGCCGCCCAGCTCCCTCGACGGCCGACCCTGCCAGGCCCTACGGTGAGCGACCCTTATGGTGCTCCTCCAGTATACGGCAATAATGATGTGAATTTACAAATACAGCCACCAACACCAGGTCACCCTCCTGGTCCAGTTCCGGGAGCATTGCAAGCAGGTCAGTCAAGAGGAATTCCGAGCCAGGCGCCACAATTACCTCCCCTACCTCAAATATCAACACAGCTACAACAGCAACCATCGTCACTGCCTACGAAACCGGCCATCACTACGTCGCATAGCTATTCCAAATCGAGCCCGGGCAATATGGATCCAGGCACACCAAAGTACAAGGCATTCTCCAACAACACTCCAGACACGCAGAAACACATGCCTCCTACCTCGTATGCCCCACCTTCCTCCTCTCTCGGGCCACAGTCGTATTCACCGCTGGGACTGGCAGACATACGACCACGGACTGAAGCAAATTTGGCGGAAACACACCTGAGTCCAAGCGGGCCAGCACTGGAAGAGCCGTTGCAATACCCCACAAACAGCAACTACATTGCTCCATGGCCAATATTCGCCGTTGACTGGTGCAAATGGCCGCCAAAGTCAACTGTTGGCAATGGGAAAATAGCCATTGGCAGCTATCTCGAAGACAACCACAACTATATACAAATTCTCGACGCCCAGCGGACGCAGATAGATCCTGAAAATCCGCAGGGAGAAAGGGGCTTGGACTTTGTGAAGACGGCTGAAGCGAACCATGCATATCCAGTAACTCGAATCCTGTGGGAACCGCCGTCCTCAAACAAGCAGAGCACGGATTTGTTGGCAACTTCGGGCGATCATTTGAGGTTATGGTCTTTGCCGAGCGAAACATCCTCGTATTCGTCAAACACCATCACAAGGCAGGGATCGAAAGGGGACCAGCCACTGCAAAAGCTGTCTCCACTCGCACTGCTTTCCAACTCAAAGTCTCCAGAACATACCGCCCCTATCACGTCTCTGGATTGGAATATCGTTCAACCCTCACTTATTATCACATCATCAATCGACACCACATGCACAATCTGGGATATCCCAACCTTGACTGCAAAAACACAGCTGATTGCTCACGATAAGGAAGTCTTCGATGTCCGCTTCTGCGCTCAAAGTGTCGACGTTTTCGTCTCATGTGGAGCAGATGGCAGCGTTCGAATGTTCGACCTCCGGTCGCTTGAGCACAGCACCATCATCTACGAACCAAGCGACAAGCAAGAAAAGAGTAAGTAGCTTTCGAGATGTTTGTGCTCTGTCGGTACTGACCATTCTGTGTTAGCTCTCAGCTCGGACGCCCTCTCCTCTTCCCCAAGCCGTGGAGGTCCCAACTCTCATAGTCTAACATTGCCCCCTCCACTCCTCCGCATCGCCGCCTCCCCTCATGACGCCCATCTTCTGGCAACATTCTCCCAAGACAGCAATGTTATCCGGGTCCTCGATGTCCGGCAGCCAGGTCAAGCCCTTCTCGAACTCCGGGGTCATGGCGCAAGCGTCAACTGCATTGAATGGTCGAACACCCAGCGGGGCTTGCTGGCCTCCGGAGGTGATGACTGCTGCGTAATGATTTGGGACCTTGTCAGCAGCGCCGCCGGTGGATTACCGCAACCAAACGCGACGGCAGGGCAAAGCGGACACGGTCACGGACACGGACAAGAGAGGGGCCCTTCAGCTGTTTGGGATTGTGCCTATGAAGTGGGAAATCTCAGCTGGGCACCGGTGACCGGAACGCTAGGTGTTTGCGGAGGAAGAGGTCTTTGGGGCGTGTCCTTGTAGGAAGGAGGGCAACGAGAAGAAGCGAGGTGAAAGACGTGAAAGTGGAGACGAACGGCATGAAAATGACGTTACTGATGTTATGCCAACTTATGTGATGCGGGAAGGATGCCCAACAATCAGTCATGGCTAGGGAACTACAAGTGCGGCTTAGGTGCTCATGCATTGCAAAGGCGGAAAATCATAGGTGTCACTTTGCGAGCGAGGCGTTTGGTAGTGGAACAGTAGATTCTCACCAATGAAACACCGAGTATGATTGGCAGGCGTAATTCTTGTGTCTTCCCGCGCTAAATGGACCAAGACTCCAAGACTCCCTTTCAAATCTCGCATCTACATTTGATATCAGTGACGGGTGCAAGCATGACTGCAGCGAATACTGCTCGAGTTTGATTTTACAGTCAGAACGATTGGTACAGACGACGCGAGCATCATACTGGAATTAATTCTCGGCAGCCACACCACCACGGATCGCCACGGATCACGAGCTTACCCTTGTCTGGCCTGACGGGGATTCCCTTCAGCCTGAGCTAACTACGACAAGGACGAATACGAACCACAATGCAACAACCAACCATGTCTCTCAGACCAAAACCCAAATCCAGATCCAAAGTCACATACAATGACATGCCGCTTGAGGTACTTCGTATCATTTTCAAACACCTCTACTATACGTTTGTGTTCACATATGGTCAGAATGCATCCATTTTTACAGCCATGAAGTTCTCTCCGAAATGGCAGACTGCGGGCTTGGAAGTATTCTTTGACGAGAGAAGTGACGAATGGAGCGCTGATGAATGGATGGTGAAGGAGAGGATGGTTAGAAGGATGGAGACGGTACCGGAGGTTAGGGAGGTTTTTGCAGGGAATGGGAGGGAGGAAGTGATTGGTGGGAAGGGAAGGGGGAGGAGGAGAGAGATGTGGAGGCGGATGTATGGTCGCAACTGACGGGACGTTCAGGTGGTGATATGCTACGATCGAGGGCAGTATGAAGCTGTGTGCTGTCATATCAGCGTGACGGTTCCTTTCATCCTTTTCGTATAGGGGCGTCATGCCTATACTGCCTCACTCTATCTCCTCAAGTTTGCATTTCCTCCCCAGCATGACATGGCACCATTTCCAATTTCACAACTCTACATGAATAAAGCACAAGGGACATTACACAAACAGGGGCAATACTGAGCAATCTCGGCCACCCAGTATCCCCCGGTATTCTCAATTGCTGAGGTGGCCAGTCTTACTCTCAAATCCGCTTTGTAATCTACTGCCACGATTTCAGAATCCAGGCAAACATGGCGCAAACATGGCACAAACCCTAGGACCCCCTTCCGAACTGATACGAACGAGCCTTCGGCATCTACTTCCCACACAATGACTCCTCAATCTGCGGGCCGGCAAGGACATCTTTGACATACGCGGGTGATCCGGGCACAGCCCATGCTTGGATAACGATAGCACCGCCGGAATAAAAGCGTCCGGGAGCGTAGAAGACACACGACTGCATAGATTCGGAGGAACCAAAGCTGTAAGCGGTTGAACACTCGTTAGCTGGACCCATGAGGAGAGACGCTCTGTCCCAAGCACGGCCAGGTTGAGCCGATCGTTGCATTGACAGCCGGTTTCTCTGGGACAGTATCCGGTTCGTATACTACTTGTACATCAATGGAAACTGCCGTCTCATGCGATCATTTGGGTCGGAAAAGGCTGAGGGAGCAAGGGGAAGTTTTGCTGAAGCTGAACTAACGCCGTCTCCGGTTCCGCGGAGGCGAGTGCAGCTTGCGTTTTGGTGGCAACACCGTACCGTACTTTCATGACTCAGGGTTTCATGAAATCTTGGCATGAAATCCGAATATTCGATGCCACTAACATCGATTGCCTGTATACTTACCCTGGACGTCGCGCTCGAAAAACTACTGCTTTCTCTTATAGACTTCAGAAAGCACGAACTTGGCCACCTCCTCTTACATACACGGCAAACCCAAGCGAGCCATCCTCGACGCACTCGAAACCCAAGAAAGCAGCCCCTCCATCCGCCAACATGGCTACCAACGGTGATTTGCCGTCTGACGACGAGCTCTCTCAACCAGGCACACCTCCCGGCGATGAGAATGATATCGAAGACCCCGAAGAGACAAACCAACCTCCAAAATCAATTCTAAGAAACAGTGGCGTGCCTGCAACGCAGCCGGAGCGACCAACACTACCAGAACAACCAGATCCAAAGGACCTGAAAGTAGAAGAACTCACACCGCTGTCGCCAATGATCATAGCAAGACAAGCAACAATAAATATCGGCACAATCGGCCATGTGGCTCACGGAAAGTCAACTGTCGTCAAAGCAATTTCAGGCGTGCAGACGGTCAGATTCAAGAACGAACTAGAACGAAACATCACCATCAAACTCGGATATGCCAATGCAAAGATCTACCGATGCGACAACCCAGAGTGCCCCCGACCGACATGCTACCGAAGTTTCAAGTCAGAGAAAGAGATTGACCCTCCGTGCGAAAGAGAAGGCTGCAAAGGGACATACAGACTCCTCCGACATGTCTCGTAAGTCATCATCCACGCCTTTCCATTCTCGCCATCACTAACATGTCCCAGCTTCGTCGACTGCCCCGGCCACGACATTCTAATGAGCACCATGCTGTCTGGCGCAGCTGTGATGGACGCCGCCCTCCTTCTCATCGCCGGCAACGAAACCTGCCCTCAACCCCAGACCTCCGAACATCTTGCAGCCATCGAGATCATGAAGCTAGAGAACATCATCATCCTCCAAAACAAAGTCGACCTGATGCGCCAGAATGACGCCCAAACGCACTACGAGTCTATCCTGAAATTCATCAAAGGGACCGTTGCGGACGGGAGTCCAATCATCCCCATCTCGGCGCAGTTGAGATACAATATCGATGCGATCAACGAGTATCTCGTCACCAAGATCCCCGTGCCGATTCGAGACTTCACGGCCGCCCCACACATGATTGTCATCCGATCGTTCGACGTCAACAAGCCAGGCGCCGAAATCGAAGATCTCAAGGGCGGTGTCGCCGGTGGCTCCATCCTGACTGGCGTGCTCAAACTCAACGATGAAATTGAAATCCGGCCGGGCATCATATCAAAGGATAGCACTGGCGCCACCATCTGTCGGCCCATCATGTCCCGCGTCGTCTCGCTCTTCGCCGAACACAATGACCTCAAATTCGCTGTGCCGGGCGGTCTTATTGGTGTGGGTACACGCGTTGACCCGACTCTCTGCCGTGCCGATCGGCTGGTAGGGCAGGTCCTAGGCCACAAGGGGAAGCTGCCAGAGATCTACATTGAGCTGGAGGTGAATTACTTCCTTCTCCGCCGGCTGCTGGGCGTGAAGACCGCCGACGGAAAACTCAACAAAGTAGCCAAACTCACGAAGAACGAGGTGCTGATGGTGAACATTGGATCCACAGCCACCGGTGCAAAGGTGATGGGTGTGAAGGCTGATGCGGCGAAGCTGGCACTTACGACACCCGCTTGCACGGCTATCGGCGAGAAGGTCGCGCTGTCAAGGCGAATTGAGAAGCACTGGCGCTTGATCGGCTGGGCGAACATCGTCGCCGGGAACACGGTCGAGCCAGAGTCGTCTTAGGAGGCCGGTCCTGTCTCGATTGATGTTCAGAAGGTGGAGAGGGATATGCTGGAGTTGTGATAGATGAGTGAGCATATGAAGAATGGAACGACGGTCAATAACGATGAACGAGAAAATGAGCACACGCTGTTGTAACTACCATTGACGTGTGCGGCATGGATGTGGTGTCAAGGCTGGGTTCGGCGAACTGTCGCTGATCCTTGCGTCTCTGTCTCATCTCATGGGAGGGGACGGGGAGACGTTCAAAGTACCAACATATCAAATCAACCAAATCAATTCAAATTCAAACAAATTTGAATATTGCTGTGTTGATAGGGAACCCCAAAATCCTAACTCCTTTTCCCATACGCCCTTTTGCTTATCTGCAGAGTCTCATCGCATGATGTCTGGTCCCGGGACAAGGGTACACATTTGTCTCGTATGTCTCGGAGAGCCCCGTGGTCGTCATTGATGTGGGCGTTTACATCGAGATACTTGGAGAAAATGAGCGTAATTGTGCAGGAAGAGGCCACTCCTGTAGGTAACGTCTGGGCTGGACAGGGATGACTCTGACGAAAGGAAGCAAGGATGTGTGGATGTGGATGTATTCATTTTCATGTGTTTTCGATCTCTATGTCGGAGCACGCCAGTTGTATGCTCTGTATTTCTATTATCTGTTCCCCTATGCCGTTGAATATGCCGCTAAACTTACCCAATGTGTACGAAAGAACAATGTGAATGAATGAAAGGGGCTGCTCAACCCATCGAAACGAGATTAGAGCTGTGACGTCCAGCCCATCAAGTCTCCCTGGTCGATGTTCTTCCAGTGCCCTTTCTCAATTCGGCCCCAGCCCATCATGACTCCGAGTACCCTGCACCCTCTGCTGGAGACTGCACAGACCAGTCTGTCGCTTTGCGACAGCACCGCCAGATCTAGGAGATACGCTCGGCCGATGTAGCTCCGTAGCTGCAGTGCTTCTGGCGTTGGATTGGACCTGTAATCCCTCTTCGGATCCCAGGTTTCACCACCCTCGGTGCCAAAAACCTTTTGCTCATATTTGGTGTCTTTGGTGGGCAAGGGACTGTTGAGGTGTTTTTGTTTGCGGGCACTCTCAGGAATGCCGAGACTCCAGAATGCGTCTTTGAAGAAGCCACGTTCCCAGCCTAGACCGCCTTCGCTGAGTTGCTTGTTCGACGTCAGAGAGATGCGTTCCTGAGCACGGACGGCGAAACCGTTAAGTTCAGGGTCATGGTACATGTCAGCATCGTCGGATGCGAAGACGAAGGTGTGGTTTGGCTTTGAACTCGATGTGGCGGAGAGGAAAGACGTCGTCGTGCCATCGACGAGCCTTTTGAGCGCGGCAACATACTCGGCCGGCGGAATGTAGCCGTGCTGGTACTGGAACTCGGTGGGGTGACGGTCTCCCCGACGGATATGCATGCCTGCAAGGAGGTTCGACTCACCCACTTGTTCGCGAAGCTGAGTGATACGGCTTGCAACATACAGCTGGTCATCGGGCAGCAGTCTGAAGAGGGCTTCGTATCCAACACGCATCATGTCAAATACTTGCTTGTCGGTAAATTTTTCACGAAAGGCTTCGCCAAAATTCCATTGCCAAGTCGACGAGGAGATGACGAGATGCTGAGACATCCGAGGGCAAGGTACCCGATGCGTCGGTGGTGGCGGTCGACAATTGGGTGAGGGAGGCTTCTCAAATAGCGATGAATACTTGCCATAGGCAAAGTGGGAGTCGTCGACGAAGAAGGCGCGTTTCTCATGTTGGGCAAGGCCGTAGGAGAGCCAGAGGCCCAGCAGGGAGCCGCCGAGGCCAGCATCGGATGAATCGAGGACGTAGATCATGGAGGACTTGCAAACCGGGACCTGCCCGCCCGGCTCGAAAGATGGATCGAAAGGAATCAAATCGTTCAGCTGGGCTTCGGCAACGTCCATGTAGTATGGGTCTTGGTTGTAGTATTGACGACTTGCGGCGTTTTTCTTTGTTTCCCTCGTGGCAGCAACATGTTGGGCGACTTCTTCAACGTGAGAGCAGATGTCCTGATACTCTTTGGCAGGCAAGGGAAAGCCTCGGTCTGCCGGGATGTGTATTGTCCATCTCGACTTCCCCTCAGCGTCAGTGACGGCCAAGGGCGAAGAGTAGTCAGGGAGCTGGGAGTCCTCAACAATCTCATATGAATGGCCATTAGCGTGACGGTAGACGTTTCCTGTCACCTTGCGTTCAACTCTCCCAAACCACGCCACCAGATAAAATGTACCTGTCAGGATGAACAGCCACGACAGATATCGCAGTGCTCTTCTGGTGTTGAGGGCGGGTGGTTTCTTGCCATGTCTCGGGATTATCGATGGTAAGGCTGGTGAGGGAAGTGGGCTGTGAAGGAGGAACTCTTTGAATGCCGAGTTCGTGCTGGACAGCTTGGGCACTTGGAGAAGTTTGGGTGGCGTTGGTCGGCTTGGTGACAGCATCCTTGTTCCGGGCAAGAAGAGGCTGCCAATGAATGCTGAATCTTGCGTGTGGTCTATCGGGTTATGTTCGTAAACGTTCGTTTTCTCGTGATCATGTCTATTGATGAAGGCACCCAATCAAAGCAACGTATGCGGGCAATGCTGAAGCAATGATCGTTTCTGAGAGCACCAGGCTCTGTTTTGCCAAAGAAAATGAGGGTCAGACGCGGCGTAACAGGATCCAGGCTGGGAACAGATTCTGAGAGATGGGAGGAGGGAAGTGACCAGCAACAGTAGGGACACAGTCCTCTACACGTAATAAACAGTAAAGATCATAGCAACGCTGTTCAACACCCAAAATGTGTGATCAGCCGGAAATATGGAATGCCCAGGTCGAATATGGTGCTATGAGAGGTCGAAGAGAATTCTTGATATGGACACCAGAATCCCGACTCCGTCACACAAGCCACTAAATCAGCTTTCGGGACAAGGCGAGCAACCCTCAGTACCGAATACTCTCTTTCAGGGGTGTGGGATCTGGGCTTGCTCCCCTGACGTCTTCATATGTTCGCGCACGTACAAGCACGAGATTTGCAGCTTGTACGATCGTGTGACATGCTTGCAGCCTGCTTGGCTACGCTACTGGTGAATATGCCGCCAACCGGGCTCAGTCGAGTTGTCGCCAGTGAAGCAGCTCGCCATGAGGGCATCGTGATGCCAATGCACGTGTGACGCGGGAACTGGGCCTGGGCCTGCTTACTGGTCACCACGACCAGAGAAAATGTGTTTCAGATCGGTGGTAGCCCACTGTCCGCCGCGAATAAGAAACCTGGCGAACGTTGTAGATGACGTCGGATGGCAATTTTTTGGTCCCACTTTGTCTCAAGATCCCACCATGCCCCTGATGTCCGCCGTCCCCTTGTAAGCCATTGACATATGCCGTTGGGCGAGAAGCGAGAAGCGAGAGGCGGGAAGTGCAGGTACAGATCTTGCAATACCTAAAGATAAACATTTCCTTGGCTGAGTTGTTCCGTAAAATGCTGGGATGCACCAAGCATCAAGAGATCAGTAGGCTGAGATGGAAGGGCTAAGTTTAAATTCCCCAAGTTCAATAATAGCAAATGTCTGGGCAGATGGCATTTCCTGCCATTTATGATACAGCAGCGAAGATGTTAGCACTATACAGATTCTTGGTCGTCAGACAATGAAAACAGTAGATTGCTCCGAGTCTACTATAAGCCTCCCATGCCATGGTCTTTGTATCAGGTCGCCTTGAAATGCCCTTGTATCCCTGACAAACGAACCTTGCAACGACAGAATGTAATCTCAATAACAAAGTTTCATTTCTCGAGTAATGAGCGTCCATATCCTTGTTCACGTAGTGTCGCCGTTTCCATGATAGCTCCATGCTACAACAATCTCCGAAAAAGGGTAAAATAGGAATTAGGTATATCGTCGTAACTTCGTCATATCTGTTCTTCCTCGTTGGTGCAGGTCATCTTCCGGGTTGAAAAAGCCAGCCGCTCACGTCGCCGAGGCTGGCTCTTGTATCGAGTCTCGTTGGCGCACCGCTGCGATCATGGTCGGCGGCGGCGGTACCAACACCGCATGAGCACTGGACGCTCGTCGAGAATGTTGCCGGCTTGACGTAGACCGTGAAGGCACCCTCACAGAGCCCGACTTGCCTTTCACCAGATGCCCGCTTTCCACTTTATCTTGGATCATCTCATCGAGCATCTTGGACATCTCGTCTACCGACTTGCGTTTCTTGTCACCGGTCTTCTGGGGTGACAGTAGCGCAATAGGACTGACTCCTCCTGGAGGGGATTTGATTGACTCCGGTTGGTTCGATGATCTCACTGCTTCACTGGTCTCTGCGTCTAGCTGAATTCGCAGGCCTTTTTTCGTCTTGAATTCCGAAGACGAGCTCTCCGGAATCATGTCGGCAATCGATCGTTGGCGCATTGCCGATCGGAGAGCCGTCACCGTCTTCTGTAGATCAGCAATTACAGCGTCCTTTTCTTCTAGTTGTTTGTGAACATCATTGTCGTCCTGCATGAGTCTGCTGAACCCCATAGATGTGCGCGAATGACTGGATCTTCTTGCTTGGAGCAGCCGCTTCTCCAGTGTCGCGATATAGCGATTCTTGTCCTGAAGATCGGCTTGTAGCGCTCGATTTTGAGCTTGCAGTGAGGCCATGCCATCGCCAAACTCTCCTGGATCTTCTTCCTCGTCGGCCGCCGGCGAAAATGTGGGCGCTGCACCCATAGAGGCCATCGACGGATGCCGACTGACGCTGGGCCCAAAAGTGCCCAAAGTGGAATGGCTGGCTGATGATCTGACCGACCTCGAGGGGCCCAGGTCGCCTACAGTCCCTGTTGAAAGACGTCCATGCATGCCCAAAGCTGATGTCACGCCAGAATTGACACCTGTTGACTTGGAGCACAAGATCAAGCGATTGAGATGCTCGATTCGCTCCTTCAGCGCCGTACGGGCGAGCTGCATCTCCAACATCTGTTCTTCGTGGCGATGTGCAGCTTCTCTTTCTATCTGAACTTCTTCCGTCTTTTCTTCTTTGGCCTCAGCCGACTTTCTCTGGTTCTCCAGCTGGCTGCGTAGATTCGCAATTTCAGTTCGATACCTTTCGAGAAGACCGGCATTGACACCCGATCCAATTTCTTCTGTGGCTTTCTTTGCGTGGCTGACAATGTTGTTCTTGGCTCTAGCTGCGAATTTCAGGGTGTTGAGGGTTTCCATCGTATGTGTTGACGCGGCGGTCGAGGCTCCGGAAGAGCCGATTTGAATGGTGCATAGAATCGACACCAGAGAACTGCCTGACAGGGCCGGTTGTAGTAGTCTGGTGAGCTTGCTGTCTCGGTATGGCAGATGCTTGCCGTCTTTATCAATGGGGTTGCCATTCTTGTCTTTACTGGCTGAAAGCTTTGAGATGACAGTGCCCAGTGTCAGCAGAGATTTGTTGATGTGAGCTCCTTCCTTTTGACGTTCTTTGTCGTCTGCCGCACGTTCGGATCCAGCCAAATCAATCAAGCTCAATGTCGAGACTCGCACGCCACTCGGCAACATGGCGATCCTCTTGCTCTCCTGGGAGCTGCCATTCGCCACCCTTTCTCTGCTTTCCACCACAATTTGAACCACGGCATGACTTCGCGAGCTTCGTGCGTTCCATTGTGTGCTACCGGTGCGTCTCGCCAAGTCACCTCGATGGATGACTCGGAGTAGTTGAGTGGGACTCTGCACAATTTCCTCCTTCAGCGGCGTGGCATACACACCTCGTCTGCTGTCTTCGCGAAGCTTGATGTCCTCTTGTAGCGCGGGGCCTCCATTGACGGGTGTTGCCAGCAGATCGTGGATTTTCTCGTTGTAGATTTCAAGGTAGCTGACTCTCAACAGGAACTCTCGGTGCGGGGTTTCTCGAATGTAAGAAAAGATGTCGGTGATGGCCAAGGGAATGACACCAGGACTGGTTGTGGTCCCCTGCATCGAAAAGGTCTTTCCAGTTCCGGTCATACCGTAAGCAAAAACCGTGCCATGGTAGCCCTCCATCACTCTGCGAACCAGTCTTTTTGCGGCCGAGTCGTACACCTTCGCGTTGTCGTCGTAGGTGCCAAAGACGTTGTCGTACAGATAGTCACCTCCTTCTTTGCCACGATATGCAATGAGTGACCGCCTTCCATCGACCATCCATTCACCTTCTGTCGCAGCAGAATCATGGCCGTTGCTATCTGGCCGGACACGAACGCTGACTATGACGTTGCCCTTGTGCTCTTTTCCCTTTCCATTTTTGTGGCTCGCCACTTCCTCCGCGACTTCTTTCGTGCGGCCTCTATCTTCATCGCCTTCGTCAAAAGTGGTAGCACTCGTCGCGTAGGACCCGTTGGCTGATGAACTTCGGCTCTGCGGAGGAGAAGGAACACTCGAGTGCCCGTCAGATGCGCGCTTGTTGTCAACAAGGGGGACCGCAGAGGAAGAGCTGCCCGCATTTAATAGGGACGGGGTATCGGACATCCGATACAGAGTCGAGGCATCGCTGTGTCTTGGCGATTTTTTGGACTTGGGCGTGGTCGAAGAGCTCAATCGGCTGGCTTCGGGGCCTCTCTTTCGCGGAGAGATTGGGGACGTAAGAGAAGAGGATGTGGACTGCCGTGACAATGTGTTTGGCGGTTGTGGAAATTGACCGATGCTCACGGTCTTGCGCACAGTTTGCGGTGTAGGCAGGCTTGTCCTGCCATTCTGAGCACTACTCTTCAGCGCGGGTAATTCTGGCGTAGAAGAAACACCTTGGCTGCCAGGTATTGCCGACGGTCGAGACGGTGTCTTTAGCCTCGAGGGCGTTTGTGGCAGGCTCTTCCTCACGTACTTCGATTGCGGAACAGGCGGAAGGGCGGAGGTTGGCGGGTCGGCAGCTGGCCGTGAAAGGACGGGCAAAGACATGTTCCTTCAGCAGGCGTCAGCCGTCCCAGCCGGAGGAGGTTGTGTAGGAGGTTGGGTGGCCGGAGAAGGAAGATGTGCTTGCGCTGGTGGTGGAGCTGGAGGAGCCGGAGGAGGAGGAGGAGGAGGAGGAGGAGCAGGTATCACCCTTCTTGACGGAGAATTGGGTCGAGTCTAATGTGGTGAGCATGAAGTATTTGCAGGAGGGATCAATTCACGGGAGGTCGGTGTCAACCTTTCCCAAGCTGTTCTTTCAGACATCCACCGACAGAAGCAATATGGTATTAGACGTCATATACGGTCGGAAGGCAGCGAATGCGCTGTCGCGTTTCAATTCTTGCTATTTTCGACCGTTCCCTTTGGTCGCGTCTCGTGCCGGAGTCTTCAAGTTGGGGAGGGAGGACAAGAGAGTGGTGATGGAACAGGAGCTGCTGCAAGCTGCCGGCAAGTCGGCCTGTCAAGGTCAGTGAAGGGTTATGCTCGAGTCCCTGGTCGTGTCGAGGCTTCGATTGTACAATGCTCGAGCGAGTCAACCTGTGCGGCGCTCGACGGGTGTAGATGCTTTTCCTGGGCCGCAAGTGAGCGTTGAGTGGTGCGCTGAGTGGCACGCACGAGGTTTGCTGATGCAAGATGTGCTTCAGGACAGCACGGACCTGGCCCTGGCTCTGGCTCTGCTTCTGGTTCTGGTTCTGGCTCTGGCTCTGACTGACTTGTGTCAAATTTCTGGCAGCTCGGGGAATATGTCAACACACGGGTCTCCCGAAAACCAGGGTTTACATGGTATTAGCGTGATTACTTCTTCGGGGATTCTGTTGCTGCTGGAAATGGTCCTCCTTTTGCTGGAGGAGCCGTCCAAAGTGGACTTGCTCGACGAAAACTCGACGCATCCGTCACTGGTGCTGGACGGCTTCCGTCGGCCCTGAAGGCATTGGGAGCCGTTGCTGTTGACGGTCCAACTTAGCGTTCATTAGCGGATGAGCTAGCTATTTGGCGTCTAGAACACCATTTACTGCAAGTGTCTCTGCTTTGCACATCTGCTGCTTGGCTGATGCAGGCACGCCGCCAAAAACGAGCCGCTAGGGTGCCAATGGTCTTGAGGCCATCTTTTGGACCCCTTAGCAATCTACCAAAGCTCGTATTGCCTCTCCCACTGCTGCCCGTCGACACCCTAGCTGCCACTTAAAGTCGTGCTAATGCAGGGTCCGCACCCGATTGGATGAAAGGGGCAACAAAGCATCAATGAAATTCGCACCAAGGCGTGACCATCAACAATCTCGATGCAGTCCGCGCCGTGGTCGATCATTCAAGTAAGATATGCTGTTGATGTAAACTTCGAAGCAACCTTCAAGGATCCCTGATCCATACCCCAGGGGGTATTTTCGATTGAGACTGTGAAAACACTCCGATCGCTTTGTCCCTGCTCATCCGCTGTTTGACGAAATGAACTTTCACGAGGTTCGCTTCCGCCTGACACAGGCAATCCATAGAGTCAGAAGCGTAGCAGTCTCCATCGCGGCCACTGTCCGGAATTGCAGGGCATGTCGCTTGATATGATGACGACCTGTCAATCCGCTTTCCAGGTCTCAAGCCCACAGCCGCCGTATTCTGATCTCCAAGTGCTTAGGAGGCTGCACCAGAAATGCCAGGCTGCAAGCCTGATAAACAAGGGAGCCCTGTTCCTCGATTCCATCCCGCAAAGTCAAAGGAATTATCCATTCAGTTTCTCCCCTCCTTGACTCATTGCAAACGCTTTTCGTGGTCTCTTCCGCGTCAATAGATGCCGTAAAACATTTCCTCACGGTATCTGGGCTTCAGTGCATTTTCTCATCAATTTGCAGGCTCAACTCTTCAGAGCAGATCACTGAAAATTTAAGTTACGCGATGGCCCAGGGAAAGGGTACGAGAATTTTCGCACTAGCTAACGGCAGGCGGTGCTAACGGGCCTTCCCTGAGTGCCACAAACTATTGGCAACACATTTGAACAAGACCGGGATCTGGTTTACCGCGAGTGTTGAGGTTCAAAACACCTGTAAAGGGGCCTTCTTTCGTCGACACATGGCTCCCGAAAGCAAAGAAGAGCACAGAATGAAAGGCCAAACTCCTGGGCCGTGAATTTGCAAGCTTCCAATTCGTCAAATATCGGGCCGAGCTGTTCGGAGATTTAACCATCCTAGCAGTTTCCCCTTTCTGGGTCTCTATTCGTACCATGACTTGTCCGCCACAGAAAGGGTGCAATTTCAAAGGATGATCGACATTATAGTCGAATGAACCACGACGACTCGACGTCGAGATCACCCGCATCACAGACTAACACTCTGTTCTGCTTGCAAGAGAGCTACCATCTGAGGATGCACGTCCTGATTCGCCGATTGGATTGCTGACGAGCAATTATCACCTTTGTTCTGGCGATGCTCCGGTCCAGTGCCTTTCTAGAAGCCACCAGGTGCAGAGCGGCGAGGTATGTTTCGCCTCGTTAGGATCCCAATGCCGCCACAATGCCACATGCCATATGATAATCGTTATACCCTTGTGGAGAAACACTCCCATCACAGCCAGCGGTCTCGAATTGCAGGGGGTGTGATAGGCAATGGAGCACGTTTCAGCATTACGCCCCATGAATAGATGGGGATGAGGGTGACGAGCTACAACGTTGCCAAGTAACGGCAGCGTTGCACACACTGACGGCTTGAGCTCTCAACATCGTCTGGTCCACGAGAAAAAGCTTCTCACCGGTAAGCAACCTTGATGGCTGAAAGCCGTCCCATCAATACCTTCCAAGGTAGCGCTTCTCCTCGAGACAGAACACCGTATTTCACATTTCTATTGGGGCTCGAGTCTCTCGCGAGACACTTTCTGCGGCGCCTCATTGGTGCTTGCGGTTGCGGGAGCCTATTTGTTTGAAGAACAACGGTTTTGTTCATGAGACGTTGCAGGCCCCCTGTCGGACCAGAAGTTGAATCGGCTGATACGCCCCAGGTGTCTCTGTCGCCATAACGAAGTAGGACTTCGGGTGATCTCCATTCACTCCGACTGCCACTCCGAAAAGCGCTCACAAAGTTCCAGTATAGCCCTCCAGAAATGCAGTTCCCGCTTTGCCTCAATGAGACTTTCAAAATTGAGCATCGAAAGAACAGACCATTCCAGTCCCGAGTTTACATGCTTGGACGAGACACACCTCTTCAGAAGACTACACCTGAGTCTTCCTGCAAGCAGAATTGCATGTTGATCCCACCATTGCTCACAACGTCCTCCTTCAGACTCTGAGACTTTCTATGCCTCGTCCCAGCACATTCATTCCCGTCAGTCCGCGACAAATTCGCGGACTAGCTCGTGTCAAGTGTCCTGCGTTCATCGAGCAACATTCCCAGCTTGCCCATGAGGATTCGAGAGGTCCACCAGTGACGATCAACCGTTTGCTCCCACGTTTACATACTTCAACTACCCATTCCCCCCTGCTTTTCACCTTGTTTGTGATAGCTCCAGTGAACGTCTGGGACTTCCCGATGACAAGAGTCACTTTGCGAACCGTGGCTTCGTTATCAACCCTGACTGAGGAAGCCAGCCACTGTAACAATGCATGTCAGCAGTGTCGCGTTAAACTACCTTGCAGCCCTTTCCCGTCTCCGTTATGGATCTTGTTCGGATCCCCTGTGGGAGAATGTCCCTGGCCCTCACTCCTTGGGCCGTTCCAAACCGACTCACGACGATACCCCTGTGAGAAGAGATCTTTCCAGGACGGGATTCTAACCTTCTTCCCCAACTCATATCGGAGCGACGACGCTGGCAACAGACATGAGGACCTTGTGTTATACAGCGGATACTTTGATCAAGTCCTTGATGTGAAACTCTTGTACATTGCTCAGTTGGGCAGCTTTCGAAGGCTGCGATGTAGATACATGGACATGCTACAGTGTTCTCCCCCTATGGCTGCTGTAAGCAATCGAACCGTGATGTCTAACTGCATCTTCCCAGGCATCCGACTCAGTGACGCGTTATCCAGTCCCAAACTTGCCCCCTCCCCAAGGTACAAGAAAACGCTCTTCTCTTACAATTGCTGTGAACCTTCGCTGCTCTGCTCAACATTGGCCAAAACACATGCACTCGTCGAGTTTGCTCCACAGCCACATTCGCTTCGCCATCAGCATTGCCGCCAGAATGCCATGGCCTCAAATTGAAGGACATATTTCCACGATGCCGTCTTTAAGCTCTTCAGCCCATCCATTATCCACTACCACCCGTTTACCTCGCCGTCCCAACAGCCTTCCGGTGCTCTGCAACTCCCATTTTGTGCAACGTCTCTGCCCGTCTCCTTTCGCCTCCAAACACCTTCTTCCCCAATCTATCCTCCCACATTCCCTCCTGAACCTTGACAGTTACAACACCCCCATGACTCCCCTTAGTTGGCAACGCATACGGCCCACTAATCACATGCCCATTCACAAGCTTGTAGTGTTTGGGCTTCTTGAGGTCCGAGGTGTTCTGTCCCGGCTCTAGCACGTAGCTTTGGCTTCCGCTAGGGACGTTAAGCACCAACTTCGTCTTGCCGGGTGTCTGTGTCGCGTTAACGAAGGAAGCCGGATTGGGATTTGTAGATGGGACCTCGCAAACTCGTAGTTCGGCCGCTCCGTCATTGACGTATTTGAAATCTCCGCCGACACCGTATTCCCCGTTGCGGAATTTCTGCCTCCACCGCAGGAGATATCTCCTCGTTCTGGCCGGCTCGATTCCTGCATCTTTCAACTCGGGCGACGTCATTGTGAATAGGGACTCCCAGGTTGGGAATTTGGAGGCTTGAGCGCTCAGACCGCGGCCGATGAGTGTGAGGAAGGTTTGCACATCAGGGACGAAGGGTGTGGGCTTTGGCACGGAGGGCTTCTTGGTCGTCTTTGATATTGAACGTTGTTGCTGCTGGTGTTGCTGTCGGAGACATGGAGTACAGATGTATCTAGAGGTAGGGACGCGTGATGGTCTCAAGAGGGTCTCGACGAAGGGGGTGATCGATTTTGAGGTCGCCATGTTGAAATGCAGGTGTCCAGCAGGACCAGTGCCTCTGGCGGAAAGTCAAGGAGGCCCAGCTCCTGTCCAGGTAGCTATTCTTGTTCGCCAGTTAGATTTTGGCGGAATGCCGGTCAACTAGTTCTGTATCGACCGGTTACTGGATGAATTGCGCTTTGAAAAGGGAATGGTCGTACACGGAGCCTGAAACCTGAGTCCGTGGATGTCGGGTGATGGCTGGACTCGCGTGCCAAACGCAGTTGGAGAGCAACTAGAGAACAAAAAAGTTGCGGAGTCCAAAAGAGGCAATCAATAAGCACGTGATATTGACTCGAGACCACGACGACGACGGACAAGGATATCCTCCCATCAGCACCATAAGCTCAAGCTGAAGGAGGGTTTGAATCGCAAGCGCATATAGACTTACGTAGAGATCAGCTGGATCACGAAGTTGTAAGTCTCTTGGAGCCGTGATTCTGAACGAGGCACCAAAAGCTGGCAACAAGCCTTTTCTCGGGCAACTTTTGTGAAAGCCATCGTTCAAGGGGGAGAACATTCAAGACCTTTGTCGAATAGATACGATATCAGGACGCATCAACTCATCTGATTACCTGGTGGTCACATCACCTCCTCATCAGCGAGCACGACGTTCATTTATCATTCACTCCCTGAAAGTCGGATTGTATCAACAACGGAAATATGGCACCGTCTTCAGCGGCGCCATCGCCGCTCCAACCGCTATCGCCTTCAAATCAAAACATGCAATCAGCCAGATCACCCTTCGGCAGGCCACTCCCTCTACGGAAATCGTCCCTCAAGGAACCTCTCTCATCACCTAAGAAAGCCGCGCAACAACATGTGGGCCTGTCACAACTACAAACACACTCCCCCAAAGCCAAGCGACGAAAAGTCGAGCCGGACTATGACATGGCCGATCTCCTCAACCGCGAAGTCCAGTCTAAGTACGTCAAAGGCAAGAAACTCGGCGCCGGAACCTATGCCACCGTCTACAAAGGCCACCTAAAGTCCGACCCTACCCAAATCGTCGCCATCAAGAAATTCAGGATCATCCCAGAACACCAAAAGGAATTCGGCATCAGCCCCGACACGATACGCGAAATAAAGTATTTGCAGGAACTATCCCACACTAACATCGTGCGAATGTACGATGTGTTCTCGAGCAAAGACCAGAACATCAACATGGTCATTGAGTTCTTCGCGTGCGGAAACCTAGAAGATTTGATCAAGGATAATACAATCTCATATGGCTTGGCGGATATCAAGGCTTGGATGGGGATGCTATGGCGTGCCATCTATTTCTGTCATTCCAATTTTGTGTTGCATCGGGATCTCAAGCCTGGCAATCTGCTCATAGCCGAGGATGGAGAGCTCAAAGTGGCCGATTTTGGTCTTGCCCGGTCCTTTGCAGGTCCGGATCTCAACATGACTAGTAACACCATTACGCTTTGGTACAGGCCGCCTGAGCTGCTGTTTGGCGCAAAACACTACAGCGGCCAGGTAGACATTTGGTCTATTGGTTTGATATTAGCTGAGCTACTAATCAGACGGCCGTTCATTGCCTTCATTCCCGAGGGTGCGGGAGATTTGGCGGGCAACGACCGCCAGACAGATCTCGGCCAACTCGACTTGATCAACCAGGCCCTCGGCACACCCCGAGAGGACAACTGGCCTGGCGTCTCCAAGCTGCCGCACTACGTCGAGATGGAGCCCTATAACGCGCCCAGAACCAAAGCGCAGTTCCGAGGATATTTCAGTAACATCGATGATGTCGGGTTGGAGTTGTTGATGTGGACGGTTACGTTTGATCCGCGACGGCGGCCGAGCGCAAAGCAGTGTCTTGAGCATGAATGGTGGAAGATTGACCCTAGGCCGACAAACAAGGAGCACCTGCCGAGGAAGAAGAACGTTGATGAGAAGAACGTTGCCGCTGAGGAGGGGCAGAAACCTGGTACCATTGATGAGAAATTCAAAGGTGTGGCCAGGAAGTTAAATTTTCAGAGCATGAAGTAGGGACTTGTCGCTTGTTTACCCGTACCGCCACTCTTGTCAGTGTACGGAGGTATCTAATGCATACCCCAAACAGCGTCGCACTCAGAGCAGTCCTCACCACAACCGAGCATTGCCCCCGACCTTTCCATGTTTAGGCCAGAGAAGGTCCCAAATTATGTGACAGAACTCGTCGTCAAATGAGGGACGCTCAAGCTTTTGTTTCTCCTACGGAACCAAGGTCTTGATGGCCCTGGTGCCACATCATGACAACACGAACACCTGCAATCTGGGAATTCTGCTTGAACGACGGAAGTGGACTTTATACAGGACGTGACCAAGTCCATTGGAAGAAGCGGGGCCGCCGATGGCAGATTCGTTGTCTGACACGAATCACCATAGTGGTTCTTTGCTACAGGCCCGCGATCGACAGCAGCGTCAGTACGAGACGAGCTTACATCAGCGTCGCCGCGCTGGGCACTCCAAACGAGGGTCATAATCAAGTCAAGAAGCGTGAGGTTGAGGGACCGAAAACTTACGCCATACAAATCAGACTTCAACAGTTGAACATGTCAGCTCTTCACCGAGACATGGTGCATGGACACTTCAACAGGAAGTGGCGGCCATGACACATCTTGTGCCAACGACATCCCAGGATATGGCTTTTTCAGCCTGCTTTTGGAAAAAATCTCCAATCGCCTTTCCTTTGTGATTGCTGGTGTCCAGCTTGATCAGTCGGATGTAGCAAGCTGGTGTTGTCTCGGATAGGGTCTCGACAGACTCGTCAGGTGCTCTCCCCTTTGCTGGTCAGTATCTTCCTCGGCAGAATACCCATGAGTTCCCAGAATTTAGAGCTGTCCAGTACTCTTCCTAATTGATCCTTATCTCGAGGTAATGCTCCCAAGCCTTCCTCTTTCATCAGTTCCGCAACCCAGGTCTTGTAGTCGGGCTTCCGGCCGTCCTCTCCAGCTTCAGCGCTTTTCTCTAGGTCATCAGCCCACCCATCAATCAAGTCCCACCAATCGTACACACGCTTGTCAGTGACTATCCACCTCTTACCTCCATAGAACTTTCTGTGCATGGCGACACACGCTCTCGCGACATCCTCCCCATGAATCAGGTGCAAGCTGGTCTTCTCCTTGAGCTTCGTCTTCGTCGACGCCACTCTCTTGACCCACGTTGAAGGTAGGCGCTTGTCACCCCACAGCCCAGCCAGACACAGCACTGCGCCGTCCATATCGATCAATTCATCCTCGGCGTCGGTCCGCTGGTTGTGCACATACTCGCTATTGTGGTTGTGATATTTCTCTCCTTCGTATATCCCCGTGCTGCCCAGCAGAATCCATTGAGTGTCCATCGAGCCCGCATGTGTCCTCTCGTATGTCTCGACTAGGCTTCTCGCCGCCTCGCGTCCGTCCAACTTGAATGTAATGATCACAGTTTGTGCCTTTGGAAGACGGGCATGTTGGGTCTCGTCTGTTGTGTTCGCGTCAAACTTGAAGGGAATGATGTTAGAGGTATTGTATTTTCCCACACAGCATTCCCTGGGGCTGCCGTCTCTCGTCGTTAGCGCGTAGGAGATCTTCTCGGATTCGAGGAGAGGCACAAGAAATTGTGAGGTCCAGCCAGCACCGAGGATGAGGATGTCAACTATATCACTGGACGTGGTCGTCATCTCGGCGCACTGATTTATACTTTTGGCGGTGGCGTTGTAGGACTCGAAGAACTGCTCAATGTTGAAAGGAAAGAAGAGCGCTGAAATCAAATACACCCAAGTTGAGAAAGAAATTTTGGCCTTGCATTCACATGTAATTGGATTTCAAAATGCACAGAGGCATGAGTTTAACGCCAGACGCCCGGCAGGAATGGGCGGGAATGGCAGCAGTGTGGCCATTTCCGGGGCGCCCTGCTCCAGCCGCAGAATGCGCTCAATACTAGTCAGGACGTGGCGTGAGGCTCCCACGTACGATCGTTATGGATTCATTAAACCTTTGTTGGATCGAGAAATGAGGGAGAGCGAACCTTGGAAATTGGCATTATCAAATAAGGCGGAGAGACAATGTTGTCCAGAGCGGGAAGCAGACCCAATTGGCGGACTCGAGTTCTCAACGGTACTTTGAGGGAAAGTTTCCTTTTTCTCATTGCCGGAGACCGGGTTGTCATCAAATGATAATATCATCAAATGCACAAGTAGCCTTGATGCTTGCTTTTGGATGCGACCTGTGAGAACTGCAAATTCATTCGTCATGGGAATCGCGACGGCAGTTAAAAGGGTATGACAATAAGCCTAAGGACGATTCCAACGACTTCGAATTCACATACAGCGATGAGTGATGGACATTTGGGCAGCCGGATGACCACACTAAGAGCAATCATCTGGGAATGGCACAAGCGCCAGTGCGAGTTGCCTCTCCTTTCAGCCGCAGAATCTGAGAGCGAACCAAGCACGCCGTACGAGACTATCACAAGTATCTTGAAGACTTCTTCCCAAGCACAACAACAGCCATTTCTTCGCGTACAATTCAAATTTGCTCCAACTTCCATGCTCTCGGGTTTATGCAGAAATGGCTAGACGGGATCAGCGTAAGGTGGCCTTTATAGGCCTGCCACAAGCTGGCACTCGAACTATCATCGGTAATCTCCTTTACAAGGTATGCTCGCGAGGTCGACGGCAGAATTGGTTTCCGACGCTCGCACAGTGCAATGGAGTCGATCTCGAAACCATTTCGCATCTAGAAAACAAAATATGATTAGGTCTTGTCTGCGCTTCGGGAACTACAGAAGCCAGCAAGGTTCGAGACGAAACAAAATCATATCAACATTGGTAATGCATTCCACGTACTTCCGACCAGAGTCCAGACTGACTGCCTAGCATCCACCGAGGCCGAAGAACAAGACTGTACTATCTTAGTAACATCGATCGATAGCGACCTGGACAATATCAAAAGCCAGGACTTCCAAAATCAAAGTCTGCTTTGTGTGGTGAACAAGATGGACGTGGCCCAGTACTCGCGTTCAATGAAACCCTAGCTAATTCGATCAGGGACATTATCGACTGGGACAAGGCGAAATTGTATGAATTTATCACAAAGATCCGATCACGCTTGACCTCGTCAGGCACAGAGCCGACAAAGTACGTTATCCTTCTTGATACTGCAATATCCAACCGACTCCTTTTAGGATAATTTTCATTCCGACTGATGGACTGAGAGGGATCAATCTAATCGAGTCTTCAAGTAAAGGTTCAAGTCTTATTGCCAGCAGTGGTCAAGAAGATTTGCAGCCTTCCGAGTCTAGCCTAATCGACTGCCTTGACCAGGTCCCTGCACAAGGCATGAAAATAAATTCAAGTGGGTGATGGACAGCACGAGGATATGGATCTTTGGCCAAAGGCGGGATGGGCCTTGACGGTCTGAATAGGGAAGACGATGAAGGATAGAGTTGCTTTGGTTGCATTCGTGGCTGTTGGCCCCGTTATGGCGAACGTACTAAGCAGGAGCTCAGACTGACCGGCGCTGAACGGAGGCGATTCGAGTTAGCAGACGCAAACCGCATGCAAGAACGCAAAGCGAGAGAGAAGCTGCAGCAGCAAACTGGCAACCTATTGTACCCATGCGGAGAGCTTGCAGTCCTGTTAACTAGGAGCTGTGCATGGCATGCGATGTACGGCTCGATTTCGTGCATCGTCGAGCGGTCATCTGGCTGATTCGCAAGGGGTGCCCTTCCCGATAACCCTCTCCTCATGGTCAAGCACCATATCCTTTCTACTGGCCCCGGTATGGGCAGATGTGTGAGGAGCATGAGGAAGACTTGGAGTTTCAGCCTATTTTGGTAGAACACAGCTCGTCCACCTTTTTGCGGAAAAATGGCTTCGAACGCAAGAATGCAACAAGATCAACCGGCGTATCATGGAAGCAAGTTAGTCTGGGACGATGGGAGCGTCGAATGGACGAGGCAGAACAGTTCTACACAACCCTTGCCAAAGTGTACGAGCCCACCGGACGCATGTTCTTCGCAATGACTGGTCACGTGTCGGCTTCATATGCGGTGCCTGAGGGTGAATCCTTTCCTGGTGCAGGCGACCGTCTCGATCAGCTTTGCGGAAAGCGTGGCTGACGCTGCGCTATCAGCAGCTATGTATTGCCTCTTGGACTACCTACGACACCGAAGCAAGGAGCCTCAAAAAGGTGTATGAGACATTGAGTGAGCAAGGCGATGCAGCGCTTGAAAGCAGTTGGCTGAACAAGACCTTCCAGATCGTGCAAGGTGCATGCGGCAAAGGCTGGTGCAATTCTGATCCGCCAGCACCAAAACTGCCTACTTTGTTCGTTCGTCGGCGTTCGACATCGGAAGGCAATCAAACTACACGAACGGTACAGCTTGACCTGGTCATTCGCTCGCCGCACGATATCATGGATAGCATTGGCACACTTCACCTTCTAGGTCAATTTCTGAAAATCACATCTGCAGCACTTGAGCAGGATATCCGATTTACGCTTCCAGCATTTGGTGATGAATGGCAAAGACTCAGCCCCGCTCTCCGAGTTGCAGCCGGAATCCTCAATTCAGCTTCGGATCACGTCAAAGCTCGGCTTAGTGCTGCTGTTGCCGAAAAAAACAAGGCTCGAGAAGATATCGCCATCATGACTGTACGCTCAACGAGAGACTCTCAGCTGCCAGGAAAGCATCAGCGCGTTGAACTGAAGTTGTCGTCAAGAAAGACTCAGCAACTCATCTCAGGTTGCAATGCGTTGGGAGTCAGCGTTACGCATGCATATCATGCAGCAGCGGCAATCGTCCTTGCAGGCATTCAGGAGCGACAATCACAAGCGAAGCAGCTCAGATACGTCAGTTACGGCCTCGTCAACCTACGCAATAAATGCTTGACGCCGTATGATAGCTCGGCGTATGCTGCATCGGTCTACCACTGCGCCTCGGCACAAACCTTGGTTGTCGACTTTACGGTACCAGCGGAGTCTGACAAACAGTCTGAAGATCTAACCGCCCAAAGCCACGTCGACGAATTCAAGCGAGTTCTCGAAAAAGTCAAGACTTTCTACTTTGCCATGCGCGACGAGGAGAATCTTGTCCAGCTCAGCCCTTGCCTCTGGGCGTCTAGCACGCCACCATATCCCTGGGAGTCTGCCTCATCACCCACTCCGCCCATTCCTCCACCGAACAAGACGCCATCGGTCTCTGTCTCGAGCCTTGGCATCATTGACAAGATCATCCAGCCACAATATGGTGCCTTGGAGGTAAATGACCCATGAGTGACAGGCGAAGAGCTCGGAAACGGTCTTGGGTTGTTTCTTGGAACCTTCAGGGGCCAGTTGAGTTTAAGCGCTGCATACAATGAGGCTTGGCACGACCAAGAGGAGGTTTCGGAGTACCTGATGAAGGGCAATGCCATTGTTTCGGCTGGTCCATAGTCTGTTGACGGTGGTATTTGAGAGCTTGCTCTGGAGATGGATACTTTGGTCGAGGAGCTCATGCGTCTTGGCCTGTCATCCATCCTCACTGTGTCACATCGAATCCTTTCTTCCTCTTCCGTTCGGCGCCTATACAATCTAATCAGGATAGCAGGTCAGGTGCGTCGCAGTTGGGTTGGACCATCTGCTTGACCATCAACCTTGCCAGCCTCGACATCAACAAACCCTCCCTCGATTAGAAACAAGACGAGGGTGGGTGGTGTTGCTCAAGTTGATATGACCTGGCCTGCGGATAATGAGATTGATTGAGAATTGCTCAACATTGTCGCCCTTGACCGCACTCTCTTCTGCCTCTTCTGCCTACAGCACTTTGACGAGCAGGTGTGACCATCAGGAGCCCTTTCATGTCTGCAGCTCTTACCTCCTTATTGTGTGGTCCGCGAAGTCATAGAATGTCTCGGACCGCCAGGCGAGAAAGGCTACCCACCAGCCCAGCTGCTTCCATTTCCGCGCATATGATATGCATATCCTTCTTCAAGATATCTCGCACTGCAGGTCTTTGGTGACGATATTCACCGACTCAATGAAGTGATAGTGCACTTGAGTTTCGTTGGTCTGACCGCACCGCCACCGTCTGCCAATCCATGAACACGGCATGCAGCACCACAGCTCCTAAAGATATGGATACTCCGACCATCAAGCTACGCTAAGACTGACAGTAATAGATCAAGAAAAATCACAAAACAGCTTCAATTATTATTAAGATCGGCCAGCATTTACCTAATCGGGTGGGCGTTCCTGAGTAGTACCCGCGAGTGCGAGTATTGAGCCGGCAGCCACTCCAGTAGCATTAACACCCACGACTATGCAGCCCTGTTTACAATTTGCGATAGCATAATTCCAAGCCAAAATGGCCGAGGGAGACCGCGAATGCTTCGGATGACGTCCACTGAACCACGAGCCCAGTACGTTGTGCACACCGTCCTAGGTTGGCTTCGCAGTACTTGTTCCCACGCTCTGGCTCTTGACCTCCTCATCCGGCACCTTCCTAATCCACTTCAGAAACAGCCCGACATCCCTGGCAATTGCGCCCGGAATCCCCATCCGTTGCACGGCCATAGGAATAGCACCCTTCGTATTACTCGCCGTAGCCATAATCCACTCAATCTCCTCCCCATCATCCCCATGACTATGCGTCTTCCCCTGCTTGTCCTCATGAGTCGTCTGTGCCGCGTACTTGTGGACTCGTTCAACAGCGCAGTACTTGCCTATCGTGACTGATTTCTTCATCTGTGAGTCTGCGCCTTCCTTCTTGTTTCGGCCATTGCTGTAGAATGCACCGGAGAAGGCAGATATATCGACGGGCACGGTGACGGCGATGAATTCATTGTCTGAGCAGGACGCTGTGATCACGAGGACAGGAAAGCAGCGTGGCCCCACGACATTAGGGAGCTTGTGGCACATCTCGTAGATGGCCATTGTTGCATGGGTGTAATTTGGTCTGGAAGACTCCGTCCGTGTCAACCCAGCTGTTTCGCGGTTGAGCTCGTCATTCCACTCGCAGATCAGCCTAGCATCGTATATGGTGGGCGTGAAGTCGAATTCGTGCTTTGAATGGTGGTCTCGGAGACCGTAGACAAATTCCTGCCACGAGGCTGTGCCAGGTGAATTGTGCTTGACGGATAGATTATGATGGTAGGACCTTCGAGCGTACCAGAACTCGTCCTCGATCTTCGCTGGCTTGGGACGGAGGATTTCGTCTGAGGCCCATGGTAACCTCTCGATGTCCGAGGCGGGAACCATGGTGGACAGGATTTCTACTTCATTGTTGGAGGGCGGAGAAGGTTTCCAGGAGTGGGATTTGAAGGAGAGGTTGAACCGAGTTGGCTCGACTAGTGCTCGACCTTGATCGAGAAGTGCGAGTGCAAAAGGGAGAAGCTCCGGCCGCTTCGCTGATCCATCGCTCCCAAACGAAGTGTGGTTCGGCAGGTTCTCAAAGTGTACCGGCGCGAGCCGGATCATGGGCGATTTCGTGGACATGACAGGCAGCGTCGATTTACCTTCTCTCACATATCATTCTCGATACTCTAGTTGAAGAGGAAGGCTCACCCTCAGCGCCAGCGCAAAGAACGATTTTGAAGATCATAAAGCACGAACCGTCCGGGAGGTTCTGTGATGTATGCAGCTTTATGCTGATTACATACTTGCACCTTGCCTTTCCTGGGTAGCGTAGGTTGCGGCCAAATTAAGTATCCGCCCGCCAGCCTCAAAAAAAATCTTTGATGATTCAAGGTAATACTGAGCAATGCACAGTCATTGGCGGGCCATGAGGAAGCTACAAAATGCCCTCGAGAGAGGTAGTCCATGCAATTGTGAGTCGCACGGTCTTATGAATACACGGCGACCGCCTCGCTCACCCAATTACACCGAATCACAGCAAATTGTGTCTGGAACACTTTTGTATCAAGTTCCTACACCTCCCCGACCGTTCCCATGCCTGGTGAGGCTTGATTTCTCCTCTTGGCCGCTTCCAAAGCCTGATTTATCCTGGTTTGGTGATCCTTATCATTCCCAATGAAATCCCTGATATCCTTGATAAACTCGAAAATCTCATCTGGACCTCGCTGAACGCCGTTCATTCTACCCTCAGACTCGTCCTTGAGCTTCTGATCTTCCTTCGCCTTCTCAGACTTAAGCTTCTCAAATTCTTTGTCGCTAGAATCGGCAATCTTAGCTTCAGCTAGGAACATTGCAAAGTCCGCCTCGTTGAGGATCTGATCAGCTTGGCTCGACATCTGCACGAGCTCTCTCGAGTCCTGCAAGACCATGTTTACGGCGTCTTGTAGTAAATCGATCGTTTCCTTGATGCCGCCCGGTCCGTAAAGCAGCTCTTCACGATCTTGACCTTGTGGACCGTTGCTCTCTGACCCGAGAACAAGATCTCGCAGCAGAGTGGCCTTGTTTGAGATCTCATCGATCCACTCCTGATTCTCGGCTAGCCCCCTCACAACTGCGCGGTCGAAACTGTCCATCAGCTTGTTTGCTCTCTCATCACGCTTACGTGCTTCGGAGAGTAATTGCATGGACTGCGCTTTGTCGAAGTCTTTCTCTAGCTTCTTCACACCCGCGGTGTCGCCATTTGTATACAACACGGTCAATTCCAGTCGCTTTCTTCGTCGCTCACGCTCAAAGTGAGCCTCGGCGATCTTTGTATATCTGACTTCAATCTTGTTGTAAATCTGTAGCATTGTGGTCATCGTGTCAGCGAGGGGAGCCTTCTCCAATGCACTCTCAGGATTGCTGAGTGCAGTTCGAATGCGACCTGATGCACTTTGAGCTCCAAGATCAAGAACATCCAGAGTCTTGACCCGGAGCGTTTCGAGTTCAGAGACCTCGGCCTCCAGCCTCTTGGTAATTTTGTCAAATACATTCCTTGTGAAGCTATCCAATTCGTCCTGGTCTTCTTGATACTTCTTGCTCGCTTCCTCCAGCTTGAAGTCCTCTTCCAGGCCAGCAATATCCGCGTAGCCAATTTGGTTATCGTGGAAGAGCTCGTCAATATGTGCTTGACTATCGGACTCCCGACTGGCTCGTTCTGCATCGAGTTGCTGGCGCACCTTGCGATTTTCCTTGTCCCACACGACGACCGTGGCATGGATGTAGCTAAAGTCATCTACCACCTTCGCGACTGAAGAGCTAATTGGAGCAATCATGGGATGTGTTTGAGCGGGAAAGGTCAACTGAACTAGATTTATGGGTAGTGACTGCCGCAGAGATTCGGAGCTTTTGACCAATGGTGGTAGGGACGGTCTTCTCTTCAGAGGCGTACCAGCTCGTAAGGTGGCCGGAGCATCTGGCGGAGGGGTGTTTGCAGGTCTCCTGACGGCTTTGCTTTGCTGCCTCAACAGGCCTATGAATGCCTCTTCCTGTTGTTGCCGAGCACGCGAAGGAGTGGCAGTTTGAGCGCGATCAGGCGCAGTGACGGTCAGTAGGGGTGGCTCTTGACTCAGCAATCGTCCGGATTCAGCAGCTTGATCATGACGAAGTTTCGTGTAGGCCTCGTTAGCAGGGTTCGAAGGGTTTATCATTGGTTTGGCCGACTCCAAGGCTTCAGTGTAGCGGAAGGGTGTATATACTGGTCGTGCAGGCTGGAAGTGGATAGGTACCGCATTGTTCTGAGACTTTGGCGGAGTAGGTGGACCTGCGCTTCCTGGACGTTGTATTTGTGCTGGGGTAGCGTTGAAAGACCGGTCAGGTCCTCCAGTAGTGCGCTCGGGCATGGCATAATCGTCCAGAGTCATCGGTGCATTACTGCTTGGAGAGTCCGGCTGAACGAATTTTGGTACAGGAGTGTTGGTATAGGCGGGGCCTGTCTGAATCGCTGGCGATTTAGGTCGCTGTTGCGCCAATGTCTTACCCGGCATGGACATTTTCGGGCGCCCGCCCGGGCTATATTCTCCGTCATCGCCATCTGCATTAACAATAACAAAACCATCATCTCCCGAGTGCCGTGACGGAGTATTCTCTGTGTGTATTTGAGGAGGCTTGGCCACGGATCGAGTGCCAGGGTGATGCTGCCTTTCGTCTTTGGGCTCAGACCGTATACTCATGGCCTCCATCTCCTTCAACCTCTCAGCCGCTTTTCGGAGTTCTGCCAGTTCGTTGGAGCGGATCAGCTCAGCCGGCTCGGCGTTAAACATTACGCTCCGTAGTTTGACTTCTCTATTGACAAAGTCAAAAACGATTTTCAACTTCTCCGCCTCGGTTTCCGCAGCTTTCTCATGTCTAAGCATGGTAGCATAACGACTCAGACTCGTGCGATACTCGTCTTTGAGATCCTCATAGGGGTCGATTTCTCGTGTTTCAATCTTCGTTTCAATCTTCGTTTCAGTCTTCACAATGGGAGGAAAGTCTGTTTGTGTCTGTGCACTTGCCATCTCACGTCGTGGTGGCGGAGGTTCATAGGAGGAGGAAACAGGTCTGGCAGAGGCTTTGATGGGCTCAACCTTCATGCTGTTGCTGGCAGGCGTGCTCCAAGCTTCGATAACGCTATCAATAGTTCCTGACCTGCCAGGAATGCTCGAGATGCTCGCCGTGGCATCGCTACCTAAACGCGTCCGATCTCCAGCGACAGGAGCTGGCGGAGTGTTGTAAGGGGCAGGGTTCGTATATTGTGGTGTCGGTCGTTGCTCTGCTTGCTGAGGCGCGGGTGGTGAGGCGGCGATACCACCCTGTGTCGCGCTACCAGGGCTAGATTGAGCTGGCACAGCATGAATTTGCTCGGGGGTGGCAGTGAACGGTTGCGGCTCCTGACGTCCATATGGTGGCTGTAGCTGCTCGTGATAGTGTTTGTCATCGTCAGAATAGTGTTGCCAGTCAGAGGGGCCTCCTGCACCTAGGGCACTGGAACTTGGCGCTGGAATTGATATGGAGTGCTGGGGAGGATGTGATTGCGGAGGTGGAGCCTGTGCATACGGCTGGCTCGATGCTTGCGGGCCAGGGCCGGAAGCTGGCCAACCTTGATGGTGCTGTTCAATTGGTGACACGGGGCCATCGTTGTAATGTTGAGGCTGTTGATGCTGGTGAGGCTGTTGCCAGGCAGCAGTCGAACCTGCGTTTTGCGCCTGATTTGTAGGCCACTGTCCCACGGAGGGCTCGTAGTGGTGAGAAGGTGGGCGGTGGGAGTATTGCTCATGTGGGAAGTAATGATCTGTCGTCGGTGCGTACTCAGGAGGTCTCGGCGGCGGAGTTGGAGGTTTCTGCTGTGACATCTGGTTGCTCCAGCCTTGTTGCTGTCCGTCTTGCGCGCTAGCCGGTCTGGGTGGGAGCGGAGGTTTCAGAGTGTTATCTTGTGGTTGCCCAAACTGGGCGGTTTGGTTGTATTTCACTCCCCATGATGAAGTGTCATACTGTGACGCACTCGGAGCATGCGCTGGAGGTGCACCAGGGAAACCGCCGGGTGGAAGAGGCGGAGGAGGAGGCAACGGTTGCCCGTAGCCGTGGGGAGGGAACGAGGAAACAGGTGAGGCAGCGACTGGGGACGATTGCGACGGGCGAGGGTCTCCCCATCCTCTGCGCGGAGGATTAGCTTGCCATTGCGGTTGAGGTGGGCCTGGAGTGTGCTGATGGAAATTGTAGTATGGCTGTTGCTGATTGTATTGACTCATGGCTGATGTGAGTCTTTAGGTTATGGTATTCCACGACTGCATTGCCGATGTCGAGGACGACAAATGAAATCTGCAGGCAGCGTGCAGATGATCTCAGTATGTTTGTCTGGTGTGGTGAACTTCGAGCTGCGCCACAACACGCCGATCATGTGGCAGTTGAACCCCCCCTGTTTCTCCCCACTATTTGTTTTTCCAGCGCAGGCATTCAGAATGACCACACAGCACCCTGAGGCTGCACGGAGAGTGTTAATCACGTCGATTCCAATCGCTTTTACGCATATGCATCTGGGAAAGGCATGAGGCACGGGTGGTGATCCATGCAAGCAATGAGGAAAGGCACACGAATGCAAAACACGTGAGACATCGGAGTTGCCCTGTCAAGTACTTTTATTGTTTCTTGCCTACTCTTTGCTCAAATCAATGACTACCCGCCCCTTTAGTGCCATCTTGTCCATCTTCTGGAAGACTTCAGTCAGCTTCGACATGGGCTCGACAGTGAAATGTGTCTTGACTACCCCCCGCGCTGCCATGTTCAATGTTTCGATGGCATCCTTTCGATTGCCAACCGCACTGCCGACAATACGCTTCTCTTGCTGCAACATTGAGCCTGGGTCTGCTCCGGCGATTGGGACGGGATCTCCCTCGGGCACTCCAACACACACCAAGGTACCACCAAACCGCAAGAAGCTCAGGGCTTGCCCATAAGCTGCGTTAGAAGCCGTGCAGACGACAACAGCCGCCGCTCCCATCCCATCTGTGGAGGCCTTTTTTACGTCTTCAGCGAGCTTCGCCGAGCCTTCGGCGTCTCTACTGTACTTTGTAATATCGAAGAACGCTTCGGCACCGAGACCACGAACGAAATCTTCCTTCTCGCCCGAGTCGATACCCTATACCCTGTCAGCTGGAGCGCAAGAAAATACATCGGAAGAACACTGACAATCATTCGGAAGCCCATGCCCTTCGCACCAATTTGGATGGCCAAATGGCCCAGCCCACCTCCCGCACCAGGAATGACGACCGTGTCGCCCTAGCAATTGGTTAGCTCGATCAAACTTTAACAACACCTGACCTACCGGCTGAGCGCCGCTTTTCTTCAATCCCGCATAGACGGTCACACCACCACAAAGCATAGGGGCCGCAAGATCGCTGGGCACTCCATCTGGAATGGGCGTGACATAGTTTGCTGGGGCCAGTGCATATTGTTGAAACGTTCCGGGGGTGTAATATCCACTGATCCTCCCAGTTGTGCAGCATGCATCCCTACCGGACAGACAGGGCAGGCAATTGCCGCAGACACCCGCCATCCACTTGATGCCGACTCGGTCTCCGATTTTCAGGCCTGAGCTCTCTGCTCCTGGACCAAACGCAACGACCTTCCCTACGCCCTCGTGACCTCCCACCTGACCAGGTTGCGTTGGATATGGCAACATTTTCCAGCGGTTGGTCATAACAGCTTGATCACTATGGCACACTCCAGAATGTGTCAGATTAACCAACACCTCGCCGAATCCAGGTTTTGGCGTTTCGATGGTCTCGACTTTGGTGCTGATCTCGCCTGGCTTGTCATAGATGATGGCCCTGTGATGTGTTGGAATCTCAACGGCGGCCATATTGGAGGTTTATTTTTGTTGTTCAAAGTCTACTAGAGTTGCAAAAATAGAAGACAAGTCCTGTATCAGGGAACAAAGGTAGCTATGAAGAAGCGAAAGCTGAGCGAACACTTTGGTAGAGCGAGAGACCGGGACCATGTCTTAAACAAATACTTGTGCATGTTACTCTCCGAGGGGCTTAGGCACATCTCTCATGTTTGCCGGGTTGCCCATGTCCGGCTTTTTCTAGATTCGTACTTTTCATGATACACAAGGGATAAAAGCTCTGGGACTTGCGCCCAAGAGAATCTACCTGGATGACTCGTTGGATGCCACAAAACCGGACCCTTCCCCTCATTCCGGCACAATTTTGGGTCGTACCTGGGGTTCACCCCACCATTCAATCAAAACAAATGTCCCCAATTATCGTTGGCAGCAGCTCATTGCATCATCATGCTTCTAACACGCAAGAAAGTGCCTCGGTTCGGGTTCAGTTCACTCGTTACTGTCTAGTCGTGTTGGTCTAGATTGTCTTGCTGCAGTCTGAGGCACGGCCATCAAATCATCTAAGAAACTTTCCAACTCTAAACGGCCCATGTCAGAAACGTATTGCGAACCAGCTCTCGTCGATTGGGTATGCTAGCCCTGGAGACTAGGTAAGTGCCTACGGAACCGCGGTTCTGACACCCTTGGGTATGCTGCCGCATTGTGAGCTCCTCCACCGAGGTGAAAGGTCCCGCCACTGCGGCTCCTCAACGGACAAAATTCCGACCGCGCCAGCATTATCATCTGAACACGCAGGACTCATTTCGGAGGACGGGTAACACCCGAGGGATCTCGTGGAAGTAAAGTCATTGGCTGCTTCCAACCCACATAGTCCTCTACTATGTTCAGGAGGTCACTAGTGTCGATACTCGAGTCGGCCCAACTGTCTCGATACTGCGGTCTCGATACTACAGTCTTGATGCTGGCGACGCCCGGCCCCGATCATCACCAGCACTGGCACCGTGTACAACCTCCGGCTCTACGGAATATCTGAGTAACCCTTCCCGCCGGGGCACATCGTAACCCTGTTCGGAATAGGACGGCAGTAACACCAAAGAAGGCCAACCAGTGCCATCTCTAATACCAATCCTCCGATCCAGAGCCCGTTTCCCAATTTCGAGGGCACTCTGATTGAACATCAGCCCCCAAAGCAGCGGCTTGAATGCACAGAGCCAATGTGCCTCCCAAAATTGAGATCTTGATAAGAAAATCGGGTTTGATGTGGAGTGGGACTCAGCGCAGATGGGACGGATGACGTGGCCGAGTACCATGTAGATGATTCCCAAATGGAAAATGGGTGGCCAATGGGACGTCCTGTTCGAAACCCATCCTACAAATGCGAATCACTGGAAGGATGTCGGGCGACGTGATGGCGTGAGTTGGAAAGGGGATGAACGCACTGCCGACATTCTTCAAGCGGGCGATTCTGCAGCGAGATCCAAGGGCCAAGAGGCAAGCCATGTATGCTAAATGCGAAGGCACATTTGGCCGTTCTGATCGAGGTCGTAATGCGATTGAAAGAGGGATCAGAGATGGAACAAGGAAGGGTTTTGGCTGCTAATTGGTCATTGCAATCTGATGATGCCGAAGGAACGCAGGCGAGCAGACATGCGATAAGGACAGACCATTGCCTCGTGGAGGGAAAGGTGGGGTGCAGAGGGTCTATTCCCTCTCACAGCTTTGCCTTCAGCTTCCGTCTCTCCTCCTCAGCATACTCCTTCCTCGCCTGGTCTTTCAGCAACCGCCTCAAAAGCTTACCACTAGCGCTCTTTGGTACCGCATCAACAAACTTCACACCGCCCCTAAGCTTCTTGTGGTTCGCTACCTTCGCATTCATCCACTCGACAATTGCCTTTCCATCGCCATCCCTCACTGCACCCATTCCGCCCTTTCTGACAATGTAAGCCCTCGGGATCTCGGTCCCAAGTTCCTCGGATACAACCCCAACAACAGCGACATCGTCGACAAGCTCGTGATCAATCAAATAGCCTTCCAGTTCCGCCGGTGGCACCTGGAACCCCTTGTACTTGATCAGCTCTTTCACTCGATCTGTAATAAAGAAATCTCCGTCCTCATCCACATACCCCACATCTCCCGTCCTGAACCACCCATCCTCACTCAAACACTCCCTCGTTGCTTTCTCATTCTTCCAATAGCCCTTGAAAACATTTGGGCCCTTCATGTACAGCTCTCCTATCTCACCCGCCTTCAACTCCTGCGGCGGCAAACCATCAGGTCCGTCCTCAGCGCCAACCTCACAAAACTTGGCTTGCATATTAGGCTGCAACTTCCCTATGGCTCCTATCTTCTTATTCCAGTCCTCGAAACGCTGCTCGTGCGTGGTGGGTGACGTTTCCGAGAGGCCATAGCCCTGCTTTATCCTGATGCCGCATCGCTTGAATACTGCCTCTTGCAGTTCTCGTGTCAAGGGCGCGGCGCCGCTGTTCGTGATTCTTATACTGCTTAGGTCAAAGTCCGACACGCATGGATGTTTCGCGAGCAGCAATGCCATTGGAGGAACAATGTAGATGAATGTGATCCGGTGATTTTGTACCAAAGCGCAGAATTTCTCGATGCTGAACTTTGCGAGCACAATGGTGTGAATGCCGTTGTAGAGGGGCGCGAGAACGAGTGACGTAAGGCCGTAGATGTGGAAGAATGGTAAGCAGGAGAGCACCTTGTCGCCTGTCGGTGGGGCGTCAGGGATATTGGGCGTCCGTTTTGAGCCATCGTGGGAGAGTTTGCCGGCCTCGCAGGCCGTGATTTGGAGGACATTGGACGTTACATTGTAGTGTGTCAGCATGACTCCTTTGGGGCGACCTGTTGTCCCGCTGCTGTACACGAGGAAGGCGAGATCTTCTTTGGGGGAAATGCTGGCTGGCGCCGAAGAAAGGGAGCTCGAAGTGGGTTTGACGGTGGTCCAATGCTTGAGTTCTCCTGAGGGATCATGCTTGGAGCCGAGTACGAGGATGTGAGAGGAAGATATGCCGACTTCCTTACATGCCTTTCGAGCAGTCTCTATCGCCGACCAGTGAGCTATGACCAGTTTGGCGCCACTGTCTCTGAGTTGATAGGAGAACTCGGAAACCGTGTAGCCCGGGTTAGCTGGACTGACGATTGCGCCAGCCCATAGTGCACTGAAGGCGACGATGGGGTAGTCGATATCATTTGGCGTGAAGAGAGCTATGACATCGTTCTTCTGGATGTTGAAGTTGGACTTGAGTCCTTGACCAAATTGAAGCGATAGCTTGGCAATGTCCGTGTAACTGTACTTTCTGGATGGGTCGTCGCCGTCTTGGTAGATGACTAGGTCGCCTTAATACGATGCCTCCGGAAAGCGGCCTCTGAAATGCTTACCTTTGTTTGGCGGAAATGGCCTCTGTTCTCGCAAAAAGAGGAACGAGTAAATGTCCTTCTCTTGAAGATTAATGTTTGGATAGGTCGAAGAAACTGGCATGGTTGAAGTTCAACAAAGGGATGCCTCTCTATCTGGAAGAACTGTAGTGGTCCCGAGCGGAAGGCAAGCTATCTCTGGAGAATTATAGACGAGCGGCTTCCACGGGATGTTTCGGACTCAATTTGGATTAGCTTAGGTGTGCCTCGGTTCGATCGCTGTGAGGTTGTGGCTTAACATGCCAAGCTTTATGCCTCAGGCAGAGAAGCGTGTGGTATCGATTCGCTGTCTCAACATTCGTCGTTGCTTATTAGATGGCGATAGTCGACCACTGCGTCCTTGCAGCCACAGCGCCTACGCTCTTTAAAACGAGAAATGTTGAGACATTCATGTCAATATTCCCACTGCACACATTTTAGGTAACGAGGATTGATTGAACAGCTGATTGGCCACGGCGATATGACTCTAACGACAGGCACTCCATGAGCATGTATGTCATACAAATGAAACAACAAATCTCGCTCCCCGCCAGTCTCAGCAGTAACCATGGAATTGACGGCGGTACCATCAGGTAGCAGCCTCAACACCGTTGCATCCTCGAGTCAGTCGAGTCTTCAAACTCGGCACTTCCAATATGATGTATTGACCGAGGGCAAAATTCGACTCTTCAAGCTCGACTTGAACGGAGAAGATGAGCCCCTATCAGGGTCCCTGTTAACGACTTATCATCTGTGGAACGCTCTCGATGTGGGACGCCAACAATGGAGTCACACCTACAGGAGCAACGTCGAAAACGTGATGAAGGCTCTGACCGGAGAAAAAGAGTATGACACATTCTCCTACACTTGGGGTGATCAGCGTGAGACGTACCCACTACAACTCTCATTCATCAGCAGCAAGCTCGGCTCAGACAAGCAGGTCAGGACCAATTTTGAGTCGTACAGGAGCGGCTCTATTCGGATCGGAGCGAACTTGAAGGCATTGCTTGAAGAGCTGCGGAGGAGAAAGCACCACCGGTTTGTATGGATCGATGCTATTTGCATCAACCAAGCGAATGATGCGGAGAAGAAGACGCAGATTCCAATGATGCGCGACATATATGAGTATGCTGGACGTGCATACATATGGCTGGGAGCAGCTTCTGCGATGGGGGTGGAGGCTATGAGTATGCTGCCACATTTGACGGAACAGTTGAGAGAAGCATGTACCAATGGGGCTATATTGAGCCCAGGACATAGTGAGTCGTTCGCTGCAGCAAACCTACCTGAGCCTCATGAGAGCATTTGGAAGACACTTGGCGACATCATGAGGAATCCATACTGGTCGAGACTTTGGACGCTTCAAGAAGCTGTAGTCTCCGAAAAGACTGGCGATAGAGGACGCTTGTGGGAGTTTCCTCCAACTGAAGTCTTCTATGGCGACACCACTACTCGCTTAGATGTCTTCAACCAGTTCAGCATTGCATCAACCTCTCTGGGTCTCAGATCGTGGATTATTACTGGCAAGGCCAATGCGAAGTCGCACTCCCTCTTTGCTTTTGATGGCATTGATGAGATTCGTACTTGTCGAGAAAGCTGGGGCCAGCATTTTTGGGGCGTAAGCCTTCCAGCGCTACTCCTTGGGACTCGAAGGCGAAAGTCAAGCATCGCAGCAGATGCGGTTTTCGGCATGCTAGCCATGATGGACCACAAAACCGCGAGGTCGTTGGCGCCGGAGTCAAGTGTCTCTACCAGGGATGTGTTTGTCAAATTCGCGAAGCACTACATCCGCAACGAACATAAGGAACACCTGTTCAACCACATCGCGACAGAAGAGAAACTGGAGGGACTACCATCGTGGTGTCCCAACTTTGCTTCGTCTCCGGCGACATTATCATTAGGCAGTCGATGGGTTGGAAGTCTTGAAGCATCGGATACTCAGCTGGAGCAGATGTACAATGCAGGGTTCAAAAGAGAGGGAAAATGGAAATTGCCACGGAGTAAGATGTACATTTTGAAAGGCATGGCAAATGTCTTCCAAGGGAGAAATCAGTACGACAATATCTACAACACCAAAAATCCCCGTGCCATAGCCGTGCTTCCTGACTCAGACCATTTGCTTGTCAGTGGCATGCATATTGATGTTGTTGCTGAAGTCGTTGGCTGCAATCCGGCATCCGAGTCGGCGAATTTCTTCTCCCTGGATAGTGTCGGGCAGACCGAGCAGTGGGATATGCAATGCTTGAGATTGTCGCTGCAATATCTGTCAAGAGGCGTGGATGGCTTCGACACCTATGCTAGGACCATCACAGCGAACAGAATAGCCGTTGAAAGATCACATCACGAGTCGATGCTCTTCGACCACCAGTGTCAATTGGATTTCGTCGAGCGATACCGCCAGTTCAAGCAGTTCATCCAGGCCATGAAGGCTGTTGGAGGTGACATGACTGTCGAAGACAGACTTGACCGTGAGACCTGGCAGTTTGCCGACGTCATGTCTCGAGTTACATGCAAAAGAAAATTCTTCGCAACACAGGGTGGAAGGATCGGCCTAGGACCTGCCGAGACTGAGGTTGGAGACGCTGTTTCGATAGTGTTCTTCTGTCCGACGCCATACATACTCCGCCACCATCCCACCGGTCGAAGTCAGCTCATTGGCGAGACCTATGTGCATGGGCTTATGTATGGGGAGGCGCTTGATAAGCTGGACCAGGGCGAGCTCGATGAGACGAAGTGGGTTATTGAGTGAGCATTGTGAGAATGATAGAGCCAAGTCCTTCCCTTGAGCTGGAAGGGCGACGGCCTCGAATCTAGTCCGGATGTCCCACCTCAAAAGCTTTGCTGTTAGTTACTCCAGCACAATGGCACTCACCAAGTTTCGCAGCCTTGCGGTCATGACTCAGCCTTGTACGGGCGAGCGTTATGACACCTTGGTACGCTCGCCCGTAGCCTTGCTCACTGTTTCCCCTCGATGACGTGCCGCTCCAAGATTATCCTGTTAGATTTTGTTGCATGGACCAAAAAGTTTGTGAGATGAAAGGTTCCAAACAGCCAACATCGAGATGGCAAATAGCTCAGAGAAGAAGCAGCGCAATCTGACTGTGCTCATCTCCGGAAGCGGTACTAACCTGCAAGCTCTCATTGACGCGTGCGGCACTGCGCCCTTAGAAAATGCAAAAATCACACATGTCATTTCCAACAAAAAGGATGCGTACGGATTGACGCGAGCACAGAACGCCAACATCCCTACAACCTACCACAACCTCATAGCTGGTGGCTATAAGAAGAAACACCCGGATAGCATTGAGAAAGCACGTGAAGAGTATGATATTGACCTCGCCAAGATCATCACGCAAAACCAGCCGAAGCCCGATCTCGTCGTCTGTGCTGGATGGATGCACATCCTTTCTCCCAAGTTCATTGATACGCTGAGAGCTGCAAATGTCTCCGTCATCAACCTCCATCCTGCTCTACCCACCCAATTTGACGGAGCAAATGCCATTGGAAGAGCTTGGGACGCATATCAGAAGGGCGAAATCGTAGCGACTGGAGTCATGATACACTATGTGATCAATGAAGTCGATCGTGGCGAGCCCATAGTTACCGAGGAAGTGCCTTGTCAGGACTGTGAGACACAGAGCGACCTGGAGGAGAAGATTCACAAAGTCGAGTGGAGGCTGATTGTCCAGGGGACTGCAAAGGCCCTTGGCAATATTGACGGCGCGGATTCCAAGGATTGAGGCGGTCGAAGCGAATGCCGATGCTTGCACCGGAACAGCCGCGACGACACAGACCAAAACAACAAGGTGTTCTTCGGCCTGCATGTCCACGACGAATGTCTGGAATTGACATTTTCACATGGGTGGAGTTTATTCAAAATCGCGTCAACATCAGCCCAGACTCCTCCAAGGAGTCGTTCAGGAAAGCCTGAATTCCAACAATCACGTCATATGGCGGCTCCAGCGTGAGAATGTTAACTGATGGAAGCGGTCGTGTGCAGGAGCGGGTTCCTTCATTCAGGGCAGTGTCCACCCCATTTGATGCGAGGAGGGGATGTACCAAAGTACACCAAGATAGACACTGATGAATGACCCGCAAAGCACACCGTGGCAGGTAAATCCAGCTTCTTTCTGCCCGCACCTCCCTCATTTTTTCGCTGATCAAGTACCGAGCATTGGAAATTCCTAAACCCTTCCCACTTTGCTGCATGTTGACATTTCCGCAGAGATGATGGACTTTTGCTAAAGCCCATTGACAAGCCGGCTTGCACTGTCGATTGGACAACGATGCTTTGCTGAACACATCCATGCTTGGCTTCATTCTGAGCAGGTGGGCGATGAACTGCACGGCTTGCGCAAATACCTCAAATCCAACGGGTAGATGCCAGAGAAGCATGACGACGTCTTTTTGCCAGAGGAGACGCAGAATGTACTCCCAACAACACTGTTGCCACGATCCCCTTTCCGTCAACCCTACCTACTGTGAGGCATCCCTGGTACGAAATTAATTAACCCAAACCGAGGTCCGCTCGTCAGGATATTCGGGCTCAACTCCAGGTCGTCAACATGGAAAATGGTTCGTGATAGATCAATGTCTGCCTGCTGTGTGGCAGGGTTACAAGAATTGCAGGAGTCTACAGGTGGCAAGGAAGCCGGGGGAAGCGAAGAGTAGGTCAAACAAGCCAGGTCCTACACCGTGCTGTGCCCAGCAGGTGAATGTGCCATGCCAAAGAGCAGACACGGGTTGCATGTGCGCCAGAAATCTGAGCCAAGAAAGCTCAGAATTCCGTCCATTTGGGGGACATCGTGTATCCACACGGAGACTTTGGCCATTAGGATAAACATGACCGATCAGGAGGAAAGTGCTCATCGCAATGCAGAAATAGTTTGAAGAAACATGGTTTTTCAGTATCAGACTAACACTTCACTACCTAGTCCACTCTCCCATGCCTCTCAAAGCTACACCCACCACTCCAGGCCCCCTCCCACCATCCGAACCAACACCAAAAACTCACGCAAGAGATCCGTCATAATACCGCTCCAACCCGAATTCCTCCACCAAACCTCTTTCCTGTAGCAGTTGATGGCAATTGACGAGGAGACTTGGAAACCGGTCTCTCCAGAATGCGTAGTAACCTTCGATTTGCGTATTAGAGTTCTGGGCACCTCCCCTACTACCTGCGCGAAGCATCATCTCCTTGACCTCAGCAGGCAAGTCGTGGAAGTGGTTCTTCTTGTTCCTGATGACGCGGAGGAGGTCAATCATCTTGGTACCCGTGTACTTGCGTTGTTTGCCCATCTCACTCAGAAAGCTCTTGGGCAACGCATCAAGGAAATTCTGGAGGGCTCCTTGCTTGTTCAGACCGATGACATTGGGCGCCTTTTCTTGCAAAGCCGCAAGCTCGGTGAGGATAGCTTTCTCAAAGTCCGATCTTGGCGCATTTTCATCGTGGATATTCACGATCTTTTGTTTGCGTTCCTCGTAGTTATCTGACACCACACACAAAAAGTCCAGCTTATGCTCGACCTTCCAGAAGTACGGATGCGATAAAACACCAGCCGTATCAGGACGTGATTTCGGGTTATGCATGATCATCTGCATTATCAGATCATCGGCGTCGTAGTCATATCCGATGAAGGAGTCACGGAGAAGGGAGGTGTCGTAGTTGTCATTTTTGATATTCAGGTCGCGAGCCAGGGGTGAACCACCACGGTCGAAGGGGTGGGCCCCGCGGGTGAGGACGTAGAAGAAAACGCAGCCAAGAGAGAAGATGTCGATTGCTTTTGTGGCGCGGCGGCCGGTGGGGGGGTCAATTACTGTTCCGCCCTCGCTGGAGGACACCGTTGCTGGTTTGGACGCTGAATAGGTAGATTGCGTGGATTCGACGCTGGCTGGCGGTGCGGCTATCGCATCTCGGGAGGATACCAGTAGCTCCGGCGCCTTCCATCCCGTTGTGCCGGCGGCGGTCCGAGTTGCTGCAAACACAGACTCCGGGCCGTCTTCAAGAGGTTTGCAGAGGCCAAAGTCAGAGATGACGAACAACAGGGGCGTGAGCTGGCCGTCCGGAATGGGTCTGTTTGATTTGATGGGCCGAACAAGGATATTCTGGGGTTTGATGTCGCGGTGGACCAGTTTGAGCGAGTGGAGATGCTGTACACCTCGAGTGATTTGGCGGAGCGCGTCCTTGACATCATAACCTTTTGTCGGGGACACTAGTGATGGAAACCTGTCGTAAAACTCGACAAACTGGTCGAGAGACGTATCGAATCTGTCGAGAGCGATGTAGAAGAAGCTTGGAGATTCTTCCTTGCCATGATATCGAATGACATTTGGATGCTCGTCACTAGAGACGAGATGTCGAATCTCCTTTTCAGCCAAACTGTTCGCGGTCTTCACCAATCTCTTCACTGCGACAGCGCGGCCATCAAACGTTCCAGGGAAGACAGCTGTGCCACTACTTCCTTGCCCAAGACAGCTCTCAAGCTTGTTATCATAGGTTAAGCGTCCAACTTGGACCATGCCGTCTTTCAAATGCTTCTCCGGTGAGATGATAGGCTTCGGCTCGAATGAAGTCGCATCGCTCTTTTTCTTATTCCGACGCCCTCCCCGTACACCACGCTTTGTCTTCTTCTTTTTCTTCTCCTGTGGCTCGTTTTCGTCCTCTGAGTCTCCTGCGTCGGATGCGATTTCATCTTCCTTTTTGGGAGATGCGGCGGACGCTGTGCTTTGTACGCGACTGTGGCTTGGAGTGGTCATTGCCTTCTCGTCATAAGGGCCTTTCTCTTGTTCGGACACTGGCATCGATGCCGACGCAGGACCGTCATCTGAAGGCGGAGGTGGATTGAGCTCAATCTGGGGAGTCGTGGAATCAACGCGGCTCAGTGGTCGGACAAGGTTTATCGGCGATGACTTGGTGCCCTGCTTTGAGTAATGCCTCCAGGAGTATGCCAGAGCGCCAATTAGAAGCGTAAATACAGCACCCCAGAATCCGTCCGAGAGACGACTCCAGTAGGTGATGGGCGCCTCTTCGATACTGGAAGGAAGCGCTTTTGGTGGTTCCTCAACTAGTTCAGAATTTGAGTTTGCGTGGGAATCAGATGCAGATCCTCCGATCGTCAATCGCTGCTGCATAATAGGCTGCTTATCAGAGAGTAGATGTACGCCAATGATGTCTTTCATATCGCCGTGCAGGTCGAGCGGCTCGCTGAAGTAACTCTGCTGAATGTTGGCCAGCATGGCTGTAGTAGTGACGCCGGGGTAGGATTGTTCGGACATAGCATACCATTGCCCGTCTTGCGTCTTGTTGACGAACACTCGCTGATTGACATTTGGATCTTGTCGAAGGAGTTGGACGTCTTCCGAAGGGGTGAAATCGGCCGACCTTGAGAGGAGGACGAGATTGGTTTCGTCATCGTCAGTGTCAAGTTTTCTTGCGACGTCAAATACTCTTGCCACAGGGCTGTCAAGCATGTATCGGTATTTGTGTTGCCGCTCTCGTTCGGCTGTCGAGTCGAGACCCCAGACCCAGCCATTGTGAAAGACTCGTACGTCATATCCATCCAAAGACGTAGTATGTTGGTTTTGTAGATCGTGATCCATCTTGTTCGTAACCCATTCCGAGAAGCGGATAGTGCAGAGATCTTGGCCTGTCTCTTCATTGGAGATTGTGAAGATGTAAGTGTTCCGGCCGAGTCGCAGTGTCCTCCCGGGTCGGCAAGCTGAGTCTTCGAAATCGAAGCCCGATCGACGACGGCAACGCGGTTGTGGCTCAGACTTGAGGGGTGACTTGGACCTCGGAAACTCGTGCAGGATGTCACCAGTCAGAGCATCAATTGTATATGCTTTCGACTCTTGCTGGCTGGTTGTTGCCAGATACTGGCCGTGTAATTGCATGGAGAAGGGTACTTCGGTTGCCATTTTCCGGACTGTGGCAGGCAAACGATACAGGCCGATTCGTGGATCAGCAAATTGAGCATAGAGTTGACCGTCAGAACTCGGCTCTACGATGAAGATGTAATCATCTTGAAGTTGCACCTCGTCTAGGCTCGATCGGTTCTGTTGATAGTGCTCCGCTTGAATCATGGGGTCGGGCATCTTCAGAGTCCACCTCTTCCGACCTGTTCGTCGGTCCCTGGCATGCAGAGCACCATCAATCGTGGAGAGAAGGATAATATCATCTGCTTCCCAATCGGACAGTCTTCGCGCTCCATCCGGCAGCGAGAGTGCTTGTGACTCTGTAGACTGTGTGACTGGTGCTCGGACGGCAGACTTGTAGCTTGCCGGAGCCAATGCTTGATACTTTTCGACCTCTTCATTCGTATTTCGGAATTTAGCGGTAGGGATTTCGTGGTTTAGTAGAGGAATCTCAGCGGGACTGCGGCCTGCTTGAGAAGGTTGGGAGGATGCCGGTAGTGGAGGGTCGTTGCCGCTAGTAAAGACCGGGACATTCGACGCCGACCTTGCGGCTGAGAACGAGGAAGCGTAGAGGAGTAACAAGGTCCAGGACAGCCATTTGTTCGTGGTCATGCCTCCGCCGCGAGGACGCCGCGAAGGTACGACCATACTGGGTGTGAATTTGGGAGGGCACCAGGATCGAAATTTGCATTCTCAGACACGATCAGATACGTCTCGAAGTAACAGGAGGTGAGGTTAAGAGTGGTGGTCGGCCTTCGCTGACGAAGAGTGCAGTGCCTCAATTTAGCGTGTTACATTTTCGTGCGCAAGCGACGGCATGTTCCAGGCCGTGCCGCTTGTAAGAGGTGGTGGACGACCCCACACCACTTGCTTTTGTGCAACCCCTTACGCCGGCATGACAGAGCTGCCAGCTTGACGATGCGGTCTGGACGTATTTCTATTGGCAATACTGATATGAAGGCAGTCTAGCAGAAACAACACATAGTTGACCCGTCAACAAAACACGAGCGCCCAGCATCGCTTGAAACTCACTGTACCAGCGAAAACCCAAGAATCCACAATCATTCTTGAAGTTCTGGTAGAACAGCCTCTGCCTCTACTTTTGGTGGCTTGCTCAGTCATTGTGTTGGACCTGCTTTCTGCAGCTTTTGCGTCAAATGCCATCGACAGGGTGGTCAGGGGCTGAAACGGCATTTCCCTATCTGGCCGAAGAGTCGTTGACTTGTCGTCACTCGAAGTTCTGGCGACTTCCACTGCGCTTGTTGCGTCTCTGTCCACCGTAGACTCAATCCTCGGATGTTGGACCTGAGAAATCAGCATGCTCTTGTTATCTCAACGGGTGGCATCTGATCTGTCGTTGTTGCAGCACATTGTACATCAGTGGTGTGGAGATTGTCAGACTAAGACCATCACCAGTTTTGCTTGTTTCCAACAGCGGGTGAGCAAGGAGGGAGACCCTCCGGGGTAATGGACGAATGAATATCAATGTTGAACCGATATGTCTTGTGACTAAATTACAATGGCGACTCCCGCAAGTATATTGCTTTCTTCCGTATGCCAATGTGCTTGAACGCTTCCATCTCAAACAAATCAACCCCCGTGCCTTCGTCAAAGGCTGATGTCAGTATCCCCTCTCTATCAATTCTGCCATTCGTCCACCAGGCACCTGATGGACTGGCTCGACAAATCCAAATTCATTTTTTGGAAGCTCCTGCGCACTTGCCATCTGCACTTCAGAGGGACTAGATTGCCTCTCCAGATTCGACATCTGCGTGCTTTCCTTCAAGCCACTCGGGGTGTGTGTCCTCGAAATGCCAGCATTCACACTCGGCTGTCTCGAAGTTGAGTCGCCGCGATTTTGACTTGTCTGTCTTGACACAGGAAACGAAACGGATGCAGGTCGATATCGCTGCGAATAGTCGTAGTCATCGAAACTCCGTCGTGATACTTGTAGCGGAGCAGGTAATCCCTCATCCCAAGTCGCCCCAGTCTTCTGCGACTTCAATGGCAGATCTGTCATTTGGCCGTTCACGGTAGGAGTCATGCTCACATGCCGCTGTGAGTGAGGATGTGTCTGCTGTACTTGTCCCGTCATCTGCGCCTGCAATTGTGTCCGTGGCGGTTCCCAGACTTCTTGAGGCCTCCATCCCGTTCTAGCATCGTTGGCTTCCTGCTGGTCCCGCAGACTGACATATGCTCGATCCTCGGTCGGATGTGGGTACGGGCTATATACGTCTTGCTGTTGTGCTGGATCCCAAGGACCGGTTCGCTGAATGTCCAAAGATCTGGATTCTCGAGCGACTTTGCGCTGCTCATCGTATTCGTCGCGCAACCCTTCCCATCGCTCATAATTCTTGACCCTTTGTTTCTCTCTGCGGTGGCTTATCACGCCTTTGTGTGCGAGATATGGACCCCAGAAGAGGAGGGACGTCATTTTCTAGCTCTTGGTTTGTGCTTCTGGTTTCAAGAGCAATAATGTGTAGATCAACGCTTTTGGGTCCTCTACCAACGTGAGACTCGTGGGGTGGCGATTAAACTGATAAAGCGGCCACGTGCGATATTCAACAACAAGAGGAGGAGGGAGAACGGCTCGCTTTTCTCTTTCTGACGAAGGCAAATATTACGCTGGAGCCGCGAAAGTAGACGAATTCGCGATCCAGTGTTCGAAAGGCTTCTGATCGATGCGGGATTGTGGCTTGAAATGGTGGATGCTGGTGTGGGCAAAGCGTAGAAAATTGGGTACGGGGAAAAGAGCCACAGGGTTTGGGAATGGGGAAGGGAGACCGTCTCTTATGTTCCGTCCTTACCTAGGAGATACTGCCATCCATCATCATGGCCAACTAATCAAAGATCAGCTGCAATGGAAGCAGCTCGGTCATCGGCAGGTTACATCTTTCATGATCGGATTTGCCCTCAAATCCGGAGCAAGTCAGGCACTCCCGCCGAGGCTTGATCTGGTATTGAAAGACATCATTGGGCGAGATGGAGCAACCCTGTTTGGAAGACAGATGCGAGCCACAACAATCCAGGTGCCGGAACATGCGAGTGTGAAATCCAGTGATTACCTCATCGACGCCGCTGACGTTATTTTACAGAAGTCCAAAAACTAGCTCTAGAAAGAGCTTAGCGTACGATATGAAAGCGATCTTCCACGAAAACCCTGGATGCTAGGGAGCGTCCACCTGGACGCAAATGACGCCGAGTAATATCCTGGCTCCCGACCTGCGCCTCTTTTGTTCTCGGAGACGAACGCTTTGCAGTATTAGCCATCGCCGATACTCCCGCGAAGACGATGATACTGTATGCTCTGTGGCCCCTGTTAACGGTTGTGCGAGTCACGACCAGCTCTTGTAGAACATCTCGATGAACACACTGTAATTCCGGCTATCCTGGTGCAGAACGCACCTCAAAGGCAACAACAGGTGGCAAACAAATTGTGGCTGTGACTAGGGCTTTCAAGCTCCAGACAACAGGCAAAACAAATTTCGTCAGTGCCATCATGTTTCCTGGGCAGACACTTTACTGCCGCAGTTCTCAACGACTTGAGCTCTCCATGACAAAGCATTGACAAATACTCCATCTCGATAACTCATAGTCCTGATGATTCCGCAATTTGAGAACCAAGACATAAAACCTGACGATGCTTCCTACAACCAGGAGCCCAATGATCTTTCGCTAACAAATTAGTGTCAGGGAGAAAAGTCAAGTGATCATTGCCGCCTCAAGCTATCACTGTCCAGCAACATAGATGGAGAGGGCTCTGAGTCGGTTTCCCGGTCTTCAGCGCACCAAATGTTCTATGGACACACCCGCAACACAATCACCAAGCTTCCAACATGCTGCCAGTTCCACAAGTGTACTTGGAGTTGTCCCTACCGCATCCCGACTCAATTCGGCTTCTACGAATCAAGGCAGGAAAGTTGCTCAGCATTAGACTGCCAACTCTCTGTTGTCTCGTTGGCTGAGGCGCAAGGTTCCGACGTTGCTCTATTTATGCACATGGGATTACAATCAAAGGAAGTATTGTTATCAACGATTTCTTTTACTAGACAGAATCTCATCACTGTTCTTCAGTTGCTGCAAGGTGAGCAGAGGGGATGGCGTCGTGTGGAAAGATCCCATTTGCGTTGGCCGGGAAAGCAAACTTGAGAGAAATCGACAGATCGTCGGCGGTCGGACGTTCTCAGAGGCAGCACCCTCATGCATCTAAACAAGGTGAGGAAACTCGCAATGCCGTGGTCTGCCAGAATGGCCGAAAGACTACGGCAGGGGTGATTGCTCAGAATTTTCCGATCGCGTATTTGGATTTATTGGCCTGGTCGATGAACCGGCCGACCCTCTTTATGCCAGATATGCCTACTACAGTATCTCGGAAAGATTGTCGAGTATTCACAGTCTATGGTTGAGCCTTTTGGCCGCCTGATGCGAATGTACGATGTGTCTCCGGTAAAGTCACTGAAGTCACGTCTTTGGTGAGCGCTCAAGCCGAACGAGTATGACTTTAGCAGTCTTGGACATCACGAACCATTCAAAGTTCAAAATATGCCCCCTGCTCAATGTCCTCAATTGCAAGAGCACAGAGCTGAGATCTTCGTATATGTGCAGCTAACGAGTACGAACATAGGGACCATGACTCTCTCTGCCGTCCATTGTGCCTGGGAAGGAGTCTGTTTCTCGGATCTAAACAAGACTGTTGTCACCTTTCCAAAAAGCTGTCCTTACCGCCAAACCCCCTCCGAAAACTCAACTCAGGCGCTATGATGGGCGCAAACTCCTGTTCCATAGAACCACGAAAGTGAAGAATTCCATGTTCAAGTCACAATTCTCTGCGTCAGGCCTTCGGCGCCTGCCATCTTCGCAAGAGAACTCCTTTGATCTCAGGTGACGATACATGGATGTCGATATCACGATTAGTACCCTGAAAGCGTGATGCACCACCACTTCTCCCGGTTTTGATAGCAGCGAGCGGCTGTTTCCACGCGATCGATGAGGAGAACCGCCGCACCAACAGAGAAGAGGACAGCAGTTTGAAACCGGAATTTTCTATTCCTGGCTCTGTGAGCCCTTCGAAGTTAGGTGTCTGTGAGGAGACTGCTCCCCAAGCTCAACCGCCTACCACAAAGGGTTCGGAAAGGCCTTTGGATACATGGATGGAATATGGATATTTGGCAAGCATACCGGCAAAGTCTTTGCGACAGCTCTGTTATGACGTTGAGTGTATTGGGCTTAGGTGAACGAGCTTGCTCACAAGTTCACCAGCACTGTTCTGTGGTGTTGGGTAAGCACATCGCGGGCACCATTTTCGTGAGGCTGCTTCAGGTCATCGCATTGTTCCCAGGTCGTCAAGCACGCCATACTCGTACCATTCCGTCGATGGTTGAAGATGGCATTGCCTCAAGATAGATTCCTCCTTTCCAACAAATCCATTCCTCAGAGGTGAAATCTCGACTGTTTCTGTAGAGTATTCATTTTAAGCCTGCCAGCTTTGGGAACCAGTCTGACCAGGCTCAACAGCCAACAAACTCTTTCCTGGTCTTCCTCGAAATGCAAAGTTATCATTCTGTACTTTCACTTCTCTGCCAGTCAAATCCTCCTCGTACTCTCCCTTCTTCGAGAAGCTTGACACAACATCCTCGTTGGCAGGCTCCATAGAATCTCTCGCCATCACACCAGTTGCTTAATCCGGAAATATCCAGTCAACAAGACGTCTGTCACGCAGCACGAAATGGAAGATCTGGAAGCTGGTAACGATAAACACCGGCATGCAATGTTACTATTGTCGGCAAGTATCACAACCAACTAGTGCTACGAATGTTAATGAAAGACAGAAGCCAATAAATGAAACCCACTTCTTCTGCAGCTTTCCCATCTTCTAGCATCCCTTGAGGTTCATGTTGCATGCGTCTCGAGCCTCATATTGCGCTGGGGACCAGCTCATTCTTCTACCTCCTTCCCTCTACCTCCTCTTCCCAGAATATTAGCAATTGTCGTAGCTTGTTTCTGTAGACAGATCCACGCAAAGGATTTCCTCCGTCTTCCGCCTCCGATTTCTTCACTGTCAAATAGTCGCCCTACGAGGCACACAAGGTGGAACTCGTATTCATCTGCCCCATCGCTGTGAAGCAATGCTCAATAGCGGGTAGAGAAATTATTGTCCGGGACTCACGCACCACCTGCTTCGCCACACTCTCGTGGCGTTGGCAAACTGGCTGTGTCCGAGAAAATCAAGAAATGAAGGACTTTTCAACTAGACTGTGGGGATCTGCGAGAGGTACGTCCGATCGGAAGATCTAGGGAAGGTGGTGCCCTTTCATGTGCTTTGAGAATAGTGACTGGGCAGCAACTCGTGATGATCACCGCCCGCGCTTGCAGGATCACGGCACGAACAATCTTCCCCTACCCCTCCCACGTAACGTATTTCCACGGAACCCGCCCCCCCGTGGCGTTGGTGCACCGAAATTCCGCTGTCCTCCGCGGGCAAAGTTGCTATTCCCGGGTCCGTAATGGCTGCCGACATTTGCCAAGGGAGTGCTGCCACGGGCAAATGTTCCGCGATCAAATGAATCTGGGTCAATTTCTTCAACAGGCACTTGCGGTTTTGAAGCGTTCGGGGCGTTGATAGAGTTTGACGGAGAGTGAAGAACACCACGGCTTCGGAATCCGCCGTTCACGCTGCCTCTACCCGCGGAGACTGGTCGAGGCGGGTCACGAGCTCGTGGTTTGAAGACAAGTTCCTCGTCCTCGCTTGATGCTTCATCATAGCGAAAGAGAGTTCTTGGCTCGGGTTCAGTTTTGAAGCTCATTGAGCGGCCAGAATTCCTTTTCTTGGGCTGGTGCTGACTGGCCTTTTCTGGTTGCTCCAGCTGCGCGGAGATGCTTGCTCGCAACTGATGGATGGTCTTGGGCACAACGCCGAAGTCTTTTGCAATCTGAGCAGCGTCGGCGGAGTTAGTAAGGAAGGTCAGGTTCTTAGAAGCAGCGCCATTCGGGCTCTCATAGGTGTACCACACCACATAATTGATCAATGCTCTCAGAGTCGGAGGCACCGGGGTCGCATCATGTCGGGTGATGGTGGCGCATCGCACCTCTGGGCTTGTCTTGGCGCTCTGAGGCTCGGACGTCGAAGGCGAAAGAGGCGGGGTTGAGATTGGCGAGGTCTTGATATCCTCTGAAACGAGGCTCAGGCTGTTGATCAGCCTTTCTGCGGACGTGGCCTCGTCTTTGGCTGGTTGCTCAATGGCCGGGCGCACAGGAGTTTCCTTGCCGTCGATCAGGTCCTCCGACTCACCTCTCAGAATGACCGCGTCTGTGTAGCGGTTCTCAACGTCAGCCCACTTGGCATACTGATCGTCCAGGCCTTGGATAATAATGGGGTTGTGAGGGAGATCGGCGGTTTGATCGAGAAACTTCACGGCTTTGCGCGCATTCTGACCAAGTTGAGAAGCGTCCTTCTTCAGCAAGTGTAGGCGTTCGAGAGCTGCGCATGTCAATTTCCCATTGTACCGCGCCTGCGTAGACGGATCTTACTGTAGAGGGGAACCACCAAGGTGACTATGCCACTCTGCACCCACGGTCCGATCTCGTCAAGGTTGGTAGTGAGGGTGGTATCATCCACAATGCAGTGGAAGGTGTTTGGGTTGGACATTATGTTGTCGCGTTTTTCGAGAGTGGAGATTTCGCAAACGATACGAGTGGTGTTGGGGACATGAATGCGCAGCTCAGGTTTCCAAGTAGCTTTGTGCTACGGCTGTTGGGGTGAGTCAGTCATTTGGTCACTCATGCGCTAGCAGTGGCAGTGGCAGTGGTATTCGTGGGCGTTGTTTTGACGTGAGATAACAGGAGGGAGGCAAGCAAGCAGGTCGCAGGGATGCTCACGGATAGTGGTTGGCCTGTTTGTTGTGGCAGTAAACTCCAAGGTTGACATTGTGTCTAACAGTCAACCGTCGCACCGGGACGGCGACAACATGTGACAAGAGATGGTGAAGGCATCCAATACTTCTGCTACAAAATATCAGAGTTGAGCGATCGCTTGCGCAAGAAAATGAAAGCAGGACGTGCTTGGAAAAACCAGGACGGCGCTTCGAGTGTGGAGATGTGGAGGCACATTTTCAATTTGCATGCAAACGAAGCTTTTGTCTAACTTGTCCGAATCGGCCGCGGTGCTACAACCAGCCAGCCTCATTCCAATTACGAGACATGACTACATGGCAGAATGGAGGCCGGTGCTGAAAATCATAGATATCGTCATTCTTGCTTACTGTGCCATTCAAGATTGAGCAGGAACCGTTGGTCCATCTTCATTCATGCTGCTGATGATAAGCCAGGCCAGCCATTCACCACAGTCTCTGGCCATGGGTATACCGGCTAGCGTCCCGTATCTCCCCAATCGCCACGTGTTGGCCATCAAATTGAGAGCATGGCATGGACCCTGCTGAGTCCTGCCTTGCTAACAAGCCCCATACTGGACAGTCCAGTGTTTCATCTGCAATCATGCTTGTGTCTTTGTCCTCACCAAGCCACTGGTTTCTGACACCCGCGAAGCCCATTCCGTCCAGCTTCCATCATACAGTCTCCTGTCGTTGTCATTGCCAAATTTGGCTTGCATAAGAGCAAGTTCGATGATGGCGGCTGTAACACCAGTGCCACATGATGTGATCATGGGCTTCTTCGGGTCCAACTTCTTGGATTCGAAAATCTCACTGAGTTTCTCCGGAGGTAGTAGAGCTTTTGTTTCGGGGTCCAGCAGCTCTTGGAACGGTACGCTTGTTGATCCTGGCATGTGACCCGAGCGCAGACCTGGTCGTGGTTCTGGTTCCGAGCCTTCCCATCGTCCTTTTGATCTGGCGTCGAGAATTTGTATCTCTTCAGCACCTTCCTTGCCATGGTCATATCCTATGGTCTTCATTTCCGCAAATTTGACGACCATGTCGGTGTTGTAGCTCGGTAGCGGGTACTTTGAAATGTTTGGCACCATGGGCGGGCCTTCTTCTACTGGCAACCCTTGCTGCACCCACAGCTTGAAGTTGTTCAGTACATGCACTCGCGGGTGGCCGTACACACGCATGGTCCATGCCACTCGTGGTGCAGAGAAAAGTCCTAGCTCTTCCGTATCGTACACCACAAGTTCATCCTCCTTGCGTACGCCCATCTGGGTCATTGCATCGGCAAATGTCTCGCAAGTGGGAAGCATATGAGGGTATTGAGAGTCATGATCCTTGACTTCGTCTATATCAAAGAACCGCGCCGATGGTATTCTTTTCTTCTTGAAAGCCTCGATTCCTGTTCGTCCTTGAGGGTCGTTGGGCATAAACCAGGCAGCGCATATCGGGATGACTTTGGGATCAGTCGAGATAGTGGTCGGTGCATTCTTTTGGAGAGCTTCATTGAGCTCGTTCGGTGTGACAACGTATGACGACAGCCGGTATCCCCTGCATTGTCTTGCCATGTACCCTGGCTTGATGGAAGCATGCCTAACGGAGGCTCTCACGAAGAGAGCTCTCAGAGCCATTGCTCCTGTAGATGCGGTCAAGGGATTTCCATTGTCGAGATCAAAAGACTGGCGCCCTTGGATGGTGGCAGGTCTGAGCTTGTGCGGCGGGAATCAGAATAGCGAGGCGCGCGATAATCACATGGGAGAAAGCTATCGCCGGCTTTAACTCTGTGTGGAGCAGCCCTAACTAACCGGAATGGCATGGGCAAAGGCGAGTAATTTCGGCCGATCAACGCCCAGCACAAGGAGCGCTTCATTTCACTTGCAGGGAAGTTATCTAAGCAATAATGATTCCTGATCCTAATCTGATTGATAGAGCCCTCTGCTCGTCTGGCACTGAGCACCTAACTCTGCGCACAGAGCACTCTACATGGAGAAAGCCTCGAAACATCTAGTGCAGACGATGCGACGCGGGATTGTGCGACAAATCACGTGCCGTCTTCACGTTCGTGTCGATTCTGAGGCCAAAATGCAATCAGTTGGCCGACGCTCACATTCTTCCATTGAAGAATGACAACATGAATGAATCAGGATGAAGGTCAAAATCAAGAAGTGGCATGCTGTCGCCACGTGGAAATGGGACATGCCAGAAGATGAGGTCTGTGGCATTTGTCGGGTCCAATTCGATGGAACGTGTCCGACATGCAAGTTTCCTGGCGACGATTGCACGCTATGTGAGTCGGCCCGCCAGCCCTCTATGATCGACGCTGATGGCGTGCAGTGATGGGAAAGTGTGGTCATTCGTTTCATATGCATTGCTTGTTGACCTGGATTCAACAAGACTCATCGAAAGGACTGTGCCCCATGTGCCGACAAAGTAGGTCGATGTGGCTGGTGAGGTCGGTATGAATGCTAATCTGTGACCAGAGTTCGAATGGAAGCAAGGCGAGGATGGTGAAGCACTGCCGCCTCAAGAGACACAGCAAACACGGGCAACGTAAGCAAACCCGGCGCTCATGGTGAGCGTGTGAGGGAGTGGTGGGAGGACGCTACGGAATGATACTTTTCAGCTCGGGAAGATGCCTCGCCCTCCCGTAGCTACAACCAGGGCGCATACTAGACACAGCCTCGTCATTCTTACGACGATGGCGGGCAAGGCTGCAGGCACGCGTTCGCCCCAGATCCATCCATAGATTTCACCTGTCTAGGCCTATCGTACAGCAACGCCATCATGTAGTCCCAAATTATCACCGGACAATGTTCCAACCCCTTCAGAGCGATAAACAGCCGTCAAGTTCACCATCGAAGTCCTCTCTGAGAAGGACGAGTGGTACAGGCAGCATCCGAAATCCATCATCGAACAATCCCAGTCTTGGACCAACGACTCATTTCGCGGCGGAAGCCACCCAACATCGCTTCCTCCCACACTCTCCCCCCAATCAGAATCTCGACTACAACGACGATGATGACGACGAAGAGGCAGCAGCCTACGGAGACTCAGCCTCCTACCAAACTGCGCCGCAACCACAACAATCTTTCCAGGCCTTCTTCGCCCTAATAGAAGATACATCTGCGAATGAGCACTACCACCCAACCGTCCACTACATCTTTGCGGATGATGAACCAGACATCATCACTGAGGCGGCTTGTCGGAGTCTCGACCACGACTCAGATGAGCCAAATCTAGCTAGCACGTCAGGAAACAGGCAGGGACATGAACATGAACACGACGAGCAAGATCCCGAGCCTGGACTTCCACCGCCTCGGCCGGGCGTCAGAGAACACTACCTGATCCTCGATGTTCAGCCTTCCCCTTCGGCCGGCCCACACTCTCAGCAACAGTTTTCAGACCGCCTGCCCAGTCCCAGTCCCAGCTCAATCGAGACCGCCCACGCATTGACCAAGACATACCCCTACACTGTCACCGCTGCTCAATCACTCTCTGAAGACTGGCAAGTTCTACGCACCAACATCACCGATGCACCAACCATGAATGCAGAACACCACCCCGATGAGCAACACTTGATGCTTCGGATTGAAGGCCGGGGGAACAGTCCAGACAAGGCACTGCAGAAGAAAGAAGGAGAGACAGTGGAAGATATGATCGAACGATTCCAGGCGAAGCTCGCAGAGATTAGGCATCTGATGGTCGACTTGGCGGTCGAACAGAGCCCAAGAGGGGCTATCGAAGAAGAAGGCGGCGATATGTTCACTCCAGGTGGTCTCGTTGGTATAGGCTTCCAGCCTACAGGCTTTGGAAATGCTGTTTTGGATGAGCAAGATTGATTGCGCTTTCATGGTGCTGGTAGGACAATAGAACTAATCAACGTTTGCCACTCTTGATGTTACTCCTCCGGAGTGGAAGTTTGTGTTGCTGGTACCCGCTGTGACCGTCATAAGTGTTATCCAAGGCTTGCTGTACACAAGATGAAGCAAATCGTCAAGAAGGCTGACCGTCTTGTCATACTCGCGGCACCAACTGGTCGCATGATAAGAAAGGAGTTTCAACATCAGCACAATACACGGTCGTACCGTGAGCACTGGACTGTCCAGCTAATCGAAAGAATGCTTTGCGCGCCGAAAACGTACAAAGCAGCCATAATACTGCAGTTCACACCCCCGGTGCAAGTGCGATGAGTCCTGAGAAGCCCCTGCTCTCACCTTATGGTGAAACCTCCGTCAATCCTAAGATCCGCTCCATTAACCATCCCCGCCGCATCGCTCACCAAATACTCAACAGCGCTCGCCACCTCCTCTGGCACCGCAAATCTTCCTGTCGGAATCATGCTCTCCATCTTCTCCCTCTTCTCGGGATCTGCCCAAGCTTTCTTCCCCAGCTCCGTGAGTACGACGGTTGGCGAAACGGTGTTGGCTGTGATACCAAGCCCGCCCCATTCCAGCGCCATACATCGTGTGAGAGCGTTGAGGCCTGCCTTAGAGGCGCAGTAGGCACTGTGGCCGTCTAGGGCTACATGGGCGGCCTGGGAGGAGATGCTGACGACCCGCCCAGGCGGCTTTGAATCGCCAGGCTTCGGAGAGGTGGTCGTGTAGAGCTTATGGAAGGCTTGGGAACACAACAGCGGGCCAAGAAGGTTAGGCAAGATGTTCTTGCGGGCCTCGTCGGCTGAGGTTTCTGCAAGAGGTTGCACCGAGACGTAGCCGGCCGCATTGATTAGGATCGAGGGGAAGACGTTTTCGGTCTTGGCGTGGGAGGAGATTGTGTCGAAGGCGGTAGCGACAGAGGCTTCATCGGTAATGTCGCATTCAACAGGGTAGATGTGGCCTTGTGAGTCGCTGCCGAAGGTAGACTCGAGAACTGAATCACGACGGGATGCTTCGAAAGGGGCATAAAGGAGGACCAGAGATGCTCCTCTGGAGCGGAGAGATTGAGCAATGGACGTGCCGAGGCCGCCTGCGACATTGGATTGCTAAGCTGCTATATCAGCGCACAATGGAAAGGACGAGCAATTACCTAGACCTCCAGCGATAATCGCCAGGCGACCTGTGTACGCCATTTCCGTATTTGAGTTTCTCGAAGACCTGATGGTACTTGTGTCAATATGAAGTGGGAGAAGTGCGGGTGAGTTGCATTTTCGGATGGAGTGCCAATCAGCCGCATGACAACGCGCCCACAGCCCCATGCCACCATGTCTGGAGATGCAAGGGACAGAATGCTGGCAACCAAATTGGCAATGAGCAGAATGAACATTTGGCTTCTTTATTTGTACATTGGGTATCTTCTTCAACTGTTGTTACAGCAAAGGCGAGGTTGTCGTTCATTGACCTCTGGTGCTCAAGCTCACCAGCTCTTGGACCTTCTCGTTTGTATCCTCCTTCATTACGTCGCAACATCGTTGACACAAAGGTACACCATCCGTTGTAGCCGGTTTCGGAGCAGCATACCGCCAGCATCGCCCACATTTCTCCTGAAATGGATCAGTCACGAACACATATGCCCAAATTTCTCCAGGTCGTTGTGGGTGTTCGACTTCCCGACAATAGGTCCATGTTCGTGCATCTTTCTCAAGGTGTTCCGATCTCACTGAATTTGAAAATGTGGCAGCAGCTGCACGGACTACTTCTCGATCTTCCTCCGTATGAGCCTTTGAGAATTCTTCAAACACCTGAGATAGGTTGTGGCCTTCAATTGATGCGTGTTGAGGGATTCCCGTAAGCAGGTGAACCTGTGAAACAACCAGGAAATCTTCCCAGAATGGCTTACTCATCTGTGAAATTGGCTGTTGATCCTTGAAATGAATCACAACATCGCAAGCCAACGATTGGCCAATCAACTTGTCGGCACGAGCTTGCTCCTGTGCAGCTTTAACTGCGGTGTTGATGGCCATGATCCCATCTACCTGCATCGCCAATGCTTCGTCGTTCCACTCAGCGGGAAGTGACTTCCAGACGCGTTGGAGTGGGTGGCCTGCTGCCTCCTTGATCGCTTCCGGTGTAAACTCATAGGTCTCTTCTATCAATAGCGGGGTGATAGGTGCCAGCATGTGTTGAAACTGGCAGAAGATGTGGTGCAGAACCGTTTGACTTATTCTTCTAGGCAAGGAATTGGGACTGCCGCAGTAGATCGAGTCCTTGACTGACTCAAGGTAGAAAGCGGAAAGATCTCTAGTTACCCATTCGTTGACAGCTGCTAGGGCTTTATGGAATTCATAGTTGCGCATTGCTCGTCGGACACTGCTGACAGCCGAGTGTAGCTGAAGAAGGGCAAGGTAATGCACTTCGTGGCCCCTCATGTCTTTGTAGCTGACGGCGTTGTTGGGGTCAAAATCAGAAAGCATGCCTAGTAGCACTTTCATCGTAACGCGATATTTGTCAAGCGATTTATGAACTGCCGTGACGACCTTCTCACTGATCACGACGTCAGATGTCCAGTCGCCCGTCGCCGCCCACAACCTGAGAGCGTCAGGTCCTAATGGGTGCATTACTCGTCCCTTCTTTGCGGATTTCACTGGCTGCGGAGCCAGTCCGGCAATTATCTGGTCCGGATTGACTACATTGCCAATAGACTTGCTCATTTTTTTGCCTTGAGCGTCCAGGGTAAATCCATGCGTCACTAGCTGCTGGAATGGTGCATGAGCTGGTGCTGAAGGATTGATGGCTTTCTGATAGGCGATGTTTGTCAGAATGCTTGACTGGAACCAACCTCGATGTTGATCGCTGCCCTCGAGGTACACATCTGCGAGTGCTTTCGTTTGTGGTTGTCCACCATTGAGCTCTGACATAACCGACCAACTTGTGCCGCTGTCAAACCAGACGTCCATGGTGTCCTTACCTCGAATGTATTCACTTGCTGGAAGGCCAGGCAGGATCCAGGCCGGATCATCTGGAGCGTCGGACCACCAACGATCGATACCACGTTCTCTGATCACTTTGATAATATGGTCGATGCTTTGCCCGTTTAGAACCGCCTCATTTGTTTCTTTATGATAGATTGCAGGGATGGGGACTCCCCATGCACGTTGTCGAGAGATGCACCATTCGCTTCTGTTTTCCACAAAGCTCTTCAGGCGTGATTTACCTGACTCTGGCTGGAAAGACACATTATCCAATGAGCTGATGACATTATCCTTGATCTTCGAGATGTCTGCAAACCATTGCGCTGTCGCCCTGATCATGATAGGTTGTTTTGTTCTCCAGTCAATCGGGTACTTGTGTTTGAAGTCGTAGCTTGTAATCAGAGCATTTTCTGAGCGCAGTAGATCCAACACAGCTTTATTGCCGTCCTTGAAAACATACTTTCCGGCTAGCAATGAAGGCTGACCAGGACTGGCGGCTTCTGTGAATTCACCTTTGTCATTCACAGGGGTCTTAACGATGATGCGCCCCGATCTAATCAGATCATACAGAGCATCGAAGTCGTCGCCGCCGTGACCGGGAGCGCAATGAACAAGACCAGTGCCTTCATCGGCCGTCACATAGTCTGCATGAATGATGGGCCTATTGAGGGCCTCTTCGCCGAATTGGGACAAGCCTGAGTATGTGCACTGGAGTAGAGCTTCGGAATCTAGAACCTGTAGCACCTCGACTTCCTCCTCGAGCATTTCGTTGAGATAGGCCAGACGAGAATGAACCACAATGAGGTTGCCATGCTTCTCCGATCTGACCAGGAGATACTTGAAGGTTTTGTTGATAGCTATGGCCTGATTTGCAGGTAATGTCCAAGGAGTCGTAGTCCAAATGACGGCATGCACTGGCTCGGGAGAGCCTCCAATCATGGCTGGAATTCGGAACTTGACCAGTGCAGCTGTGGATGTATGTAAATCTCTCTCGATTTCAGCTTCTGCCAGTGCAGTCTGCGACGAGGGCGACCAATACACCGGTTTGTGCCTTCGGGTGATCAGACCATGCTCAGCCATTGCTCTGAATACAGCAAGCTGCCTCAGCTCAAAGTCCTTGTCCATCGTCTTCCAGTGCTTATCCCAGTCAGCCATGACTCCCCATGACCGAAAGCCTTTCATCTGTTTTTCCACCGTCTTTGCTGCAAAGCCTCGCGCTGCGTTTCGCACCTTGACAGGATCAACACCTGAGCCTCTTCCCCAACCATGTTTCTCCAAGGCTTTGAGCTCGATGGGGAGGCCATGGCAGTCCCAGCCTGGGATGTAGTTGATGCGCTTGCCTTCGGCAAGGTTTGTCCGACAGATGATGTCTTTGGTAATCTTATTCAAAGCATGCCCAACATGCAGATCCCCGTTGGCATAGGGTGGCCCATCGTGCAAAGTGAACGTCTCATGAGAGCTGGCTGGCCGCTCTCGAAGCTGCCAGGAATAGAGGTTATCGCATTGTGAGATGTATCTGGCGACTGCCTCGGGAGGTGGTCTCGGAGGAAATTTGGAACTCGGTAGTCGTAGAGTCGACTTGATGACCCTGAGAGCTTCATTCATATCATGATTCGTGCTTGTCGCCTTCTGTCTCAAAGTAACCTGCCAGAAAAGCAAATTCGAAGACCAGGAGCTGCCAGACGAGGCTTGGTGTGGAAGCCTCGCCAGATTCAACGCGTCGACGCGTAGAACACACTCCGAAATTTACGGGCATCAGATGGACAAGGCTAAAAAGTCATTGACCATTTCTATCTCAGCATGGTTCTAATAGACTGCCAAACAACTGATTGTGTCATTCTTCAAAACCTCAAACAACAGCCCGGGAAATCCAAATAGCTCAGTATTGTTCAGATTGGGCATGCTGACATCTATGCCTGCTCTCATGGAACCTTGTGTCTTTGGAGGCGACCCCTCTTCAAAGCCGCCCAAAAGCTCGATGGAACTCTCCGGGCTATCACCAACACCCCACCCACGATTAAGGACCATTCCCCGTTGCATTCTTTTCTCCTCCTCCGCATCTCTGTAGCTGCCGTGCCATACGTCCTTCAAGACATCAGAGATTTCCTTGAACCTCATTTCTGAAGTCAGAGGGAGCGGCTGTCCGTTGTCATCAAGTGCAATGCGCCACCGGCTTCTCCTGTGTCGATTGAAAGAGTATGACCCCGGTATGTTGCTATGCAAAAAGATTTTGGTCACCACAAAGTCTGCAGGGACTTCCACGCCTGCTGAGGAAGAGGGATGTGATGCTCTTGCCTGCGGTGTAGATACCAGGACATCAAAGCCGTGGTGAAAGTAGTTGTAAAATGCTTCTGACGTCGCTTCGTCATCGTGAGCTTCATCGATGTTGGACGTTTCGTTCTCCGAGTCATCAGTATAGCTCTTCGTCGAGGACTGCTCATGGTCATTGGTATGAGGGTCTAGACCAGGCGACATGCTAGGTCGTCGGTCCTTAGATGAAACGCCGCCAGCATGAATTGACAACCCGCTTCCAGATTTGCGGAAGATCGCATCCGGTGGTCCCAGCTCCGCGACCAGATCCTGGGGTGTGGTCTCATTCAAGTGGATCATGAAAGGTAGACATATTCGTCGAAACAATTCGAGTCTTCCTCCGTCATGGATAACGATCTCTTCAATCTCATCGGGGACGGCATCGGCCGACTTACTTGCGAGAGCCAACGATCTGGGTAGCTGTGGGCGCTTTGTAAATAGTGACGCCCTAGCCTCGGGCCATGAAGACCCAGAGAAGATAGCTAGAGACGTTGCGGGCGATGCAGCTGATGATGAGAGTAACGAGACAAAATCTGCCTTTTCCGACCAGGATTTGTGCTTGATGGCAAATCTGGCTGCCAGCCCAGGCCACGATAGAACGTATGTACCTTGAGGCTCGCCCGTGCCAGGGGGCATGTATTCGCCAGGGTAAGAAGGGCCGAAGAGGCGGTTGTACAGGTGTTTGAAAGAGGGACCCGGCACCGGTTCAGATGAGGCTTCATTGGAACCGCCCGTCCGCCGAACCAGATCGAGCGATTTGTACGAGAATGAAGACTTGGAAAAGTCGATGATCTCAATAAGTCGGAGACGTTGATCCGGCCCATCAAATCTCAAACGCAAACCGTTGGCCGGCAGGTTCAGCACAATTGGGTCAAGCACAGGTTCTGTTGCTGAATATACAAGGTCAAGTTGCGGGTAGAGCTGTGGCTGCGACTTGAGACGGGTGAGAATGGCGTGAAGCGAGCCCCCCAAAGCTAGCTCTGGGTTAGCAAGAATTCTACTGATTGAATCTTACCTGGTGAACGTACTGATCCATCCCAAACCACGATTTGGAGCTATTGGGAATGACGCCTGCGCATCCGCCATTGCGACGAGAAAACTGCCACTCTGGTGATACTCAAAACTGAATTGTGAGGATACAAAATCGTGCCTGGCGGGTTATTATCTGATATCAAAGAGATCGTGTGCTAAACCAGTCAACATGACTGTTGCTTGAGGACAGTCTCATTCACGTGATTGTCATCTTCTTCAAATCATGACATCTCTATCCGCGGTGATGTGATCGGATCCTCAAGAGCAAGTCTGGAAGGGTGCAAAAAGCCATCACACTTTACACCGGACATTGACCAGTGTCAGGGAAGTGGCCAGAAATCGGTCGCGGACTGCGGTTGCAGGGGCCTGAGAGTCATCATGTGGGGGTCATGATCGACAGCGCTAAATATGCTTTCCGTTTTGGTCAAAGTGTAAACACAGGAAGTTGATGTGGGCACGCAGCCGAATTATCTCAACAACATGCCTGTACACAGTCTAACCCTGGTCAGCAACGTTGTTCTTGTGCCTCGCCTTAGATATTTCCTCATGCGCTGACTGAGCGCTGTCACACTTCATAATATCATGCATCGGCATCATGCTATTGCTCGCGGCGGCTCTCGGCCACCTAGCGCACCACCTACGAATGTCAGTCTCAAAAGAAAGGAACGAGAATTTGACCAAGATGCTAGCGATGAAACGAATATCAACGTCGTGGTACGTTGCCGCGGGCGCAACGATCGAGAAGTACGAGAAAACAGCGGTGTCGTGTTATCGACCACCGGCGTCAAGGGCAAGACGATCGAGCTGTCAATGGGCCCAAACGCTATTAGCAACAAGACATATCAGTTCGACAAAGTCTTCTCGCCAGCGGCTGACCAAGCAATAATATTCGATGACGTGGTGTCGCCCATACTGTCAGAGATGCTTGCCGGATACAACTGCACCATCTTTGCTTATGGCCAGACGGGAACCGGGAAGACCTACACCATGTCTGGAGACATGACTGAGAGCTGCGGCCTGCTGACAGATGCCGCCGGCATAATACCGAGAGTCCTTCAGTCATTGTTTCAAAAGCTTGAAGCAGAGGAGACGGAGTGTACAGTCAAATGTTCTTTCATCGAGCTGTACAACGAAGAGCTCAGGGATTTGTTATCAGCGGATGAATCCGTGAAGCTCAAGATCTACGATGACACAAACAAGAAGGGTCACAGCACTACGGTTGTTCAAGGAATGGAAGAATCTCACATCACAAGCGCAGCTGAGGGGATCAAGAAGCTTCAGCATGGCAGTCATCGAAGGCAGGTTGCCGCCACAAAGTGCAACGACCTCAGTTCACGTAGCCATACTGTCTTCACCATCACCACATACGTGAAGAAGCCAGGCGACTCGGTGGACGACTACATCTGCTCGGGAAAGCTCAATCTAGTCGATCTGGCCGGCAGCGAAAACATCCAGAGAAGTGGTGCTGAAAACAAAAGAGCCGCAGAGGCAGGTCTCATCAACAAGAGCTTGCTGACACTGGGCCGTGTTATCAATGCACTCGTCGACAAAAGCTCACACATTCCATATCGAGAATCAAAGCTGACGAGACTGCTTCAAGACTCCCTTGGTGGCAGAACGAAAACATGCATTATCGCTACTGTGTCACCTGCCAGAAGCAATCTGGAAGAGACAATATCCACACTTGACTATGCTTTCAGAGCCAAGAACATTCGCAATAAACCCCAAGTCAACTCAATGATGTCCAAGAAGACCTTACTTAAGGAGTTTACGGCCGAAATCGAGAAGCTGAAGAGCGAGCTTATTGCAACAAGACTGCGGAATGGTGTGTACTTGACCAATGAGAAGTATGAAGAAATGACGGTCGAAAGCGAGTCGAGGCGTATCCTCAGTGAGGAGCAGAAGGCACGCATTGAGACTATGGAAGCTAGCCTTAGGAATAAGGTCCAGGAGCTCTTCAGTCTAACAAACAATTTCACATCGCTCAAGAAGGACAACGAAGCCACACGAGCTGCATTGGATTCCACCAAGGATGTGCTGCAGAAAACCGAGATTGTTCTAGCCCACACACGAGAAGGCTTGGAGGAAGAATCCGAACTCCGACAGAGATACGCTGTCACAGAGGGTAAGCTTCATACCGTGGGCAAGGAATTGATCTCGACCATTGGTGCGTCTCTGCGAGATGTAGAAGGATTACATTCAAAGCTGAGGCGAAGATCCGCGCTACATGCTCAAAATAAACAGCGGTGGGAAAGAACCAGGGCTCACGGCAAGAATGCTTTGGCCACCGTCACAACAAATCTAGAAGAGCTCGAAGAAGAACACGGCATGGCACTGGAAGCAGCGTCGGAGAGGATACGCACGTTTGTATCGGCCGAACTCGAACGGATGAAGCAGGCTCAATCGCTGCTCAGCGAGGGCCTCTGTACTTTGGCCAACAAAGCGCAGGCAAACGAAGCCCAGACGTCAAGTGCGCGAGACAACATGAACGAGGTACTGGAAGAGATCAAAGTCCTCAGAGATGATGTCAAGACAAAGGTTGGCGAAGGTCTAAACGGTCTTTCTGATGCTGCGGCCCGAATCTCCGGAGAAGTCATCTCAGAGCTTGACCAGTTCCATACACAGCTGCATACATCCTATAGCGGCTTAGGCAAGGAGATCAAGGCCGTATTCGACGACCTGACAAAGCAATTGACGGCGCAACGAGAGGAGTCGGACCGCCTTCGAGCCGCACTACATGAAGCCAGTCTCCAAAACATGAAGGCGTCACTGTCGGCGGCCAGTCAGCTGGAAGCGGCCGTCGAGGCAGAGAGAAACGCAGCAGATGAGGAGCGAGCGCAGTTAATGCTTTCAATCACTGACTTGGTTACAAAGTCAGATCGGAATCGTGAGGCACGGTTGAGTGCGACCCTCACCTCAACACAAGCCGGCATTGTGGAGGCCACTCGGCAATTTGAAAATGCTAACAACGCCTACAGTCAAGGAATGGGCCAATGGATCGAACAGGACACTGAGCTGCGAGAGAAGGTCGCGAGGTCGAAGGATGATATCAAGAATCGATTCAAGAGAGATTGGGCAGCAGTTAGCGATCGAAATACAAAGATTCAGCAGTCCACGAAAGCCGTTCACAAAGAGACGGTCAAGATCGTCGACGCTCAAGTTCAAGATATGGCCACGAAAATGACTGCCCTGGACGAATTTGTTGCTCGGGCGAGGCAACAGAACACTAGTCACCTTGAACAGCACCTCACATCGCTTGAAGAGATGGCTACGCAAATCAGGAAGAACCTCGAAAGCGTCCAATATCGTCTATCAAACACATCGATCGAAACTTTCAACACTGGCATCAATGCTCATCTCGACGAAATTGCCTCGACCTTTGCGGACGTTCAGGACAAAGCGCGAGAGCCGCTCCAACAACTTCAGGAACATCTCGCAGGAGTTGAAATAGTAAATTATGTTCCGACAGGTCAGACGCCACAGAAGAGAGAATGGTCATACCCTACAGATCTGCCACGCACCATTCCACTGCCAGCGTCCACCACCCCAGCCGGGAAACCTCCGGTGACCTCCTCTTTCTCGCGTTCACCAGCAAAATCACCTCGCAGGCTCGCGTCTCCACGTAAGTCGCCAAAGAAGCATATTGTGCGAGCGGATACCCCTCGCGCCTCTCCAGAACAATGTCCACCGCAAGATGAAACGAGTGAAGGAGAGAAGCCTCCAAAACAGCTTAAGGAGCTGGACATTAATATACCAGCGACCGCAGCAACAGTCGCACTAGCTGGTATGACCAGCACAAAAGAGAGCTTTTCATCTACAGCCTCGACGGCATCTGATGACTCGAAAGTCTCAGTGACGACAACTACATCCCGCCTCCCTACAAAAGCACCTGCTCCCGCTGCGGTCCGCTCCAACTCCTTCACCTCAGCAGCAGAAAAGCTTGGAAAGGAAAATCTCCCATCAATCACGGCCGTCGCTGCAGCCAAAGAGTCGATAGTACCGCTTCCAGTCACCGAAACTGCGAGTGGGAAGGACGAAAAACTGAGCAAAAGCTTCCACGTGCCAAGGATGACCAGGAGCAGTGCTGCTGCAATGAAGAGGGGCGCGCTGGGGGAGTTTGGTAGGAGTATGAGTGGTTAGAAGTCATGCATATCAGCTTCACGCCCAGTGGCGGTCCATACTACGCACCCGATCGGCAAGAGAAGACTGTATGATAATAAAGTATTGTTGGCATTGACGTTCTGGTTTGGCATCTTGTCTTTGATAGGGCATAGCATGGTCCTGCTCGAAGTAATACTTGGTCATGATACCCCTTTTGCACAATCTGTCGTTTGGATTGCTTGCTGATAGAATGACAGCCATCAGTGGCGTTTCCCCCTGTGCCTCTTGCGCCACCGATCTGACACGTCTCCATCTGCACATGACCACGAAGGATTTCCCATTTACCTACAAAGCCGACCTATTGAACTGGTGGGCAACGTAAGGCCACCGCAGTTACGACAAATGCCTTCATATCCTCTTGATACCAGTGATATCTACAGAAGGAGAGAGGGAGGGTTCATCAGCCAAGAGGCCTCTGACGCCAAACCCAACACGCTTACAACAGAATTTTCTCAAGGACGAGATTTTACGCAATCAGTGGCTTCGGGGATGCAACGACGACGCCATAACGTTGGGATAAGATGCTCAAGGTGAGATTGACATAAGATGGATGACGATGCTTACAAATTCAATTGCAGGTATTTGTCATTGTCGCGAGTGTACAAGGTGTTGGTACTCAGGATCCGCCTTAAATTCGGGTCAAGTCGAAAATTCGTAAGCTCTGATCGTAGGCCGTCTGGTCGTCTGGATGGAGAAGCACTTTCATGATATTTATGGCAGACTCAGAATAACCCAGTTCGCGAGCTCCTGCGATATTAATTCTACGTGAGGCTTCTTCAGAATCTTGATCTGGTGGACGGACCCTATTGCTATGAGAAGATCGTAGAGCCTCGTCATGAATGAAACGAGTTTCATTGATATTGGACTAGTCGCGACACTTCTGTTCCACGTCAGAGGCTGTCATAGCATGATGGTGACGAGCATGACCATGTACATCTTTGGCTTGTTTCCAACGATGGTGGCGGCTGTCACTCATGCTTCTGTTGATCTCCCACTTGTCCCGTCTGGATTGGTACGGAAGAACTCTGTCCGCTTCCCAAAGTCGGTAAAGATTTCTGAGAGCCAGCATAACTGATGTGTCCAGTCTCCACAGCCGTAGGGCCTACCTTAGAAGGAGAAGTAGTCATCAGAGAGGTATTCATCACAGCCGTTGTGATCCAAGTTGTGGTATCGTGTAGTCCAGCTCAAATGCCTGAGCCTCCACCGCGCAATTAGCCAACGAATCCTGGGACCAATAATGCTTATGCACAGTAGCATGTTGTCCAGTCAGGAGATACTTGTGAGGTGATCGATTCAGCGTACGAAATCAGCTTTGAGCAGTTCAGGGCCTGAAATCCACATGCTGATGAAGGGTGTACAAACATCTGGCTTGGATCCTTATTGCCTTCGCGTGCCCTGAGAAGCGGAAGACGGTCACCTCGAGTCCAGTACTTTGTGGATCAAAATATCCATGCTCGGCTTTGAAGTAATGCTGCCACCTTTCGAAGCACGATTCAAAGCATGTATTCTCGCCACTTCGAAGCAGAGTGGAGCTACCGAATTGCGTATAACGTATTCAGATTGTGTAGGTATTCCCTTGTCATGGGCGGAGGGAGCTCATGGATGGAACGACGTCCTCGATGTTGAAACTGGTTGCTGACGGTCTGTCGCTTTGCTTGGAGCTCTCGGCGATTTCCTCATCGCTGACGATGTTCATGGCTGCTGTAGGGCGTGTATTTAGGGAGAATGATACAATCACGATAAGCTGATGCGCCATGGCCCGACATATTCCTCTCTATCTTACCACGCTTGGCCTAGCAAAGCTCTCTCGGGTTGGAAAAGCCGTAAATGCAAAGAAATGCGGTCAAGGTCGCTAAGACATGCATGAATATTGCATAAGCAAGTACGATTTGTCGGAGCGTACAAAGTAGAAAGATCCGCTATCTCCTAGAGTTTGTGCCATAATGCCGGATTATCCACCGTTTTGTGCCCAAAATGGAAAGCATCTTCAATCTCCATTCCCTGCTCGCATTTCAACTCCGAGACGGCTACGCCAGAATGATTTGGAGATTTGGAGATTTAGATAGACCGTGGCTCGACATAATGGGTTATGTCTCGAAAGCGTCGCCTCATCTCGAAAGTTCCTCCACCCGGCCCACGAAGATTGGGAGACCCTCAACATGGAACTTCATTCCAGCACAGATGATCGAGCAGATCCAGGTGTCCAGAGAACGACACCATATACGCATTCCATCGAGAGTGCCGCAAACACAACTACAAGCGCATTTGATGAAAGAGACGTCGAAAAGACCTCACGACCAGAGCCAGACGAAACAGTCAAGCCTCGATCTGAACTGGTCGAATTTGACGGCCCAGACGACCCCGGCAACCCAAAGAACTGGCCCAGAAGGCGAAGATGGGCAATCACTCTAGCAGGGTCGTTATTAACCTTCACCGTCACCTTCTCAAGCTCGATCTTCAGCGTCGCCATCAACCCTGTTGCCGAACAATACCACATATCAACAGTCACGTCTACACTGGGCGTCTCCCTTTTCCTCGTTGGGTTCGTTCTTGGACCGATAATATTCGGGCCTATCTCCGAAGCATACGGCCGCAAAATCCCGCTCTTGTTGGGTTATGCTGTCTTTGCCATCTTCCAGATCCCGGTTGCTGTTGCACAAAATGTGGAGACGATCATGCTGGGTCGATTTCTGGGCGGATTTGCAGCAAGCAGCCCTTTGGCTGTTGTCGGCGGCTTGCTGTCTGACATTTGGGAGCCAATAGACAGGGCATATGCAATCTGTTGTTTTGCGTCAGGAGGATTTGCGGGCCCTGTCGCGGGTCCGATTGTGGGTGGATTCATTGTCGATTCGTATCTTGGCTGGAGATGGACAGCTTGGATCACTTTGATTCTCGCCGCTGTGGTCGGCATCATTGGTCTATTTGTGATCCCTGAGACGTCGGCACCACGAATACTCCAGTATCGGGCCAGAAAATTGAGAATTGAAACAGGGAACTGGGCTCTGCACGCCAAAGCGGAGGAGAACCCGATTACGAGGAAGACAATCGTCTCGGTGTACCTTGTTCGGCCGTTCGTCATGCTCGTCCAAGAGCCCATCCTGGCACTGGTCACAGCATACATGAGCTTCATATACGGAGTGCTCTACTTACTCTTCGAAGCATACCCGGTGTCATTCCAGGAACAAAGAGGTTGGAACGCAGGTGTTGGGTCGTTGCCCTTTTTGCCATTTCTGGTTGGAATAGCTGTGGGAGCCGGTGGCATCGCGTATTCGACGAGGACAAATTTTACACGCGCTTACCTCAAGCATGGGAAGCCAATACCAGAGGAGAGGCTGCCACCCATGATTGTCGGCGCCATTGTGCTACCAATAGGACTATTTTGGTATGCTTGGTAAGTCTCCTTATGATATGGCTTGTGTATGGAATCCGAAGCTAACTGCGTCGGAAGGACATCGTCTCCCAACATAACCTGGGTCCCTCAAGTGCTCTCATCGGCATTGTTGGGTGGTGGCTGTATGGTCGCCTTCTGGCAAGGCATGAATTACATCATCGACTGCTACGGCTTCTACTCCAACAGCGCCATAGCAGTCAACACCTTCATCAGGAGTATAGCAGGCGCCGCCTTTGTAAGTTGACCTTCCAGCACTCTCCAACGGCTTTGCTAACTCGCCGTTAGCCCCTATTCGCCCATGACATGTACACCACGCTAGGCGTCGCATGGGCAACTTCACTCCTGGGCTTTTGTGCGTTGCTTTCGCACCAGTGCCCATCCTATTCTACTACTACGGAGCAAGGATAAGACAGAAGAGTCGCTTCACACCGGCTGGCTAAACAAGAGGAAGGTTGGAATCAAACAAAGTTCAAATCGAAGAGACAGTTCCCTCATCCAACTCTTGCTTGCCCGCCCAGCGTGAGAGTCTGCCACCTGCCCTAACACCCTCTGAGCGACCTCTTGGTGAAGGGGAGATACACTCCATCACCAATCCTCACATCATGCTTTGCGGCCGAGCCGCCCCGTCTCAGCAAGCTGACTCAACCGACCCCAGTGTATGCCCTTTTCTTCGCTTTCTGCAGAATGCTATCCAGGATCTGTTTCTGTGCCTTCTGCTGCTGGCCTACACTCAACTGCTGCATAAGTGTACTCTCACATACTATCTTAGTTTCCTCAGCTAGCTGCCATTTCCCGTCTGCTTCCTCATCTTTCTTCATTTTCGCTCCGGACGTTGGTGATGCCTTTCTCAAAGTGGGATCATAGACCTTAACGAGGCGCCGCCGCGCTGCTCGGCCCGGCTGGGTTGGCGGGTCTTACGCTTGACTATTTGATGCAGCCTTGTCAGGGGGCCCTTTAAACTGGTTCTCAAAGATGACTTTTTTATTCCAAGGGCCGAATAGGAGGAAGGGTACGTACTCCGACTGTCAACGCTTGTTGGTATTCAAGCGGGTCTCCCCCTCAGTCAAAGCGCTCTAGAGGGGAGAGCAGGGCTTCTATCTGGCCAACTAGGGGCTGATTTCTCATTGGCTTTTCATGGCCATGGAGCGCAGAGAGTGTGAATTGAGCAACAAGAGACGATGGTGGCGGTCTTGACTGCCAGAAGGTCGTAGTGGAAGTCATATCTGTAGCTTGGGATGGTGGAGCAACAGGATGAGCCTCCAATAAATCCCTGAATAGCACATGCGCTGCTCTCCGTCGCGTCGGCGACGGCTGCTACGAGTTCTGTAATGCGGTTCTTGCAAGAATCATGGCGTAGGATTCTCGTTCGGTAGATGTTGCGTCGCAGTCAATGCCAGAGGGCGGCTTCCTTGGTTGATTAAGGCTCTGACGTGTATCGTTTCTAGTGCACGATGGAGTCCATCTGCACCTGGTTGTGGTGAATATCGGTGTGCGAAGTTATGATATGGTTGGAATTGAACGCTTAGTGTGAGAAGCCTTTGACACTGCCTCGAATTATTCTGATAACTAGCAGTTTCGACGGCAGGTGCTTGAAGTGAGCTCCTTAGGTAAACGGGATAAGAGAGTCCTGAGCCGGATGGTGGTCTTGCAGAGCCCCATTTCGATTTCCTCCGAAGGATCGCAGTTACCAGGCCGCATGGCCTCCGTCGCACCTCAAATCACTGCCAGTCATGAACGAGCTCCCATCACCCATCAGGAAGACTGCCAGACTTCTATATTCTTCCGGCTTCGACACTCGACCCAGCATATTTTGTCCTCCCCATTCCGTACGTCGCTCTGGATGGGTTTCGAACAACGCTTCGACCATGGCTGTGACGATGTAGCCAGGCGACACAGTATTCACTCTGATACCATGCATGCCCCACTCGCTTGCCAGATTGCGCGCCAATTGCACCACGCCGGCCTTCGAGGCATTGTAGGCGGGGCAGATGAGCCCCCGATTCGCCACAGTAGCAGACATTGATGCCACAAAAGCCATCGAGCAAGTCCGGTGTGCTTCCGGCGCCGCCTTCTGCAGACGCAAAAACTGCCGTGCTACTGTCTGAGCCGTCATCAGAACGCCTGTGATATTCACCTAAACATAAAGCCGTTAGCTCGGTGTCTCCCCGAAAATAGAAAGCTGCAAACCTCAAACATCCTGTTAGCATCCTCTCTAGTATACTCCAGCGCAGAGGTTTCTTGCTGAATCCCAGCAGCCGCAATCAAGCCATCCATTCTGCCTGCTTCGTCTGCGATGCCTTCAATGATCTTATTCATTTCCGATACATCCCTCACATCTATCTGACGGTAGTGTAAACTCGTCCCAAATTCTTTCTCAGCTCTCTCTTGTGCCACCCTGAAGTCGGGAGACCGCTCATTTGAAGGTAACCTGTCAAGCGCATACACTGTAGCACCTGCCTCTAACAGTGCCGTTGCCATACATAATCCAAGGCCTCGACCTGCACCAGTGACGAGGATAGTCTTGTTTGAGAGATCGAATTCGGGCAAGAGCTTGAGGCTCGAGGCAGTAGCTTCTGAAGCAAAGGAGCGTCGTTGTGGTGACGGTGATCGTGTGTTTGACTGCTGTGATCGAAATCGAGCTATTGCTGCCGATCTTGTGACCCAGCTGTGTGGATACAGTCTAGGAGTTGGCTTCGAAATCGAGCTTAGCGCTTGGTATAGAGGTCTCATTCTCCGAGCCATAACAAGGTGTGACTTCCTTGCTCTGGTTCAGATGAGCTCCTTTTTTGCGAGCAAGGCAAGTTTGCGGCCTTTGTCTCACGTTGTCTAAGTGAGGCACCCGTCTCAACCTGACGGATGGGGAACGTAACGACAGCGCGCGAACCGTGAGATATGTGTGAATCTTGAGCACAGGTTGAAACTCACATTAGAGGGCACAAGTGGCATATTATACCTTGTTGCGAGGGTCTCGGGATACCATTCATGTGTGAGAAACGCCGCGTTCCCGATTTGAGAACCTTAGGCCGTAGCATATCGCTTGCCTTTCCGTTTGAGTAAATAGGCGACATGAAGTTGATACGAAGCGCTTCTAGAAGGGTTTGATCTTGTGCGCTGAGGTCTGGGACAATGCTGCATGGGGCCGAAAGAGGAAAGCCGGTAACCGGAAGGCCGAGTTGGGAACTCAAACCCAGACCTTCACCCGCCTGTCCTTCAGTAAATTTGCGAAGGAATAGTCGGTCTCTTGTACAGATTATGTGATATGTGCCGAGTCATATTGCTGTCATGATTTCCGTACTGTCTTGCCTGCATGACTCTGTTCTTTCGTGATTCGAGTGTTGTCACACATTTTGAGTTGGCGTAGTTTTTTGACGGTTGTGATTTATGAGCAGAGGGGCTGTGTTGTTGGGTGTGCCATTGCAATGGGCGTTGCGATACAAGCCCCTCCAAGCCTTTATGCGAGCCACGGTCCACTGGCTGTTGACTGTATTTTGGTGTCTTCTCATACAGGTAGTCTGAGGGAGCTCTGGCTTTTAGATGGCGGTCATGTGTTCTAAGTCGTATGCCTGAATTATGCGTTTCAGAGAAGGCTCAGACGATCTCTAATCACACATGGTAGAGTTTGAGAGATCTTCGCATTGCTAGCTCAACGTAGTACTCGGTAGATGAATTGTATGCATGTACTGACTGTTCGCTGCAGAGACCGGAAGACTGTGGCTTGAGATGCCCAGTGGCGGTAGGGATCCTGATTGGCGGCCATTTCGATCTAGGCTTGGAGATATGATTGCGGTCTGGCATTGAGCAAAGGACTTGGCGCCCGAATGAGATCTGTGGCGACACGGAAATGATGTAGTCTGACTTGGTGTGGTTTCGGGAACTTGGCGCCGCAGACTGTCGAGATTGGACTGACTGTGCTTCAGACTGATGTCGAACCGGCGCCATTTTGCGTTACTTCTCCCGCCCATTAACCTGGACTATGACAGGCCCCGCACCTCCAGAAGGATGCTGCGGGCCACCTTGTTCTGACTGTTTTCTCAAAGTGCGGGATTACACCAATCCCCATCGTCACCAGTCGCAGGAAACCGCACAAACACTCTCCTGGATTTGTATCACTCCCCGACCATATTCTCCTCTCCCTCTCCCTTCAAACCCAAGGTCCATACCCTCCTCAAATAGGCTAGCCTGGGTTCTGGACCGTCATTCGGTTGAGTTTTGCGAGAGGGTGTTCCGACCTGTGCCTTCGATGACAGGATCAGGCGGAAATGGGAATCAACGACAGGTGCAAAGCTGATGTCTTTCCATTGGTCGAGGTCGGCAGCCATCTTCGTATCATCTCGTCTCTCTCTGGAAGTGGGCCGTCCATCATAAGCCTATCCAATCTCCCGCAAGCTCTCTCAAGTTTCAATTTCCTCTTGTTCGCTTTCCACTTTGTCCGGGAAGTTTGGGTCATACTAGGAACTGCAACGGTCTCGTATCCAGCCCTGATCGTAGTCACGCTAGAGAACACACTCGCTGTGTAAACCCGTACAATAGTGTTGGGAAAAGAAGTGGGTGGCAACGGACTTAGCTGGTTTCATTACCACTTGCCTCCTACAGGCACATTAGTTCTTTTCGCCTCTGCAGGTTCGGGAGTTCCGTACGACCCACCCTGGGCTGGCTCGACATCATGGCTAGGCTGTGCGGAAGCAGATTCTCAATGATAATGATGACCAGTAAATCCGGAAAGCCGCCTTCAGGAATGAGCCTGCGTCCAAACAGGAGCCGCAAATAGGGCCGTACAAAGGCCAAAGAACCCACCACCGCAGAGACGAAAGCCGCGGAAGAAGACGTGTTGAATGCCGTGTGATTTTGGTTGATCACAAATGAGGTTTGTTAGTAAACAAAAACCATGGTCAAAAGAATCAACGTCAACACTTCAAGGTGTTCATCTATCTCGCTGCGCTTCGTACGGCTTTTCAAAGCTCTGTTGGTCCTCAGCCATGCGTGCGACGGGTTCTCTCACTGTTGAGCTTGAAAGTTCAATAAGACTCATTGGGGCCATCTCCATGAGCACAGTAGAGGAAAGCGGAACAACATGTCCACTAGATTGTCGGGCGTTGTCTTTGGTAGCGAACCGAAGGCCCGGGGCATCTGCCTGAGTCGGAGGAAAGCAACGGCGAGTACGATATGATTTGAATTGACATGAAACAGGAGACGATGAGCCAATTTGGCACGGCATAGCAAGCCGTCACCCGGAAGATATCGACCACATGAGGATGCATGCCCACACCATGCGATCCGATTGAGAGCTTGGATTCGAGAAATGGATGGTCGGTTGACCCACCACGCCAAGCGCGACGCATACGAGCCCGAATAACTAATGACCATTTGGAATCAAAATAGAGAGGCGAAAATAGAAGAGCAGTAGAGGTCAGCCGGTGTGGGATAGAAAGTCGCGCTGTGTGTTGCCTGGGGACAAAAGGGATCGCCGAAGGTAGCCGAGCGGCCTCCAAAGTGCACTCTTCCCCTCCATGAGTCTGAGGACGTCTACTCCAGACATTCAGCAAAGGGGAATGGGCACGTGCGATAATAGGAATTGAGGTTGCGAAACATAGATGATACAAATTGATTGCATTCGCCGACTCCCACGAACCACGGGGTATCGTAAAGAAGAGCTTCAATACTGTGACCACGCCGTCACCTCGTCCTCCCGCATCCACCCAAAACAGTGCTGGACACCACCTCGAACTTGCCATCAGCATTCAGTCTCACAAGAGGACACGTCCTAGGTATAATCTAGGCGTTTACACTATAAGCCCGTATAACAGATGTTGCACCAAGCTCGGCTGCTTCCACAGTCACTAGCTCCCCACCACTCCTTCATGCTCTGCACCTTGCAGTAAAGATAAAAGGTTCCAGTTCCGTCGTCTATGTTGATGAAAATCCCAGGCGATTTGTGCTTCATAAAGGCGTCCGAAAGTCATGCCGAGGACGGAGAAAATGCGCTTCATGGATGTCGTGCAGTCTAGGCTGAAAGAGTATTCTATATCGATAAGAGAGTCGTGGTGACGATCGTAACAATTCCGTGATCGTGGCCTGTGTGGCTGAGTAGGTAGGAAAGGATGAGAAGAATCCTAATTTGCCGCTGCGGCCTGTTGTGAGGCATGGGGCCGGGACCCTTGCATGTATACTTCGTCTCCAGCATGCAATGTTTGCTGCATCTGCTGGTGTTGGGCTTCTGCGGCCTGTTGTTGAGCGACCACCTCTCGGGCGTAAAACTCCACGAGCATGGTGCCGTACGCTTCCAGCTCCTCCACCGGTACGCTCAATCTAAAGTCGTTGAGGAGGAGAAATTGGAGTTCGAGATTGTTCAGTTCCGCCAAAGGCAGGCCGCCGACCTGTGTGCTAGTTAGCTCCGGCACCACGTGGGAAAAGAGGATGAACTTGCCTTGGCGTATCTTGAATTGGTGTAGAAGACATCAGAGAAGAACTTGCTTGCACACGTAACCCCGGCTATGACTAGCCGATGAATATTATAGCTGTCCACGACAAAGAACTGAGACTGTTCATTCTCGTCGTCTTCTCTCGTTCGTGATGATTGTGGCTCCTCGTACATGTTCTGCTCGGTCAACGTGTCGGATGATGCTTGCGAATCGGAGCTATCCGAGCTAGCCGCCCGTGTAACCCTTTGCAAGAAGCGCTTGTTGAAGTTGTCGGTCATGCGGTCGAAGTACACCAGCAAGCTGAGGAAGACTTCATACGTGGTCGGACAGTACTTGTGTATGCGGCTGAGGTAGCTCAGGATGGTGATGCTCGGGATGTTCTTCCCGTGGAAGGCCAGCACACACGATGATTGCGAACCGATGCTTCCGGCCTCCTGCGGCGTAGCGGGCCTGTGTATGTGCTCATGCTGCCGGTCGTTGGTGGTGGTGATCCTGGTGAGCAGACCGGCCACCATCTCGATAATGTCCGTCACGGGCATTGAGCTGATTTCATATTGCCTTCCGGCCTCGAAGTGTCTCCCTCCCAAGCGTGGTCGTGCAATGTACTCTTGACTCGCAAAACTCTGTATGTGGGCCAGATCTCTCACTCTTAGTCTGCTTGGCGAGGAAGCTTCTGACGCACCAAGCGACCTCGTAGATCGATGAGTCGGCCCGAGTCGAGGGGAGGATGGCGAGGAATGAAGCCCGTGCGGGTCACTGGACAGCGGAAAGCCTGACTGGTCGAAGCCATGGCGATGCTGGTACAGGTGGGAGGGTGGCCGTGAGCTGGCAGCCCGTCGGGCACTGGCCTCTGCTCGCGTCTCTGTCGGCGCCAAAGGTGGGGAAGGAGGTCGGTCAGGTATCGTGGCCGACGGTGCAGAGGTCGGTGGTTGTGAAGATGTCGTCCGTTGCGTGGTTGATCGAGGTGTTGTTTCAGACGCACTTGGCTGAGCGTCACCGCCAACCATTATGTGATGATAGGCGTGTTGATGACCGAGGCCCGGCACCACTTGGCTCATAACCAGCGATCCCATTTCAGATCGAATTGCTCATGTGCTGCAAGTCGTATGTCAGCATTCTTCGACGGACCAGCCGCGACACGCAAAGAAGCAAGCCAAAAGGATGATGAATCGGGCACGTTGTGAATGGAGTGGGATAAGTTCTGGAAGCATGGGGCTAGATGCCAGGGCTTGAAGGGTATAAGGTTGCTCTAGTGGCAAGTGGAAGAGAGAAATGCAGGATGAGCTGCGCCGCAGTTGCAATGCGATCATGCGCTTGGAACTTCCGTGGTTGGTTGCAGAGGGGCTCCCATGGGCGTGATTTGCCTACAGAAATCGCGAGATGGCTGAAATGGGTCTCCATTTTCAGGCGTGGAGACTCCCCTCTGATGATCCATTTTCGGCGGCTTTGCGGCTTCGAGATCCTGGTTCTTCTCGAAGCCCGTGGAGTACGACAAGGAGACTTTGCTGTTGCCTTTGAGAAGGAGTCGACGGCTACAGCTGCTGAATGTGCTGCTCGCCGTCAGCTGTAAAATGACTTGGGATCCAAGGCATGACTCGAGGGATACACGGCCAATCGGTGGCCACGTCAAAGACCGGTATGAGGATGGCTCAAGTCGTAGCGCGAATCATACACAGTAGTTCTTGACATGTGCTCCTTTCGTACCAATGACACACGGGGGCTGACACAATGCAATGGAAGCTTGCCACTTACTGCCCTGGCTCGAGATATCAAGGTCTCAAAGGCCTGTAGCGCCTTTACTGTGCCGAGAAGCAGGGCTCGTCGGACACCATGTGAGATACAGCTACCGTTGACCCGGGCTGAGTGCGATTATGTTGGAGGGAAATAAAATCTGGAACGCTAGAGCAAGCCGGGAGCCACCTCCTCGTCACAGCCGGTGTCAGTCAAGGGATCATAAACTAAAGCTCCACGCTCGACGAGGTCGGAGATAGAAATGGGCCCTGCTTATTTCATATGTCCAGCGATATGCTCTCGATTTGGATGACAACGACGCACGAGAGACGTAATGGCACATCATAATCTGGCCCGAGCGATGCCGGCTCGCCCCCCAGCAGCAGGCACCGAATTAGCCCCATCACAGCACCGAAAATCAGGAGAATTTAGGGAAAGAAATCCAAGGACGCCACCGTATGCACCATGGCCATCTGCTGATTGGTCACCTGATGTGCGTCTCGGGTTGATTTTGTTGCCCAACATTTGGTAAGAGATGCTTTGCGTTCCGGTCACATTTCATTTGTTGGTTGAATCTCCATGACACTCAGACCTCTCACATCATAACCATGAAAGCTCTATCTGAGTCGCGCTAGATTTTGACAGGCCAGGGAGAACTCCCAGTCACTCGAACCTGCGCATAGTCATCATACTTCCAGTACACTTTGCTCACCAATCCGCATTTGCACGAAGCGCAGCGGAAGTGAGACTCGCTATCAGTACAGAACGACGCGATCTCCGTTGTTCATCCTCGAGCTCGAATCGACGGGGCGGGCGGCCTCCCAAGATCTGAGACGGCACCCTTGACCAACCATGGAGACTTATGCAGACGCGGCGACCGGAGCTGGTCCAGTACTCCTGCCTGGCCCTGTATAGCCGTTGTCCGGCAGATACAGATGTCTCTCGTGGCCTCGATTTGTAAGAACAACCATTCGAATGACACCGCCGGAACTTCCATCCCACTTGATCGCTTCGGCCAAGGCGCCTTTGACGAACTTGATGCCTTCCTCTTCAGTCATGTTCTCCTTCCAGTTTGCATCACAGTAGCCGTAGATGTACGTCGACCCAGACCCTCCAATGGCATATGACTGCTTGTGCAGCGAGCCGCCCAGGGGTATCGAGTAGACCGAGCCGCCATGTCGCTTGTCATAGCCGGCAATGATCATGCCAGCGCTGTCACCTCGTCAGTTTCCATCTTCCGCAAGGAGGGCGGTGTGGCTCACCTCAGCTGATCCTTGTTCTCATAACACAGCTCTTGAAACAGTGCAGCCGCAGTCTGGGTGGTCGGCCCATCTTGTCCGTTCATGACGCCGTACAGTCCCAAATGATAGCTCACAACGTCTGCTACAGCTTGGGTGTCCGCTGCTGAGCCTGATCGGCAGCACCATATCGTGTCATGGACTTGTGTAAGCTTGTCTGTCACTCGATTGGCAATGTATGCCCCGGTCGTGGTTCGAGAGTCGGCTCCTAGTATGACTCCATCTTTGAAATTGATAGCCATGATGGACGTCCCAAGGTTGACTTCGCCCTTTTTGAGGTGGTTCATATCAACGTGGATACCATCTTCACCAAGCATGCCGCTGGCCATGTCTGGTCCCATTTCTGCAGGCGACGTAGTGATTTCTTTGGCTGTATCGAGATCGAACGTAGAGGCTGCCGGATAGACAAAGCTGAGATGTTCTTTCTGAACCTTTTCGACGAGCAGTGCAGACTGTGGTTGGTTGAGATGGAGGGGTGGTGTATCTGGAGGCACATTCAATGAGCGTATGGCAAAGTAGGCAAACGACACACGCGTTGGAGTTCGAGATGCGGCAACTTAGTCCGCAGATCAGCCACCAGACGCTAAGCTAGCGCCATTTCCCCGTGCCGCAAGGGCACCAAGGCGGTCAACAGCGATCTGGTCCAACTATCGGAAGTACCCATGTACTCAACATCCCCAGGCCGTCGACATCTCCTCACTTTTATCCTCAACACCACACTGTTGCTGTCCACGAGCCTAGGTCCGCAACCGTCTCCTTCGATCCTTGCCCTCCACATGTGCATTGAGTTTCCAATCGCCCACCACGGCTCCCTCTCCGCCCCCCGATGAATCTTCTGAGGGTCCCGCCATGAATGCCTTCAACTCGGTCCTCTCCTACCTCCGCATCCCCTTCCTCGCCTCCTCCGGTCTCGCGGCAGTGGGCTCCTCGCTCCTCTACTTTCGCCAGAACTCCATCATCTACCCGGCCACTCTGATGAACTCCCGCACCGAAGTCCCCCAACCGTCCGAGTTCAACATCCAAGACGCCTCGTCAATGTTTATTCCCACCCCCGACGGCGAGACGCTACACGCATTCTACCTCCGTCCGCCCAATGCCCAAGTCCGGAAGAACGTCACCATCCTCACATTTCACGGCAACGCAGGCAATGTGGGCCACAGGTTACCCATCGGCAAGTACATCTCCGAACGCTTAGGCTGCCACGTCTTTATGCTCGAATACCGCGGATATGGCCTCAGCACTGGCTCGCCTGATGAAAATGGTCTAAACATCGACGCGCAAACAGCACTAGACTTTGTGCGGAACCACTCAGAGATGTCCAAAACCAAAATCGTCCTCTACGGCCAGAGTCTCGGCGGCGCCGTCTCCATTCGTCTGCTCGCGAACAATCTCGAGAAGACGGCGGATGGCAATGAAACTGAAGAGAAGAATGAAGCGAGGATTGCAGGCGTGGTCCTGGAGAACACCTTTCTTTCCATTCGCAAACTCATCCCTGCCGTCCTCCCACCAGCGCGCTACCTAAGTCTGCTCTGCCACCAGAAATGGCCCTCCGACGAAACCCTTCAGACCATCCCTCCGTCGGGGCCCCCGATCCTCTTCCTCTCGGGCCTAAAGGACGAGATTGTCCCGCCCAGCATGATGAAGGCACTGTTTGACATCTGCAAAATCAAAAGGAAAACTTGGAAGAGTTTTGAGAATGGAGATCATAATTCGACGGTGGCGGAGCAGGGGTATTTCGATGCCATGTGGGACTTTCTGACTGAGGAGGTTTTGCAGGAGGAGGACAGAAGGAGAGGGGTTGCGGAGACCGACGTCGGGAAGGATGAGCTTTGGGCATGACGGCAGTGCTCAGTTTGGTTGCAAGTATCATGGCAGGAGAGGAGCACCCTGCGAATATCTGATGAAATGGCGGCATGACTTTCATTTTGAGATACCCCTGTATAATTATCTTTATTTTGAGGGTCTACTGGCCTTCCAATACACCCTTTTACATCGCCTGCTCCTGGAAGACAATGCAGGTCTATCATGTTTTACACTTCATCAGTACATCATGCACTCGCAATCACGATATCCTCTCTGCCTCGTCAACAAGCTCATTCACATCAAAACTTGAATCTCCCACGGTGAATTTCCTCAACAAAGTTTGTCTCTTTTCTTTCCCCACGCCGCCGCCGTGGCCGCCGTAATCATAGAATTTCTGCATGCACAACAGGAGCCACTTGCCTTCCTCGACGCTGACGCCCCGCCCATCGACCACCGAGCCATTCAGCAGGACCAGGCCATGCGAATCAGCGAGATCGAGATGATGCGTCACCGTCGTGTGGGGCTGCGCAAACTCCCCGTGGAGCTTGAATGCCGCGAGATGCGTGAATAGAATCGTGCTGGTGTGCGTGTTGGCCGTCTGACTTCCTGGCGCGGGCGGCGCGCCCGCCGGCGGATGGAAACTCCACTGGAGAAAATGGATGTCGCTCGCTGTGCGGGGGGCCTGGCCTTCGAATCCGTCCGCGTTCTGCTGGATATCGCCTGAGCCGTCCTCCGCGGCGGGCCGTGGGAGTGGCAGGATGAATCGGGGATGGGTCCTGGCGGTGTCGTAGATGCGACGGTAGGTTGCGAGCGGAATGACGGCGCAGAGGGACTTGGGATCGTTCGCGTGCCGCAGGCGCCAGAGGTATTCAATTTCTTTATTGGGCAGGGCCGAGATCTTGTCGAGGTCTAGGTAGGACGAGAGCGGTTTGATGCCAGGGATTCCTCCTTCGCTGTCTTTCTTGGCTGCGGACCGGTTGGCAGTCTGTGCTGCTGATGGCTGAGGCTGAGGGGATGGTGGAGGAGGTTGCTGGAAGGATGACTGCGGCTGCGCTGGCGACGCTTGTGTTTGTGCTAGCGGAGTCGTGGCTTTTTCTAACTCTGAGGATACCTTTTTGCGGAGCTTGTTTATTCGGTCTCGATACGCCTCTTTGAGGTGTGTGACTGATTCAAAGCCTTCGTCTCGGGCTTTCTTTTCTAACTTTTCTTGGTATTTATCTTGGATGCTGGTACTGTTGTGTCTTGCCACGAAGCGGATATCGTGGACTTGTGCCCATCGTCGCTGCGCTCGGAGTGGTGAGGCGCACGTTCGAAGTTGGTTGCGGAGGCAGTATGCTGGGCGGAGAGACATGGCGATGAGGATATGACAGCGGTGGTTGTGATGGGAGATGAGCGTGGAGCTGATGGTTTCGAGCTCGTGTTCAGCTTTCGAGGTGCCATGTTGATGTCGAGCTCGGATATCGGGTTATTTCTGTCCGGGGGATTTTCTCGGGCCGCTTTGCCAATCATATAGGACCCCTACCCTTTCAATCTTTCACAGCTTTCCCTGCTAGGTGGTCATCAGTTACCAGCTGTTTCAACGCCACTCCTGCGCGAATCGAGGTTCTAGTTCCACGACGCGTCCTTTGGCAAGGGCATTCTCCTCTGATATTTGGGACTATGGAATGCTTGATGGAAGACGCCTTCACGTTTGGTATCAAGTGCCAGTCATGAACGCAGCTACGTGACAATACCTCTCCGGCGCTGTCAGTCTTCGACATGAGTATTGCTCGTGGAGCTTGCAGGTTACCTATCCCTGACCGATCTCCTTGCTGTCAGATACAACAGGCATTACACTCGTTCTCCTTGGCTGGAATTCACAAGCCTTGCCAAACTACCCAATTCTAGTCTCAGAGCAATGGATGGCTCAAATTTACAACTCCAATGCACAGGCCGATGGAGCTTCAAAAGGGACATCTCGTGTGGGCACGTCCTAATGGGTTGCTACACGCCAGTCGTCGCAGGAACACTCTACGTCTCCTGTGAGATGATCAAAGACGGCTCCTCCAACGGCTAATCACGTAGAAGCCTAACCAGAGAAATATGCCAATCCCCACATGTTGATATGACTCCAAACTTTCTGAGTAGGGGTCGGCGGATGAGCTTGCTTGAGAGATCGGAAGAAGTTCAAGAACTAGTGGCCATCTGGGAGATTCATTGACTTTGGCGGGCGATAGCGAGATGGATCTAACGACAGGACTGTTTCATAGATTGACGGGTTTTATTCGAGGCTGCTGGCGGCCACCGTTGATTTGGATGAGGTTTCCAACAGAACTACGTTGAGCGACGTGTTGCCCAGCAAACCAATAGCGCCGACGGAGCTGGAAATGTCTATGCAACGACTTCGTCATATTCACCTATTTGACTGACATCATTGCCTTGGACCTCATATTTCAAGCAAATGCTTGACCGAGGTCTGGCTGATGTGTTTCTGGGCCTCAGAGCATTTCGTAAAGCTTCTAGCTGTAGTTAATCGTTGCTGTTCTTTACGGCTGGCCAAGTCATTTCCGTCATGTCGCAGATCTCCACGGCTTGCTTTCCGCTCTTCGGCACGGTGAGGAGATCTGCTGTACGGAGGTCGGCTTATCAGAAAGGAGAATGATAAGCAGCTCCGATGAAGGAAAAATGTTTGGTCGAGGAGAGCCTGAGACCAAAAGCAGCCACCGCGCATTCCTCCGCGCAGCGAGAATAAAAAGGATGACCTGTCCACTTACATGACCTACCCCGACTTTGTGGACCTGATGTGCAAGCTATAGCCGAGCGCGAGCCCTGAACTATTAGTCGACCTATCAGCCCCACCAGGCAGTAAGTGAGTTCAAAGGTATTGATCACAATGCAGACCCAACCATGGCAAGAAGCTGCTCAACGAGCACAAACCGTAAGAGACACCTCAATTGGAGCAATCACCCCTCCCATACCTACGGTGCCCAAAGATCTTCCTCAGAATGTCACCCATCTTCCGAGGCAGCTACTCTCACCCCGAGAAGTTGAGATCACAGAAATGCTCCCAGAAGAACTTTTGCCTGCCATGGCAAGTGGCAAGCTGAGCAGTGTCGAAGTCACGAGCGCCTTTTTGAGAAGAGCTGGCCTCGCTCAGCAGCTGGTGAATTGCATTACTGAGGCCATGACCCTTCAAGCACTCGAAAGAGCCAAGTTCTGTGACGACTACCTCGCGAAGCATGGCGGACCGATTGGTCCGTTGCACGGTTTACCGATTAGCGTCAAGGAGCACGTGGGTATGAAAGGAATGACCCAGAACTGTGCTTTCGTGGCATGGATAGATCAAGTGGCGGAAGACGATGCACTTATCCTGAAGCTGCTGCATAATGCCGGTGCTGTCTTCTATGCACGGACGACAGAGCCTCAACTCCTCATGCATTTGGAGACCTCCTCGAACCTATACGGTGTTACTGTCAATCCCTACAATCGGACACTGACTAGTGGCGGAAGTTCGGGTGGTGAGGGAGCCTTGATAGGGATGAGAGGCAGCTGCTTGGGCGTCGGAACCGACATTGGAGGTAGTATTCGTAATCCAGCTGCGAATAACGGTGTATGGGGGTTTCGTCCGTCTTCTTTCCGTCTGCCGCTGACTGGCGTACATGCGCCCGGACTTGGACAAGAGCAGATCGTTCCTGTCATCGGACCACTGTCGACCTCCTTGGCTGGGCTGAATGTGTTCATGAAGACCATTATTGACCAGAAGCCTTGGCTCTACGAGCCGGCATTGGTGCCAATCAAGTGGAGCACGAGCGAGAGCTATCTTGTAGAAAGGTATGGACAGAAAAAGCTCAAGGTTGCCATCATGTGGCACGACGGAGTGGTCAAGCCGCATCCTCCCATTACCAGGGCCTTGACAGAAATGGCCGCGAAGCTCAAAAAGGTGCCTGGGGTTGAACTTGTTGATTGGGTGCCTCACAAGCACGACGAGGGCTGGGAAATCATCTCGTCGCTATACTTTTGTGACGGCGGCAAGGAAGACAAGGAAACAGTGGAGGCGGGAGGAGAGCCATGGCTAACGTTGAGCAAGTTCATCCTTCTGGAGCAGCCTGGTGTGCCGAAAGAAGAAGACACCGCAAGCAGCATCTGGAAGAAGACTCTTCGACGGGAGGCCTTCAGAGCCGACTATGCAGCGCACTGGAATGCCACGGGGTCCGCGGATGGACATGCAGTAGATGTCATTCTGTGTCCAGTCGGACCTGGAACTGCACCGCCTGTCGATCACGCAAGGTATTGGGCATATACGTCAACCTGGAATTTGCTGGATTATCCAGCTCTGGTGTTCCCTTACTCTCAAGTTGACCCAGCAAAGGACAAAGTCGAGGAAGGATATGCGCCGATGAATGAGCAGGACGCCTGGAACTACCAGCTGTATACTCCCGAAAATTTCGTTGACGCACCGATAAGTCTGCAATTGGTTGGCCGAAGGTATGAGGACGAGAAGGTGTTTGAGGCAATGCAATTCATAAAAGCTGCTGTTGGATTGTAAAGCGGGGCCTCTCAGTGGTCAGAGTCCTTAAGCTAGGATGCGCCGTGACGAGCCATCTCATTCGAGTGGCGCATTCGCGAGTGCGCCGCCGAGACTTATGCAGGTTCATGATGGCTGAGGTAACGAAGTCACGATTTTGTCTCAACCTACGAATCCGTACTTGGTACCAAATTTGTTCTTGGATTCGACGTCGCACGTGTTCATGTTATCACAACAGGCGTAAGCCAGAGTCACCTCCTCTTGCAGTATCGAAGACCACAACTGAAAAGCAAGCATTCTGGAAATTACGGGCCAGCCACACTGTTCCTACATAAGTGAGTTGACCCGAGCTAGGCCGTCGGCTTGTGGCGTATCCGTGGAAAGCGTTCCCACTCGACCGTTTTGCACCCCTGGCCTTACGGATCTCTCGGTCTCAAATTACCCCTGTCGATGATTGACATCACCACCATGTCGCGTTGCGCAAAGGTCGTGTGCTGTGTTCGTTTTGGGATTCCACCATACAATCCGTGCGCTGCCGACTGCCGTTACCCATGTCCGCTGACACTGCCATTCTTTGATTGCCTAGCATTCCTTTCTGTGTATGATAGTTATCCATGCCTGCACCGTGAAATTTGGTCGAGTCTCGAGCCTCACGTTCGCTAATGATGAAGTTCACAACGTACACAGCTGCATTGACCAGCGTCGCAGCCTTTGCCAGTGGTATGTCCAGGTCGTTGGTCTCAATTATGCCACTGACATCTCAGGCACTGCTACGCCGAGAGACGTCGACGCTGAAGCACTGAATGCCCTGACGAATTTGCGACGGGCTTTGCCCAACTCCCCCAATGGGTATACCCCGAGCGAAGTCGATTGCCCATCAACGGCGCCCTCTGTGCGACTGGCAGACTCTCTTTCACAAAACGAAACCGAATGGGTACAGCGGAGGCGGAGCAACACGATCCAGCCCATGCGAGACTTCCTCTCGCGCATGAACATATCGGGTTTCGATGCTGGGCAATACATCGATGACAATCGCAACAACATCTCGGCGCTGCCTAATATTGGCGTTGCATTCTCAGGCGGAGGCTGGAGGGCTTTGATTAATGGCGCAGGCGTCTTGAAAGCATTTGACAGTAGGACGGATAATTCGACCAATACAGGCCAGCTTGGAGGCCTGTTGCAAAGCTCAACCTACATAGCGGGACTTAGTGGTGGTAATTGGCTGGTTGGATCCATCTTTGTCAACAACTTCACCACAGTCGATGCTCTGAGAGATTCCCCCAGTGTGTGGGCGTTCGAAAATAGTATTCTGAAGGGACCGCCGGTGGGAGGCATCCAGATCCTGAAGACGGCTGAATACTACGACGATCTCGTAAGCCAGGTTCAAGGGAAGAGGGACGCGGGCTTCGATGCCAGCATCACGGATTACTGGGGCCGCGCCTTGTCCTACCAGCTCATCAACGCAACAGACGGCGGCCCGGCGTACACCTGGTCCTCGATTGCGCTCACCGATGGGTTTCGAAACGCCGAACAGCCATTCCCTATATCAGTGGCAGATAGCCGCGCCCCCGGACAAAAAATCATCTCCTTGAACAGCAGCGTCTTCGAATTCAACCCGTTCGAAATGGGCACCTGGGACCCAACCACATATGGCTTCATCCCAACACAATACCTAGGCACCAACATGAGCAACGGCTCAGTCATCGAAAACTCTCGCTGCACCGTCGGCTTCGACAATGCAGGCTATATAATGGGCACTAGCTCCAGCCTCTTCAACAACATCATACTCCAACTCAAGAGCACCTCCCTTGACATCCCCAGAGCGCTCCGCGACGCCATCGGCGCCCTTCTCGTCAGCCTCGACGACAGCAACGACGATATAGCAGACTACGAACCAAACCCCTTCCACAACTGGAACCCGACTGGAAACAGCTACAACGCCAATCAAAAGTCCCTCACCCTCGTCGATGGTGGCGAGGACAACCAAAACATCCCTCTTCACCCCCTAATCCAGCCATATCGCGAGCTAGACGTAATCTTTGCCAACGACAACAGCGCAGACACCAGTAACAACTGGCCCAACGGATCGTCTCTGGTCCAAACATACATGCGCTCCCTCGAAGCTATAGGGAATGGGACAGCCTTCCCCGCTGTGCCCGACACCCAAACCTTCATCAACCTGGGCCTGAACACACGTCCCACATTCTTCGGCTGCAACGCCTCCAACATCACTACTTCAAGCGCCAATCTCGGTGCTTCCACCTCTGCCGTCGTGGCCCCACTAATAGTCTACCTCCCCAACTATCCCTACGTCACTTTTTCCAACCAACCCACAGTCACGCTGGAAACAAACACCTCATACCGAGACGCTATGATCGCGAATGGCTACGAGGTCGCCACGATGGCGAATGGCACGCTCCCAGGATACGAGAACTGGCCGCAGTGCGTCGCGTGTGCAATCCTAAGTCGGAGTTTTGATAGGACGGGGACGGATGTTCCGGACACTTGCAGCAGGTGTTTCGAGCAATACTGTTGGAACGGGACTGTTGATGCGTCGGATCCGGGGACGTACAGTCCGCAGCCACGATTACAGATACTCAGTATTGAGAGCAGTGCGATAGCGACCAGCAGAGCCTCCATGAGTGCAATGGCTCTGGCGGTGGTTGGCAGTGTTGTGGCTTTGACGATGTAAGCTACGAGGGAAATTTAATAAGGTTCGAAGATATTTATGGCCACCATCAAGAATGGGTGAGGGCCCGGCAGGTACCAGGTCGGTTTCAAAATAGATGCATTGGGTGGACGGTAGAATCTTGAGACGTCAATGGCGTTCATACAAGCTCATTGTGAGCAATTTTGATGATGAAAGCTCTAGCAATGATATCGTTTCTTCAAGACTAGACCCCTACCGGCACTGCACTACATGCAGTGTAGTTTGTATCTCCGGGTTCAACAATGGGCTTCACTCTGTCCGCCACACCAAGTCCACTGCATATTCCACAATGAATTTCCGTCCTGGTCTTTGACCAAAGCCTTGAACGGCACCCTTGCCTCTTGGAAACCTCTGCTTCTCTCTAGCCCATCATGCTCCGATGGAATTCTGCTTCCAACACTCATCTGCACTGTCCACCCTTCATTTTCGTGTGAATCCCTACCATGCACTGTGGTGTATTCTTGCACAAGCTCACCAATCGGTACCTCCTGCACATCGCCGAAGTCAACATCATCGACCCCCGACGGCAGATTCTTCGGCCTCTCCCTCCGACAAAGTTTTCTTAGCCGAGAAGCGGACCACTTCCGCACCGGCGCGAATTTGGGTTTCTTGGTTGAGGGCACAATGGTGGAGGTGGATGCTCGCTTGACTGGACGCGGATGAGGAATGGTCTTGGGCGAGGAAGACGGCGTAGTGAATCGTGGCAGTCTTCTGCTGGGGTCGAAAGGGCTCAGGAGCTTGAGGGGACGCGAGGCTGGGATGGATGGGTTGATGGATCCGGACGGGGTAAAGGTGGATAATGGGAATGCTTGAGCGTTGAGCAGCCGATTGCAACAATATGACTTTGGACAGAATGGCTTGGGCTGGTGGAGAAGAGGAGAGGAGAATTGCTCCCCTGTCTTGAGCTGATCTCCTTCCGTTGCTGTCGAGGCAGAAACATTCTCATCGACAAAGTCCTCTTCTGATATAAGTGTCAAGCTCGGAAAGTGGATCTTGGGCCCTTCTGGTACTGGAGTGACAGTCAGCGCTGGGAAGTGAGCCCTGCTGACTGAGCACTGGCGAGATCTTGCATCTGCATCTAGGTGCAGATCGAAACGGATTGGCGGGGATGAGTCCTTATGCAGAGGGCCGGGCGCCGGTAGCGGATGCTCTTGGGAGAGCAGAGCTGCATAAGCAGGTGCAGGCATGTCAGGGATAGAGTAGCACGTCAGATAAGGGAGGATGATGTTGCTGCAGGCCTGGCCTTGAGCTTGAAAGCCACTCTGACGTGTGGGAAGAATTTGCGACGAAGCGAAGGCCAGCTGTCCATCTGCTGCAACGCCTTGCCCGCGAGCTCCTTCCTGTCCTTCTGCGAATGCTATGGCCGCCCTGGCGTACTCTTGGTTTGCTTGAGATCGGTATTCGGATTGTCGATGTCCATACTGTTGGGATCGAGCATCGTCGTGTGAGCTGGCTTCCTGGCTGAAGTGGTAGCTTGAAGAAGTGTGTGGAGTTTGTTTACCTTCTGTGAAGAAGGCGGTCTCATTGCACTGCTGCACATGAACACTCCACGGCAGGGCATCGAAATATGAGGCGCCACTGTTTTGGGCATGAGCAATAGGGAACGTGTTTGGGTATGTGTATTGATGTTGGGATTGGGCAAAAAGCTCGGCTTGAGCATTGGCTCGAAGGACAGCTTCGTACTCAATGGATTGGCCATTAACATCATCAAAGGCAGGGTGGACACGAGCACTGAGTTCGCTGTGGGATTGATGGGGTGTCGAAGACATTACCGAGACTTGATGGCTGGGGTAATGCCTCGTTCGGGAAAACCTCGAGTTCTGTATCCCCCAAGGTTTGGAACTTGGATGTGGATATGCCAGGTAATATGAGGCCTGTAATTGAAGGGATGGAGAGGAAACATGCTGGTAGAATATGCAGAGGCATCATACCACTTGTAGGGTTTGCTGCCGCTGACTCTTTGCTGTTCGAGTTACAAGAGCACAACTGTCACTGACAAAAAGTATCACTCACAGGGTAGGGTGTGCAGTGAACAGAAACGCAGAATGTCTTACCAGAATGTAGTATCAGTCCTGTAAGACATTGGTCACCTCACTGTTGGCCACAGTATCATCAGTAATTTGCACACATCGCAAGGCATTTCGTGCCACCGTTGGGGCCCATGTGGCGGACTGATAGATGGCGCCCACCGTTTTCGAATGTATCAGCTTCAAAACTGCCAAAGGACTGCCACAATCACTGCCGAAGGAGTGTTTACAGCTCCCACCTTTTTCAACGTTCTCCCAGGCTCGCTTCTCCGTAATTGTTTTCGATTGCTGGAGTGGCCCTTTCGTAGTCGTGAATTCTGCCATCTCAGATGTCTGCGAAGATCTCCATGGTCCAGTCGCAATCTTCCTGTAATTCGGTAGTGGTCATGATGTCTTTCTCAATCTGGGCTTTTCTTCTTGATAAGACCTCGCAGTTCTTCGACACGATCTTGGTGTGTTTTCTTATGGTGAGACGAAATATCTCACCAGGCAAGTGAAATTGCCGAAAGCTGCGTCTGTTGGATGCTCACACTATGGTACCATGCTCCCGCACGTTTGATCGACTCGAGATTGGAGTTCCTCCATGGCCTGATTGTACTCAGCCCGCATATTTTGCTTTTGGTTCAAAAGAGTGCGTACGTTTGCCTACATGTCACCATCGATCAGCCTTGGAATTTGATCTAGGTCGGTCGAAAAGATCAGACATGCCTTTTCCGATTCGCGTACAATTCCAGTGGCAGCCGTATGATATGGCCGAAACTAACCTGCCCTGCTGGCAAAAAGGAAAGAGTTATTTCGAGATTGCTGGCATAAGAAGCAACCACTTGAAAGAAACAATTTGAAGTAATGCAATTGAGAACGTAGTGATATCTGTTTAACCATGAGGGTCATAGCAGCTCCATGATAACTTTCACGGAGTCAATCGGCGTCAGCAAAGACATGAAAGAGGAGGGATTGCTAGAAGGCAGTCTGCTACCCAGGAGGCAACATACTTCATGCCTTGAAGACCAATCTCGTTGCTGGCCACAAGACAACTCCCGGGTCTGGCATCGAACCGGGTTTCATGCAGGATTTCTCAAGTTGTTGTCGCCATGCCTTGTGTCTGCTTTCGAGGTCATTGTTTAGATCAGCCTCTTGTCAACATACCTCTTGTTTGCTGTGGGGCCCATGTTCTACAACTCTCATGAATGGTCAATGGCCTTCAACAAACCAAAACTGAGAATATGTGCAAGCCAACCATTGTCTCCCTCTGGGCAAGAGTCGTGGATGCAGCGCAATTATCTGTGGATACCCAACGACAGCTTGGCTGGAATCTGCGATGAGGGGGCTTAACGGCTAGGTCAGCAAAGGTCGCAACAAAACTTTCCGGCACAATTCAGGAGTCGGATCTGAAATGCGAATGATGCTGGAGGCCGACGACAGTGAGTTGGGCTCTGCAGCTCGGAGATCATGCTGATGGATTTGCCAAGTTAGAAATCTGGCATGTGAAAACCTTCAATGAGCACGTGACTCCGCCATTGAGACATGCCGAGGCAGCGCTAAACGGGGTAAGATCGGGGTTTATCTGAAAATAGTTTGGTCATTTGATCTTCTCCCTTCCCTTCATCCAGTCGGAGTGTCGAGAATTGCCTCTGACCTGTGGCACAGACGTCAGAATCTGGGGCGCGTAACATTCGCGGAGAGCCGAAATAAGCAGTCAGCTTGTACCTGGATCTTGCAGACCATGTGAACACAGGAGGTCATAGGCCTCGAGGCTGACATGTGAAAATGAGGCCCATTCACTTGTGCCAACTACTTGATTCTTTGATTCCCTTCATCAAATGCTCTTTCTTACATAGAAGATACCCTGTTTCTATTCTCTTCTCGATAGACTGTATTCCTAGTCATCGTCGTCTTCACAATGACGAAAACATTCTCGAACGCTGATGTGGCTAAGCACAACAAGACTTCTGATCTCTACGTCGTGATTGACGAAGACGTTTATGACTTAACCAAGTTCCAGGATGAGCATCCAGGTGGAAAGAAGAGTGAGCAGCTCCATGAAAACGCCAACGGAGTATATCTAACGCGGAACAGTCCTCCAAAGAGTCGCAGGTAAAGACGCCTCGAAACAATTCTGGAAATACCACAACGATGGCATCCTCAAGAAGTACAAATCCCAACTTCAAGTTGGATCATTAGACATCAAGAAGGCTGAAGTGGCCGCTCCTTCACCAGCTGCTCCCGCCGTCGGAGAAAAGGAAAAGGTCGTCCCGTCCTCGGAGCCAGGACAGGTCGTTGCACCTGCCCCAGCGCCTGCAGCAGCAGAACCAGCTGAAGCCCTTGACCCCTTCGGCAGTCTCATCCCCTTCGCGGATCCAAACTGGTACCAATCCTACCACTCCCCCTACTACAACGAATCCCACGCTGCTCTTAGAGCTGAGGTCCGAGAATGGGTGGAAAACGAGCTGGAGCCATACGTTACAGAATGGGACGAGGCGAAGAAAGTACCGGACTCTATCTACAAGCAGATGGGGGAGAGAGGGTATCTCGCAGGTCTGCTGGGCGTTCACTACCCAAAACACCTGACCAAGAACGTGGTCAAGAGTGTGCCGCCTGAGAAATGGGATTTGTTCCATGAGATGCTTCTCACAGATGAGCTCTCACGAACCGGCAGCGGTGGCCTAGTATGGAACTTGATTGGCGGCTTCGGAATCGGCTGCCCACCAGTTGTCAAGTTTGGAAAGAAGGCTCTGGTCAACAGGATCCTCCCTGACATCCTAAACGGCGACAAACGCATCTGCCTCGCCATCACTGAGCCGGATGCTGGCTCTGACGTGGCCAATCTCACCTGCGAAGCTAAGCTTAGCGACGACGGAAAACACTACATCGTCAACGGTGAGAAGAAATGGATCACCAATGGTATCTGGAGCGATTACTTCACCACCGCCGTGCGCACGGGCACACCTGAGTCGGGTATGAACGGCATCTCCGTGCTGCTCATTGAGCGCACAGAGGGTGTCAGCACACGAAAGATGGATTGTCAAGGCGTGTGGTCATCAGGAACCACATACATCACGTTCGAGGACGTCAAGGTCCCCGTCGAGAACTTGATCGGAAAGGAGAACCAGGGCTTCAAAGTCATCATGACGAACTTCAACCACGAGCGAATAGGCATCATCATTCAGTGTCTGAGATTCTCTCGTGTCTGCTTTGAGGAATGCGTGAAGTACGCAAACAAGAGGAAGACATTCGGACAGAAGCTCATCAACCACCCCGTCATCAGACTGAAGCTAGCGCACATGGCTCGACAGATCGAAGCAAGCTATGCCTGGCTCGAGAACTTGGTCTACCAATGCCAGAAGATGGGCGAGACGGAAGCCATGTTGAGACTGGGTGGAGCGATTGCCGGTTTGAAGGCTCAGGCAACCACTACCTTTGAGTTCTGCACCAGGGAGGCTGCGCAGATTTTTGGTGGACTAAGTTATTCAAGAGGGGGCCAGGGTGGAAAGGTGGAGAGGCTGTATAGGGATACGCTGGCGTATAAGATTCCAGGCGGGAGTGAAGAGATAATGCTGGATCTGAGTATTAGACAGAGTATGAGGGTGCATAAAGCCCTGGGTATGAAGCTGTGACGGGGGTGGTGAGGATCAGTTTTGGTTCCGAAGAGAAAATTGTACTGAAAAACATTTACTTGAAGCCGGCACAAAGTACTGCCATCCCAAAGTACTGTCATCTCAAAGTCCTGTCATCCCGGCTTGATATGCATCGATGATCGCTGATGTAGATTGTCCTGCATTGTGCCGTACATGCAGTGCCCAACGGGAACATTGCTGCCCAACCACTGCCCCGGACCCCATCTTAACGTCCCAAAAGGGAAGTGAGCAGCTCGTGGAGGCAGCAAGCGCCAAAGTTTCTCCGGGTGCAAGAGATGCCCAACATGGATTACGCGAGCAAGAGCAGAAGGTCATTGATGTTGGACATTGCATTCCCGCGCAGATGCGACCCCCTCCGCACCGAGGTCTTGCCATTATGGTTCGAGCTACACAGACTTGCTCAAGCGTGAGATCCGCCCAAGCCGTAAGAGGTGCTGCGTACTCCGAGCCCTGCAAGACCGCCGGGAGATTGCCAGCCACAAGCTCGGGCTTTCCTGGATTCTGCAGGCCGAGATGCAGGCGGTCGCCTCCAGGATGAACTCCCCTCCTCGTCTTTGGTCAAAACTTTGATCCGCATCTATTGCTCGCTGACAAACCCAGTTGGTTCTGCATTGGCAATGGTGTGAGGGCAACGCGATGATCAAGGCAGCTTAGCGCAGAGAGCCGAGCATATCGGGCATCAAGTGTTGCGGCCTTGACATTTGAATTGCTTTTGATCTCTCCAATGCTCAGTCTGCTCGTATCTCTAAGGCGCCACTCCTTGAACCTCACCTCCCAAATGCTGCTCCTCATGCTTGCTCTCGCTTCCATTACCCCTACCCAGCTCCATCGCTATTTCATCCATCGCGGTCGAACTTCCCTCTAGACACATCTGCTCTCTTCTTGAAGCATTTCTGGAGCTGCCTTGGGGCTTGGTTGACAACCCGGTTATCGTCGGTTTTGTTCAGAACTAGCAGTTGGCAGTGGGCAGGCTCATGGTCCTGCTCGCTCAGCCAATGTGCCCACTTCTTGCGGAGCTCTGCATGAATGATTCGCGTCATCTTCCGCCCATGTTTGCCGTACTCGACATGGCCAATATCGTCTGCTACAGCACTTCCAATGGTTCTGCACATCCTGAGAGGACTAGAACGGCTTGGATACAGAGAAGGGCATCAATTTCAAGTTTTGACTCTGGTAGTGCGCAATGTGCGTTGGAATTTGTTGAGCACCGGAAGGAAATGTGATTCCCGGAAGGGTTATGGACTGGGTCTGAACAAAGCATGAGGACGTACGTGGCTCCGGCAGTTGAGCCTCGCTCGCTCTTGGGTTGCTGGCTTTGCGCCCTTTTGTCGGGAGTGGCAGTTGACTAGGTTTGCGACTGTGATCCCTGGCCACTGACTTGAGATAACACTGGGGCTTGTTCTGAATGTCATATTAGAATGCATCCACACATTCGTACTGAGCAAGACGGCATCGACGCAACTGCCGCTTCCAGGTTTAGTCCTCATCAAAGAATTGAGATGACGAGGCGCACTCAGCGGACCTCCTCAATGATCTATGCGCACGTCGAGAGCGCTTGTCGCCTTGGTTCTTTGTGATCCGCCACCAGGATCAGCCGGTTGCCGCCAGAGAGAACTGGTCGAGCTTGAATGCCTCTTCAGCATTATCTAATTGGCTTACATGGCTCGTTCTGTAGACATTCGTCTCCTTGAATCCTAATGCATCTTGCCTCACTTGTCGCCAAGACAATATGACAAGCCAACGGGAATCTTCTGGGTCATGACGCCACGTTGAAGGAAGGCGTCTCATAAATGAGCACACCACCAGTGATATTGTTGCCAGTTTATAGTAGACGACGGTGAGATGCTGCTAGCATCTTTGGCTTCTCCAAGAGCATCTGGCTTAGCCTCTGGACCGGGCAATTCCAGAACCTCGGGAACGTTGTACGTGATCTACACCTTGACGTACATCTGGTTTTGCGATTGGTAGAAGAAGGGTGAGCGCTAGTTCCATCGACGCATTTTGAGGCGAAGTTAATCCCTAATCCATGTTTCATCCCTCAAACTCACCTGATTTTGAAACAAGATCGATGCCGTATGGTACTGTGTAGCAGTCATCCTAGCGACCATGAGGGCTCGGCATACGCACGTGAGTGTGCTCTGATCCACGCCCCAAGATGCGCACCACAGAATGAGGCATTTCGTGCGGATCCGGTAAATCTTGCCTCCCCTACGATCTATCAAAGCGGACTACGCTGCCATTCCGCCCACCACGCGGACAATGATATCAGCAGTGTCGACAGTTTTGATACTTGCGCTCGTCAATCGTCGTTCTGGTCTCTCTACAATGCAAGGAATCCCGGACTTTGCTCGTCCCTGAATTGTCATCAAGACTTGTTTCATCTTGTGTGCCACCAAAGCTTCTTCCATTTCTTCTAGAAGGGGGAAGTAGGAATTGAAATTGAGCTTAGCTTCAAAAGTGGTTCGGCCGCCACACCCCTGCCAAGATCGACCCAAGCAGGTGATGCCGTGTTCGTAATCATGGTCCATCGGTCATCTTCCAGAACATTATGGCTGCTTGGAATCGACCAATTCCTTAGAGCTCCATGCTGTCAGCGCGACAAAATTGTTTTGGCCCAGCAACCCAACAGCCACGTCGCAGAGCATGGCGATGCTCGGGAATTGCCGAGTCTAGGAAGGGGCCCCTGGTGCGACTTATTCTCAAAACAAGGCCGGTCTTCTCGGAAAGGTTCATCTTCAATGATCTTGACTCGACGATCCTTTGCTCTCTCTGTGACGATCTTAGGCAAAGTCCATACTTATCAATCCACCTTCACTTGTCCTTCCACCGCGTTTAGACTAAACTTTTTGATCATTCTAGCCTCGCTTCCAGCTACATGGCAGACGCTATCAGCTTGCTCCATAAGCCCTCTCTAACGTGACGCCACCACAGGATGGTGGCCTGACAGGAGCTTACCGATTTGGCCGTTAGCTCGGGGGCGGAAAGACGTCTCAAACGCTCTAATGCCATCGGGTGCACTACAATTTGTTCCGCAGCTCGCTTGGAGTCAATGAGCCCTATGGTTCAGGATCATGAGTGGTGTACCATTAGAGTTTGCAGAGGTCACATACATGGATCGGCCTACACAAGGAATCTAGCTCTCCCAACAGAAGCATGTGGGCAAAGATCCAAACTCTCTCTCCGGCGCTGAGACACCACCTACAGTGGCTCGCAAGTGATCCCGAACACGGAGGTCAGGCATCAGAGAGAGCAAGACTCTGGTTGACACAGATCTTGTGACCAAGGACGTATCCAGTCTTGCGAGTCATCCCAAAAATGCGTCCAGCCTCTTATTGCTTCTGTCGCTTGGGCAACCTTCTTGTCGGAGGTATGCAAGAAGGCCCAATGGAAGGATTCGTTTCGTCGATCTGCCGTGCCTCATTGGTACAAGCCGCGCCCCAGACATTCTAGGCGGAGACTGGTATCCATGTCTTCGGCAGGCTGCAGTAACACCCTTGGCGAACAACCAGGTATGATTCTTTTACTCCTGCGGAACGTGCTGCGTGGATATATTACCGAAGACAAAGTACCTTGTCGCAACATAAGCAATGTGAATATATCGGGAGTTCCCAATTCACCAACCCGAGCCATTGATCCTTGACATCTTATGATGCCACTGCTTTGACCTTGAAAGCACCCTCGCATTGTGGCATGCAGGATGGGACTAAGCATTGGTTGGCGTTGTCGAAGATGTTCCCCTGACGTTTGATGCCCGACATATACGTCGAACCTGTGTCGCAATATCAAAATCAGTCCTGTCAGAGCACCAAAAGCCTAGCATCCAGCCTGAGGAGATCCCAAGTCGGACTGCTAGCCGGCAGTCTGCCTGTTTACAATATCAACTTTTCGTCCGTGTTTTCATACTATTACGAGTTATGACAAAGAGTCTGCTTGCGAACCTTGCAACATTCAACACCGTCCTCCAATTCTCTCTGCCTAGTACACATTTCTCTTGGAGGAATGGGCTCGGCAGACGGTCTCCAGTCTGGGCCACACAGCATCATGAGCGCTTTGGTATCGGGGTCAGTTGCGGACCATGATGCTTTAGAATACCCTCGGTACGAGCCTTCACCGATTTAGATTGATGCCCTCCAGCGGAGAGAACAAGATTACTGACCGGATGTCCTTCAGGTCTTCCAACTCTAGAACTGCAGGAGCCTACGATCCATTCGTCGGCAGACATCAAGACAGATACTCTCTGGCAAGGAGTGATCTCGTGGAAAATCTCGTACCAGATCCCTACCGTTCAGGCAGATCCGCATCACTCTACGATGCTACGCCATCGAGATCAATGCCCTACGCTACGCCATCGAGATCAATGCCCTACGCAGCAGCGTCAACCTTTCCTGGAACAGACAGCCCCGCATATTTGCCTCGAGACGGATTACGGCGAGCGGCAATTGTTGAGAACGAGCCCCTAAGCTGTAGGCAGAGTCAAGACGGTTTCGGCCATTGCACAGGCTCTCCACAGAGCCAAGATTATACCGAATGTGATGTCGAGAGTCATCGCCGCAGCACGGAAACGGGTCATGGCGCAGCACGCTACCATACCCGACGGCGACCCTTCAATCAAGACGAGTTTGATGGGCCATCACAGTACCTACCACTACCATTGCCACGGCAAGATCACAGTCGAGCACAGGAACTCCCAGATCTCCCCGTCCATTTGGATCCAATAGAGCAAGATGAAGTCATGCGGCGAGCGAACGATATCCTATCTGAGTGTGCATTTCACTTCATTGCAAAGTACCAGTTTCCCATACCACTCGAGAGAGACAAGCCACGAGTGCGGTCTCCAGCGGACCGAGAATGGACCGAATGGGCATATTTGCTCAAGCGTTTGGCCACCAAGAGACGCATTCCGGCCAGAGTACTCTACGATAATCAGATCGTACAATTGGTCACCACGCTTGAAAACTCCATTGCTGCACGGCAATCTGTCAACAAAGATCAAATCAGCCCCAAGAGGAAGCCGAAAGATGACAGATATATTTTGCAGCTCATCAGTGCTGGTACTCAGGTGGCAAAGATATTGATGGACTCCTTGGCCATGGAGCAGCTGAACGAGCTCTACACACGCACAGAAGCAGTCATCACCGAGCGTCGAAGAAGAGTCTAAATGGCTTCCAGCACATCTCCAACTGCCACCTCTACGTGTTTGGCTATCATGCTCAGCAGGCCCGTGTTGCGGCTTCCAGGCACAAGCTCATGGGAGCAGGTTGGGGCATGTATTAGAGTCCACAGATTGTGCTCCAGTCACCGGAGTCCAATGCTTTGTACGTTGCTCAGGAGACAAATGCGGAAGCAGGACGAGGTTGCCTTGGCACAGGCATCGTTGTCATCGCTGGCAGTTCGCTCATCGGCTCGCTTCTAAATCAGATGTATCTGGTCAGTGTATCAGCGTGTTGAGCGCCTGGGGCCACCCCTATGCAGGAAGAAACGCCTATCGAGGCTATTACCTACCTCTATTTGATTTGTACCATTTTCCGACAAATCCCTTGGGTGCCATTTCACCGTGGCAGTGGCGTGGCCGGAGCCCAGAGGGGTGTTTCAGATTCAGGACCAACTCTGCTATTTAGACACTCTTTATTCGTCGACCTTCAAGTGTCATTCTCCAGGTCATTTTCTGAGTAGACTTTCAACGCTACAAAGCTTTTCAAATCTCGATGGCACGGACATGATGTGCTCTGGAATGCTTAGTTGAACTTTGAGCCTACGTCTTACGGTGCTCTCGATGCCAGATCAGGGTCAAGTGTTGAACGTGATTCCAGGCGCCAAAAATGTGGGAGAATTAGCAATGTTCCTTGGTCATTTACAGTCTAAAACACGTCGGACCAGCCTATATCCGAAGCCCGAGTGTAACTCTTGGGCGCCGGGTCGATAAGTACCTCACATTCACTCCTGGTTTGTAATGTCATTACAGCTTGATTCTGTTTCTGGCCAAGTTTTCTCGCCAACGTTGCTTTGCCTTCAATGGAGCTCCTACCAAAAGCTGGAGTGTCGCTTTGGCAAAGTTGACTCTAACGGGAACAATACGAGCACAATCTGACAGGTAGTCAATATCGTCAAGACGAGGACATTCCTTCCTTCAAGATGGTCGCCTCGCGAGGAATTCAACGAGCCTGGCAAAACAGCTCAGCAAGCATTTGATGCGCAGACCTCTTTGATTGACTTGGTCTGAGGCAGATATACCCCAGACAGGACAAATCCAGACAAATCCTAGACAAGGAATCGAGCCGACCAACCTGCTGTACAGTCATTCACAGCTCGATCTAGACGAAATCACCCGTGTCTCACGACTCTGCCATCAAAATTGTAAGAAGAGACTCATCAAGGTGAGTGGACAGTTTACCGAGCGCCTTTTTTCTTGCAGAGAGAAATAGTGTGATGGGATCAGAGATCAAGGTTGTGGAAATTGTCGACTACATGGCATCGATTGTGGCTAGAGTGAAATGCCTGAGCCAAACTTTCCAACAATGAATTCTTGCACGTTGTTGATGTCAGCCTCGGCTCTGACTCCCGTCTCGACCATGACATCTGATTCGGCCAGGGTCAATCAAGGTGACCATTTCAGCCGCTCCCATACGGCCATACTCATCTACTGCAAGCTGCTTCCTTCTCGGAGTTTCATTAGTCTGCTACCATTCCAGCCGCCAGAGGATATTGCTGCCGTTCTGCAGACGAGTTCCCACCTCGAGCCATTCACATGCTCAACGGTTGCTTCGACAGCAAGCTTGCACAATTTGAATGACTCAATCCTCTCCCAATACCAAGGAAATCGCCCCATGCATGCAATGCGTGGCACTGCAGCTGCATATATCTGTCCGAGGTCGACGCCGTATCATGAGATCCACTCCAGTCCATGCAATTCCGAATGACCAAATCATGCTACTAGCACCATGCAATTTGCTTGTATCATGCAGAGCTAGCTGACGAGCTGGCACTCGACCATGCCGATTCGCTGATCACAAACTTGTATACTGTTGGGCATTCACAGCCTTTACGTGGCCAATCCCACGAGGAGAGGTGCACATACAAATATGGTGCAAAAAGGAAATTAGAGTGTTTGGCTTTGCCAATGCACTGGAGTCGCAGCGGCAAGGAAAGCTCCAATGGCTGGTGATTCCACCAGGAATCCGACTCGCGTTTGCAGCACATCCAACAATACACCACTACTTCTGTATGGTTCAACCAATTCAACACAGCGACTGCGGCGGAAGATGGGTGGACGATAAAATTAGAGACGGCGGATGGAACGTATGCTGAATTCCTGGGTTACCCTTCGGGCGTACGACACGTCAATCAAGCGTTACCAACACAGGCCTAGATCTTGTGATACAACGGGTTTTCATCGAATTTTTGCAAGGAGGCGGCCCAAGACTATTTGCCATTGCTCCAAGTCGAACAGCTGTCAATGTGTGATCGGGCACGACTCATGGCATTCATGGATTGAATGAGTGGATAATTCCAACAACTCTTGATCGAGAGAGAGAGGCATTGCTCATCGTGCTTTACTGGCTCGTTCTGTTGGGTCAAAGCTCGGGGCCCCTGCTGTCCTTTGAGTGCCTCGAGTTGACGATGACGCAAAGGATACAGAAATGCTCAAGGCCCCAGCTTGACTTTTTGTCTCCCTTTCCAGACATCCATCCCGGGCAATGAGCGACTGGATGTTCGAGTCTGGGTGCAGCTTGGCTTGTGTACCTGCAAGGTTAAGCATAAGCTCAACCCTGACATTGGCAATGGCAGGTCATAAGCCATCGAAAAGACCACATACAGTGATTGAGATGACGCCGAAGGAGTGGTAACGGCGACGCCTCTGTGGACATGAATGTGGACACCGTACCGATTCGCAGCATAAGAGCGCGGCAAGACATACACCGGTCTACCACGCTGATTGGTTGTCAGCCATTTGCATGCTTGGGTCATTGCTGTGCAATGCATGGAGACAAGGCAGACAACCCAACTAATTGGCACGAGGGGTACTCAGCTTCTCGAATACTCTTGCGCTGGTGTGCGGGGTCTCATCAAAGCCGAGGCAGCAAGTATCCAACTACCTTGACACCGCCGAAGACAATCCGGACGAAAGGCAGGCATCATCAGTTGTGAACAGGCGTCACGCTTTACGGACCCGCCTCTCTTGCCAGACTAGAAGCAACCTGGACTGTCAACATGGGCAGAAATAGCATCATTACACAATCAAGACGCATACAAGGCGAGCCAGAGCAAGACCAGATCAGACCAGATCATAACGGGACACGAGCTTTTGCAGACCGGCGAGGACGCTTTCTCAAATTTCTGCGGTTGAAGTGCTATGCTCTTTCAGGTTTGACCGCAGTGATTGGTGGTTTTGGCAGCGCCGAATGTATATAGCAACGACATTCATAGCTATGGCTAGCTTGACCCAAATTTTGGCTCGCTGCTCGAGTAGCTACGGGACCCTTGCATACAAATCGCTGCTATTGATGGCACAACGTTTCTCACCCAGGAGATTTTGGTTGGACGTATCAAGGGGCAATTGGCATCGCAGCTGAAAGGACCAGCATAAGTAAGCCATGGGGCGACACGTGGTGTGGGATCAAATGACCAAGGAACGAATTGAGTGACGAGCTCAACTGAGTCCAGGAAGGAAAAGCAACGAGGTGGAATGCCGCATTGTTGTCAGCAAGGTGTGAGCTGCTGCAGCTGAAGGGAGAGTCGACAAATCAGGAGGGCGACTTGCAGCTTTCCAACGTCAAATCTAGTTCTCACCAATGCATCCCGAGACCCACAAGCCAGAGTTTCCTCCGAAAAAAGAACCACACTGAATAGGCGCCCGCGCCTTCATGCCGCTAGTGCGGTGGGTGCTCCTTATGGAAATGGCGTGCCCGCCCCTGGTCGTGCCCTTGTCGCACATATGTGGAGTCGACATCATCGACTTGCCGCTGCTCTTGCAAAGCATTTTTCCCTGTGACCGTCGGCCATCCACCATTCATATTCGTTCGACACCCTCATTCCCTCACATCGACCACTCCACCAGCCCTCGCGCCTGCTCTTCACCACTCACAGACCCTTCAGAAATACATTTGTATACTTTGCCTGACTGTTAGCCAACCTACGCGCCAGTCTCCTCCACTCATTGACTGTATCAACCGCCTACTGCTTAACTCGCTTCCTTTCCAGATTTACGCTGCGCGTGCCGCCCTCGACGTTCTCAGAATCCTGGTCCAACAGCTCTTTTGTACCCGTCACGCCGCACCGAACTGGCTGTGGCTTTCTCACATAGATCTATCCCTTCTCGCCTACTCACCAGCACAAGATCTTCTTTCCTGCCCGCTATCACAACCTGCTGCGACATCACCCACTCCGCTCACTCAGGACCTGGCTGCCGAGTCGCTCGTTGTCGACAACCATCCTCTGGACACCGCTCCGCCAACATGTCTCCAACAGCAGTGACCAAACCGGTTCTGCCTCCTCTTCAGACTCCTCGATCGGCCTCGTTCCCATCCGAAATATGCTCGACCCCAATCTCGGCCTGTGTGTCGGCAGTTATCAAGCAAGAGGCAGACCTACGAACGCCCATCACTCCACCCACTGCCTACACCGATTTCTTGAAGGCTTTGACCCCCATCTTGGCCAGCCCACCGCCAAGTGCTCTGAATCGGAGCATGTCAGATGACTCCAATGTATCCAAGGACGGCAGCACCGCCTCGAATCCCTCCACCGGCAGCAGCTTCTCTGGTAGAAGCGTTGCAGAATTCAAGTCACCCACATCAACCTATCCCCCACCGACACCACACAGCGCGAAGAGCACGTCACGGAGATCCACAATGTCTAATCTTCAGAGACTGAGGATACCTCAGCAACACTCGCCCATCTTCTCCCCAACCACGGGACCTTCTCCTCGAACAGCCATGTCCGGAATCCAGAGCGCCCTCTACTCTCCATTTTCTCCCGCAGATTGGAGCTCCAGTCGCATGTTCGAGTCCTTAACCACGCCCCGAAGTGCTTGCTCCAAGCCCGTGAGCGTGAGGAGCGTCGTCACGAGGACCGTCACCTACAAGCGAACAACACCAAATCTAGAACCCGCACCACGAGGCAAGAGGAGAAAGACTGCCAGCACTGCCGGCAGTGTGCGAAGCACCACTGCCGATGTGTCATCGGATGAAGAGTCCGACCAAAAGATGCCACCCCCACCACCATTGATACCCATCAAGGAGTCCACGCCGGAAAAACAGCAGGCCACCAAATCAGAGCCGGAAACCATCATTCCCACCGCCGTTCCAGCCACTGCTGCAGAAGCGTGATTTCCAATCTCAGCCGGAGAGCCCGCACCGCTCCGGATGGCCACCCCACTTTGACGGCCCTACACTTCCCATACACGGATTCCATTGAATGACCCAAATAATGAGACATGACTTTTGTCTGCTTTCAACCCACACCATGATACCAGCGGCAGGCGCTCGACGGAGTTCAAACTGGAGTTGAATGTTGCCTGCAATCCCATCTATTTCACCGCTTGACAAGAAAAAGTTACAGGAGATGCTTGTCAAGCCATCTACGTCACCGTTTACTGCCTTCTATTGTTTTTATTCAGAGTACGGGCTGGCACAGGTCCAGAAGGAAAAGTGGTTTCTCATGTCGGTTTACCCAATTCAGTGGCACGACTTTTTTGTTAGTACAGCGATGATGGAATGGGGATATAGACCACGGAACCTCAGGTCGGAGTTCAGGGAGATGGCAATACCTATCAGAAAAGAGGCCATACCAGGAGAGGATGTGGTCAGTGTGGATCTTTGATATACATCCAGTTGTATAGATCCCAGTTTTAGGGATCAAGATATCCTGTTCCTTAGCTCAGTGGCATCTATCTAGAATACGATGTCGACAAATCGAAATATTTCAAAGTTCATCCACATCCTCACCAGCTCCGGCGCTGGTATCTCACCTTCCAATACACATGTCGGCCTCTTCAAGCGTCTTTGATCTACAGTTCTACAGTTCTACTTTGACCGAATGGTTGCCGTCTTGCCCGCATGTACGTCATCTCCCGAGCAACTTACCTTTGCCGTGCCACCAACTTCATGTTTATGGCCAAGACAAAGCCACGTCAACCATCACATTGTAAACGTCAACATGCGGCCGGATGTCGCGTCCTCTTTTTGGGTCGTGGCATGTCATATCATGCCTGGACACGCTGAAACGGGATACAAAATCGCCATCTAATGGGTTTGGGCGAGGGATACGGAGTGTCATTCTGGCATTAGCAAGGCGCGAAATGGCCAGCCCGCAGTGCGTACACAAACAATGGGAGACGGGATGTGGCACGGTTGGACGCTGATGTGGTGGCACAAGACTCAGCAATAACAATTGATATCCTTGCAGTTGCAGGAAGCTAGGCTGGGTCATTTGATGGATCTGGATTCAGCTCGGCCTCCTCTCTCTGATCGAGGAGCTGATGGTTCTAGTATTCTTCCGTCGCTCTTCTCAGGTAATCATGCGCGATCGCGGGGAAAGGGAAAGTTTCTTTTCCGGTCTTTGCAGATACATTTCTGTCAGCCGTACAGAAGGGGTGGCCTCTTTCGTACTTGGGCAAGAAAAGAAAGCATATGCGTAGGGGCCTTGGGAGACCGTATGACAGTTGATACCATGCAGTGCCTTGGTGTGTCTGCACCAACGATCTCGGCCATGCGGGACATCCATCTGCGGCAAGCCATCTCTCGATCTGCTGCCGGTACAGTCATCATCACGATTGGATAAGGCGAGCTCGGAAATCAAGGTATCGCCAGTCAGGAAGCTGACAAGTTGACATGCGTCCTCATGTGTTATTGGTGTGAACTTTTGAGCACCTGGTTGAGGGTGTAGCAAGTGTCGGTACATACCTGGCCAGTACAACATGCACGTCATCCATCTAGTTGATGGCCGATCAGCCATGACCAGTCAGCAAAATTCGCGATTCGTGGGGACGGGCTGAGAATGTAGCAGCTCTGGCTGACCATGTCTCATTTGACGATGCAGCACGCGCCCGCACAACGAATCACAGGGCACAGAAGCAATGGTGGGCACCAGAGTCTGAAGACCCAGGCCGCGCTGATGCCGGTAGTTGTTGTGACATCACATTTTTTGAAAACCTTCAATTTTCACACCGGCCAGCCCCATCTTGTCCTATAGGGGACATGTCATTTTTGATGATCGTTCAAGGTGCGCCGCAAGGCGCAGATGTGAAAAGCGCACCAATCATGACTGCCGAATGTGGAAGGGTTTCCGGGTTGTGATGGAAGAGGCGAAAAGCTGTTGTATCGATCAAAATCCCAGCCTGACCAGAACTGGGCCAGTTTTGCCCATCCTTGATTTCACCCATAGAAGCTTCCCACCGGCTGACCACAAAAGTCCGTCGTCGTTCTGCCAACTTGAAACTCGATTGAGGGAAGCTGTTAAAGCGGCAACAGTTCCACAATGATCGACAAGTGATTGGTCTTCACGCCACATGTATACCGCAGCTTTGGAACCGCGCTATGTGAGCTAAGAAGTGCCCAATGAAACGTCTAGTCTGCCAGCAACACAGCGGCAAAACGACGTGATGCAAAATGATTGGCTGTTTCAGGTGGGTTACATCAGCCGGGCGCTTAGAGATTCGATGATGATGTCTGAACTTCGTCCGCCGTCGGATTCTGGAAAGCTCTTGGTACACACCAAGGCCACACTATTTTTTGAGGGCCAATCATGTTGGACCATCCCCAAATTCGTCCATCAAGGTGCTGTTTGCTCAGGCCTCGAGCACCCCCAATCCTCTTGCTCACTGGCATAGTAATTCGCATGCAGCTTTTGAAAGATTGAATACGGCACTCTAAATATGTTTTGAGAGCTACTTGGGAAAGCAGCCAGGACGGCTAGAGTCCAAGGTCCCCCAGGGGTTCGAGCTAGTCGAAACGGTCTGGGTCATGCCAGGGTGCTTTCTTCAGGTCGTCCATGGTAGGAGATATTGAAATGACATGCGTGGATGAGTAATGCGCCGGACCAGCTCGTAAACTTTGCTGCTGCGTGGTAGGCTGGCCTATTGCACACTGAGCCGTTTTTCGTAGTGGGCCTGCCGGCGGCTAGAGATGATATCGACATAAATTGATTGATTTCTCTGGCGGCGTACTTTCTGAGATTGCTGTACAGAATGAAGTGGACGATATGTACGCGCACAGGGTAGGCCGTTTCATGTGGAAAATTTTGGGCTTCAACTTGAGACAGGGGCTTCTCCCTTCGATCTGAAGCAAAAGCCCTCTACTTGAGCCACGTTGCTTTCCGGCTTGGAATTTGATTGACGGTACATGTGATATGAAATGTGACTATCATGCACCTGCCATGCATAAATGACTCGCGGCCTTGGAGCTTTTTTCTTGCTGCTGGCTAGCCCCCCTGAGACGATGTTGTTTCATTGGGCACAGGTCTTGCAGCTAGAGGTCGATCTCGTCTAGTGTTCAAAAATTCGGTGAAGCAGGATGGTAATCTCGGAACGTGGTGCTCATCTTTCTTTGCGGGATAAAGGCAACGGGGCTATTGCTTTGAATATTGGATTTCAGCGACTTGGTGGTGGCACCGCTGCGGCACGGCTGGAGATGGGGACACCAATGAGCAGTGCTCCTGGCACTTACCAGATACAAATTGCCGAGAAAGCGGCAGTCAACGAGCCAAACTAGTGATGCGGCACTGAAGGATTCGCTTTCGAAAATCAGTCAATCCTTTGCTCTGGGTTTTTGATTCACGTGGCGGTTGGCACGAAATGGGGAAGCGGAAGCAGACCCGATGGGGCGAGACCGTGGGATTTTGGACGACGATCATGCTCTATCAATTTCCAATCAGCTGGCGCACCGATGTGATGGGAATTCTAGCTACCGTTCCCTTGGCACTATGCACTCCTCCTGCACCACCTCAACAAGATCATCTCAGAAGACAACGCGTCTGTTTGGTACATCGTCCTTGTGGTTTTGAGAACGAGGATAAATGATGCCGGAGAATTTGGGAAAGATGGCGGAGAAAACCCCTTGCTTTGCCCTGCCAGGTGAATCTTAGCGTGAAGCTTAGAGGAGTTACCAGATTTAAGCTGCATGAACTCAGAGTCATGTGACTGGAGTGGCCGCGCTACACAGCTTTCTAGTGAACGATGTTGAAATGAGCGCCAAGTCGGCATAGCGTGAAGATTACACGAGTGAAAAGCTGGCGGTCAAGGGCAGCAAAATTTCTGCCATTCAAGCAACTAGTCACCTGGATCGTGCGCTCTTCTATCAACGAGACGGTCACGCCGGAGAACAGGACCGCTTCAGCAGTTCCACTACTGCCCAGAGACGGGGATGCGCAGATATCTCGTGACTTGGGCCGCTTGTCTCGTGGCACCCCCTTTCCACCTTTCTAGGAGCCAGCCAATATAGCGGCCTCGGACTATGAGGGTCACTTTCTACGTACCATATCTAGCTTGGGGTGCATTGATCCCCTGCATGGCGTCGAAATTTGGCATAGTGCTCTGTCGACCACAGTATTAAGAGTGCTTGTTTTGTGAGACAAGGTATGGAATGGGGATGCAAGGATCGGCACATAGAGAAAGAGAGAGAGAAGGAGGGAGAGAGAGAGGGAGGGAGAGAGAGAGGGAGGGGGAGAGAGAGAGAGGGAGGGAGAGAGAGAGAGAGGGAGGGGGAGAGAGAGGGAGGGAGAGAAAGAGAGGATTCCTTCATAGTCTGAAAATTCAACGTTTAGATTGGAATTATATAATGTAAGCGACCGCCCGTTGATGCTCGCTCGCTCGCTGGCTTGCTCCTGTGCTACAATGAAAATGAGAATCAGCCGCTTTCAAACACCGCCATTTGATGTCCATGCGCAACGACCCGGATGCCTATTCGATTCATGATGGCCTCGCATCCGAAATAATTTTGTAGCTGCTCGTGTTGATGCTCTTGGGTATAGTCCTCGGATAAAGCGCATTGACCCCTGGCGGATGCATCACTCCCACCAGACTAGCCTGCCCTCCCCAGTCTGGTGTGCCCTCGCTTTCTTTCGGCGCTGCAGAGGTGCTGTTCTCCCCCCCAATGCCATCTTCAAGCATCTCGTAATGCAGACCCGGTCGTGCGTCGGCAAGTTTCTCCACGATCCGATCGTTCCATATACCCGTGACTGTGTTGTTCTCGACATGCCAGTAGGGGTTCAGTTGTTGACACGGACTATCCAGGTCAATGAATCGGATTTTAACGTGTGAGAGAGCGGGCATAGCGGATAGGCCATCTAAGGCGCCCATGACTAGTCGTTCGAAGGCATTGATGAAGACCAAATTGCCGATCCCTGCTCCGTCGGCCATGATACCTCCAACTTCTTCAACGAGAATGTCTCCGGTCACTGCATCTCTGCACTTGATTCGCTGTCTGCAGCAGCTCTTGACCACGATGTTTAGTGACCGTAAAGAGGGGATTTTCGATTTGTCATGTTCAATGGTGTCCAGTGCCGCGGCCCAGAAGCACTCGCATATCTTGCCCGTATACGAGAGCGATTCCAATCTTGGCGCTATCCTTCCCAGCTGTTCGCAAATGTGATGGCCTCTCCTGTCTGGGCTCGACCCAAGCACAGTGTCGTCCTTTGAAAACATGCTGTCGAGGCTTATGTCGACGTGTCGGAGTCCGCTGGGTAACTGCAAAAGAATCTGATTGACGGTGTTGTAGGCTTCGGACCTCGGTTTCGCGTAGCCACAGTGCCACTCAGTCAGGCAGGGCAACGCCTCCTGGATTGTGTTCCAGTCGTCGAAACTTCTCATGATGTTCCACGCGCCTCTCATGGCGAAGACTTTGATATTGGGTAGAATTCGGAGGTGGTTGTTCAGATATTTGCCGAAGAGATTGGATGAGAAGTGTTTGATCATGTTCGAGTTCTTGCAGTGCCCACCCTCCAGGGTGAATATGCTGCTCGAAGGGAAAAGGCTGCCGAGGTGATCGAAGATCTGGGCCAGAGTAGCAGAGTATGTTGACAGCTTGAATTGAATCCCGGGGAAATCGTGTCCAGCTGCGTCACCGAAATCATTCGCCAATCCATGAGCGCCGTGCGGCTGAGTCACTGTGCTCAACGCAGCCGCCTTGTCACCCCAGACGGGCACCCAGTACTCGATATGGCGTACGTATTCGGCGAGGTGTGGATGCTCCTGGAACCATGCTTGCGACTCTCTCAACCCGGCTTTCGTTCCCTTGATCTTGATGTGTCGGTATACTCTTTCCTGCACCATAGACCGCATATCCGGCGATATCAGAGCCAGTTCCGAGACAGCTTTCCGCCTCGGGTGTCGCATTCTGTGGGATAGACCGGTCGAAGTGGACGCGGCATTGACCGGTCTCAGGTCGCCGAAGATGTAATCGAGAATTCTGTTCTGCAGTTCTTCGGGCAGGTCACGCATATTGGTATGCCTGACATCTTCGGTATGATCTAGAGCAGTGTCCTCACTGAGCAGCGTGCTCTCGGGGTCTCCCGGCTGCGCTGTTTCGCTTGGATCTTGGCCATGTAGTTTAGTCGTCGAAGCCGCCCTGAACTGGGGGGGACCACTGGTCTGTCCGTCTTCTGTCACGGCATGCGCAAGGAGGGGTATCGAAGGATTCCGTTTTCGAGGCGTCGTCAGTGGAAAATGTACATCAGACCTGCTCATTCTCTGAGTCGGCGTCTGAGAGGAGACGGCTTCCGGCATCCCCAAGCCTTCCTCGAAAGCCATTTCTGCCGGGAGGTGCATCTGGAATTGTGCGAGAGTTGTTTCCGTCTGCTACGCCCGCATAGTGCGCATGTCAAAGCCGGACGAGAGTCGTTGCTGTGAAGGCTGTGACCGGTTTGTCGAGTGGTGTGCAATCGAGTTGTGATTTGGAAAGATTAGCGTTTTTGGGCCAGGGTGAGGCGCAATCCATTGTCCCTTAAGGGAATGGTTTAATTTGGTGCTGTGGCTACTGGGAAATACGTGAAGAACTTCAGCTCCACATTTCCAACGTAACACTGCCTCTCACATCTGTGTCGCCCTCCTCACACCACTGTTGAAGTTCATTATTGTGCAACGCAGTGGGTGGAATGGGTACGTCGTGATACTCTTCACTGTCGAAGCAACATGGAACGTATGCCATGGATTGTGGGCAGCAGGGTTGTGATGTCAGGACACGAGACTAGCTGGATATCTCCAAGACCGTGGATTCAGCAGTGGTTTTCGTGGCAACATCTTAAGCGATGTGGATGAAAAGGACACTTGAGCGCCATTGAGAGCCATGCAATATCATTAAGCTATTCATCGTAAAGTTCCATGATTGACGTGAGCTCCTACTGTACATACAATTATTTCACCATCACAAACACATTCGTTTCCATACAAAATCCGAATGGCTTCGGGGGGGTGCTGAATTGAAGCTATTACCGTAAACCAATTCCGACGCCATGTCAAGCACCACCATATTAAAGGAGCTCCGGGCATGTTCGTGTTGATTGCTGAGTTGCATTGGTACCGCCGCTGCACACGATCGTGACTCGGCTGTGATCCAGTGTTTCAATCTTCTCGTGCATTGAGGCGTGTATTGCCGTTCAGGGACATCCGACTTGTGACGCGAGGAGTCTAGTCATCGCCAACCTGATGTGTGTCAGTGACGCAGCTCTTACGCCTCATCGTCGTCACCAACTCGGATGCTGCCCTGACTGCCGAATCCGTTGGTCCAGAATCCCTCAAGAGATGGGGAGGTGCTGGCCATGCCGTCGAGGGTAGCAAGGAGCCAGAAACCGAAAACTGGCTTCGCGAGGACATCGAGGACGGCATAAGCAATGATTTCGCCGTCGAGACCAAGTATTCGGCTACCATAGACAATACCCCAGATGCTGCAAGAAAGCGGTTAGCCCAAGACCGGAACAACTTCTGCGAAACGTCAAAACTCACATTGGGTAGATTGTCCAGACAATGAAGGAGAAGCCAGCTATGGCGGCGAAGAAAGCCTTCGTCTTCCTATCCTTGGCAGCAAGAGCAGTTCGACCGTTGAAGAAGACCTGGTAGACAATGACGAGGTAAGCAATGCACGCCCAAGCATACCAGCCCCACTTCTGGCCATCACTGTGTCCGTAAGCCGCAAAGAGACCGCTCAAGAACATGATGACATCAGCGACAATAGCCACGAGGATGTTGGCGCCGCTGAGGCCAGCCAAGAGGGAGAGGTCGAGCAAGAGAAGCGGAGTCGTGATGCTCCAGTCGACATATCTGGCCCAGTAGACCTGTCGGAATGTGACCTCTTCTGTGTCTGGAAGACCATGCTTGTGGCTGACGGTCTCCGTGGTCCTGCTGTAGTTGATGCCGTCGCCGGTCGCCATGGCGAAGTAAGAGAGGAAGGCAATGGTGGTCATGAACGCGGTTAAGATGTGGAAGAGTCGTTTTTGCTGCAGTTTTCGTCAACTTGAGCCGGAGTCGTCGGGTCTGGGCAATCTTACCGCTGGCACTCTGAAGGCCATGCCGTAGATGGCCAAAGAACAGATGGCCATGATCACGCACACCACCCTGCTCACGTCAGCTTCCATGTTGGTCTGGGAAGCCCGGTACTCACCATAGGGTTCGGTGGCCGGCATCACCAGCCCTGATGTAGTGGATAGAAGGGCCAGGAACGACAGTCGGGACTGGAGCAACGCTCGACGAGGCTGGTTTGATCATGTTGTGGTCGACAATCATCTTGATCCGCTGTAACTTCTATGAATGTGCTTGGATATACCAGCCAACGCGAAATGCAGAGAAATCAAGCAGCTGCTGTGAGTGTAAAAGAAGAATCTACTGGAATAAAAAAGGCAGCAGTGAAAGCCGGTTCGGACAGTGGAAGTGGAGAGCATTGCATGGGGTCATGCTGGCGGGATGGTTACGGCTTCTGGCCTGCAGGATGCTTCGAGGCAGCTAGCTGACGCTACCACCTTTGATCAAGCAAACCCGCTTTACGATCCTGAGGGGCTGGCGATGGCTCGTGCTGGCCAACCTTGGAGGGATTGGCAGCAAAACAACTCCAGACTTTTTTGCTTTCGATCTGACGTAGTTGGCGATCACTGCATGTTGACATCCAATCATTCAGCTCCGTCAAGGTCGAAGTGGAGCGTTGTCGTTCCACCCTACATTTTGCCGCGATCGATCATGTCATAGCTCATGAGACATTTGGACAGTGTCGATTGAAAGACGTTCCGGCCATGTACAGAATACAAGGAAAACAGGCTTTCCATTGCGATCGTCTATGTTCTATGTACCTTGTTTTGTGTATCGTCTTGCTCAAAACGACAATCCGGCTCTGATGTAGGTTCGAGAAACCCATACGTCACGTCACCATTCTAACGCAGTGGATTTCCACCTGGAACGCGCCACAGTCAGCCACAACTGCATGTTGCTTTGGATGGCTTCTGATGATGGGCCGTATCGAATTCACATCAATGCAATTGAGCTTCATCATTTTGACAGTCTGGAGCAGAAATGTCAGCCTTGTCTTTACTGAAATATTTCACCTATGCCACCTGTTCGCACTAGAATCTACCCCGCGCACAAGCGCAGCATGATATGCCATATGTATGTCATTTTGCCTGTCCTGACGCCTGCTCGTGCAACGTCACATGAAACTTCCGGTCTCATGACCTGAGGCATCTGGACCGCTGTTATCCGTTGCAGTACGAGGAGGCTTTGAAAGATGGCCGGATTTCAAACCCGTAGGCCTTCCCATAGCCAGTAGGAGCATGTGATGGTCGGGGGAAAGACGGTGTTTTAACGTCAGCGACTAACATGACTATCATTATCATGAGATGTTGGTAGCGGAGGCCATTGATCCATTTTCTACATCTGAGCACACCGGTCGAATCCTTCAATACGCCTTGAAGTGCATGCCATAAGAGACAAGCAAATGCCCCCTATGCGGACGCCTCAGGAATTGGTCACAGAGAGTACACCGGTTGAAAAACAACGACATCATGATTTCTACTTCCTATTGACAAGTCTGAGCACCACAGGATGCATATGTAGATCTGTAGGGACTTGAGCTCGACAAGTTGATAGATTCGCCTAACCAGGAACATGATAGCAGGACAGTTGGGCAAAATCAAACTTTTGAGGGCTGTAGAGTGGCCGCTTTCCTGCTGGTATCTTGCAAGTCGGTTTGGAATTATCTTCTCTTGAACCTTGGACAGAAGTGGTACTGAGTTCCTGCTACATATTGTTCGTGGTGCGAGGGGCGGTCAGCTTGGCACAGGCACACGTCGTTGCTTGCAAAGCACCAAATGAATGTGATTTTGGGAGAAGCAATGCTCGTCAATTCTGTGGCATGGTGCGGAGCCCCGGATTATTGGGTGGAGTTCGCGGGTTGGCCAAGTTATGGAGAAAATCCCCTTTCAAACGGAGCAAACAAACGTCCATACTGTCAGAAAAGTGTTCGAGGGCCTTTTCATTCCTTTTTTGCTGTTGCGCAAGTTTGCTTTTCTGCTGCCACCAATCTTTGGAAGCATACACCTTTTGGCCAAAATGTCAGCACTATGCAAAACTCAACTGGTGTTCCCCGGGGCGCTCTGTTTATCCTATCTGGAGCGGCCGCGATAGTAGCATGCTACTTTGGCTACCTGCACTACTCTCAGAATCAGACAAAACTGCAGACCGAGGCGAGCCTTCACCGCAGTAATGCTGTGCGCAGACGTAGGCGGAGATGGCGAGACGGATACCGGCCCATCGACCTCGATCACGATCCCCTGACCTCAGCCCTCGAACATTTGAAGCAGCGTGAAGATTCAGGTGAAGGCTACGGCATGTATCACAACAAGTACTATGTCAATGAGGAGCTGATGGCTTTGCATGGACAGACCTTTGTGCTTCTGCCTTCAAGGCTTCAATACATTCACGCCACCATCGCCCAAACCCACAACATGTCTCACGCTGTCAGCAAGCAGCTGATGATACATATCCAAGCAAGATTCATACAGAACTTCCTCCACGAAGAATACCCTGAAGGGTACTTGGTGAATGGAGACGTGAGAGATCTACAGGCGGCAATGGCACCACTCGTGGACCCCGGCTTGGTTCATAGCGCCCTCGACATACATGACCAGGGCGTCGGCATTGTGGACGCCGATGTCTTGTTTCCGGAAGAAATTCCGACCGACGCCCCTGGTCAAACGCAAGACGCCGCAGGAATAGCTCAAGCGCTTGCTGCTGAACATGGTCGCAGGACTTCGGGAGACGAAGAGCAGGACGAAGACCACTCTGTGCTGGATCTCCTGTATCGCATTGGCGAGGAACAGGCCAAGCAGAGTGGGTACCAGCACCGGGGGGTTGAATGCAATGGATGTGGAATGCAGCCAATTCGAGGCATCCGATACCACTGCGCCAATTGCTGGGACTATGATCTCTGTGAGTCCTGTGAGGCACAACAGATACATCACAAGACGCATGTTTTCTACAAGATTCGTATCCCTGCGCCAACGCGAGGACAAATCAAGCGCGTCCAGCCCAAGTGGTATCCGGGAAATCCCAATGCTTGTCCTGAATCCATACCACCGCCACTGAAAGAGCACCTGCTTGGAACCACGAGCCTCGATCGTCAAGACCTTGACGCTCTCTACGACCAATTCAAGTGCATCGCGGGGAAAAGCTCTCGCGAAGACCCTGACCACATTGGGATGGCAATTGACCGACCAAGCTTCGACAGGTACTTCACCTCGACTTTCGCCGATCGTCCTCCTGCTCCAAACCTCATCTACGACCGAATCTTCGCGTTTTATGACCGGAACGCCGACGGCGTGATCAGTTTCTCCGAATTTGCCAAAGGAATGGCCGAGCTCGCCAACAACACCAGTCGGGAAGCACGAATACAGAGGCTGTTCAACGCATTCGACCTCAATGGTGATGGATACGTCGACCGCAGGGACTTCCTCCACTTGCTACGAGCGCATTACGTTCTGTACAAGGAGCTGGCTCACGAGATGATCTATGCGCGAGACGATGCTGTCTTAAGCGAAGAAGACATCCGTGAGGTCATTTATGGTCACAATCCCATCAGTGCCGTCTTTGGAGGCAATGTCTTTCCTGGGCATCAGTCCCGACATGGCCAAGGAAAGCACGCAAATGCCAATGGCGATCTCGTGCTCGACAGCGAATTCAGTCAGGTTCTTCAAACAGACTCGCGGATGGTTGGTGATCGAGCAGACGCAATCGCGCGACAAGCTTCAGAAGGGCGCCCTGTGATACAAGCTCACCACGATGGTGTGCGTCAAAGGGCGCGAGATGAGTCCATCATGGGGCGGTTTGATCCGCGAATCCACGCAGTTACGCAAAATCGCCCAATGGCTGCGAATGGGCAGACCAGAGATGGGGATCTGGAAAGCCTGACCCACGTCCCGATCCAGTGGCCGAATGCCCACCTTATCGATGAAGACGTTGCTCAAGCTTTGGACGCAAATATAGCGCTGGAAGATGTCACCGATCCCTTGGACCGTCAGCGTGTTCTATCTGCACAGCAAGAGCGTTTGTGGCAAACCTTCGAGGCTAATAGCCTTGAAGCCGAACAGAGAGCCATTCACAATAGATGGCGAAGACGGCAATTCTACACTGACGAAGAAGAGGGTTTCACGAAGCCGCCCGGGTACTGTGAATCAGATAGCTCGGATGAAGAGGACACCAGCTACACCAATGGCGAGCTCCAACAGGCGATTCCAAAGTCCAGCCCGGGAACTTTGCCACGCAGATCAAGATCGCCTTCGAAAGGGTGTTTTGACGAGAGTGCGATTCACAACGACGCCGAAACGAAGCCTGACGGCGCCTCGCAGAATGCACCTGTTCAAGAAAGGTTGAGGGACCTGGAGTTCACACAGCCGAATCGAGATGTGGGCGCCGAGATCATTTATGAAGCTGTGCAAGAGGCTTTCAATGACATGATCAACGACTTCTTCAAGGATAAAGAAGATCAAGCTATGGCAGCCAAAGCAAGTCGAAAGATCCGTCAACAACACGTCACAGAGCTCCAAAACTATAAAGAACGGCTGGCAAGAGACGAAGAAAGACGGCAGCAAGCCTTGATAGGTGCTGATATGGAGCGCACCGAAGCTTTGCTAAACTCATCACTGCTCCCTAGCAATGAGCTCAAGCATCGAAGTGAAGAAGGACTTGGTGAACCTCAACAGTCCATTGAAAAGGTTGAGGCGCCCACACCAGGAGAAGCCCCAGATCCTACTCTTCCTCAAAATCGCCCTAACGACATGAGCATACAACCACGAGAGTTTGGTGAAAAGCGGATTGTCATTGATGACACGCTCCTGGCCCAGTGGCATCAACACGAAATGGTCGAGAAAGAAGCAAAACAACGTGGCGGCTTCGCCAGACTCAACATACAGGAATTCAAGCGTAAGCTTCGCGACGACAGTGGTGCCAACGAGATTGATATTGGAGGCGAATGCCACGATGAGGAGTTCTGGGAGGAAAAGGCTGGTTTGGGAAAATTCAGCTTTCTATCGTCATGGATTGAAATGGCTTCGTTTTAAGATATCCACAACTCTCTGTGTGCATGTGTTGCCCCTACATGGTTCACAGTTGTACGCTCTGATTGCGGCTCATCACAACGGATCATAGTGGAGAACCAATGTATTGATGCCCTGCAATATATTCCAAGATCTGGACCTTGGGAGACTGAATTGTTTCGGAACACTCGTCAAGAGCATGAGCAGTTCGAATGTGTCCCACAGCCAAACCCAAGTGGTAAATGCTGTATCATCTTTAAAGAGCATGTCCTTTCTCTCAATTAGGGGTCGCACACCTGCTGTGGTTAAGGAACAGTTAAATGCTTTTTGGTAACTGTGCCCCCGTCCCTTGGGTGGCATCAGGGACTACAAGGCTGAAAACTCAGCCTCAGAAGTCAATTCCCCAAGGTGGGACAAATACAAATCTTTCTTTTGCTCAGTCAAGGCGTCGATGTTGTGAAAAAGCGAAGCCAATCTCAACATCCAATGCGATCACCATTACAATGTCGTCTCCTACAGATGTATCCGTCAGGGTACTCGTGATAAATCCAAATACCTCACAGCACATGACCGATGCTCTTAAACCAGTTGTCGAACAGCTTGGCTTCGATCATGTCAGTTTTACATCATCTCGTCATGCTCTACATAGTTGACTGAGCCACCACGGTAGGTTGAATACACTTTCTTCACGTCTCCAACGCCTGGCGTCCCTTCCATAAACTCGCCCGAAGACGCCACCGAATCTGCGCGAGTCTGCTTGCCCGCTCTTGTGCCCATGCTTCCGATGCACGATGTCTTCCTCGTTGCATGCTATTCGCAACATCCCCTCGTTCCACAATTGAAGCAGGAATGTGATGTCCTCCGAAGAGAAGCCACCAAAGGAGCGGGAGGCACAGGAGCGAGGAAGTATGTGACGGGGATATTCGAGGCCAGTATCCTCTCATCGCTAGCCTTGACGGGCTCGCAGTCGAATGATGGCTTTGGCATTGTGTCGACGGGGAAGATATGGGAGACTGCGCTGCAAGATGCTGTACATGAGGTGCTTGGCGTCAGGAACAGCGAGAGATTTGTTGGCTGCCACACTACTGGATTGAATGCGAGTGAATTGCACGAGATGCCCGCCGAGAAGGTAAGAGGCAAAATGAAGGAGGCTACACAGAGTTTGCTGCGAGATGGGAAGAATACTGGCAGGGATGTACGGGCAATATGCCTCGGCTGCGCAGGTATGGTCGGGTTGGAAGAGGCCGTGCGAGAAGCGTGCGTGGAAGAGCTTGGCGATGAGGCGAGTAGGGGTGTTTTTGTCATTGACGGTGTCAAAGCTGGAGTCGGCGCTTTGATCACATTGGCAAGAAGTGGTTTCTAATCACGCCTTACACTTTTCGAGCAAACACCATACTCAGACAGACTCCGATCACCCGATCACCACAACCTCTCTTCATACCATCCAACTCGAGCCCCATTCTTGTTAGACTTACCAGCCCTAACCCTTTTTGTGCTGACATCGATTCTAGCCCCCCTATGGTCCTGGACAATGAAAAGAGCACTTATGTCGGCCGCCAATATCCTCACCCAGCAACTGTCAGGACAGCCCATATGAAGTCCATCGCAAACAGGGAAAACACCCGCCTTCCTCGCCCATTCAAAGTCAAACATGGTATTCATTATCGGAGATGCTCATGTGACTGCTCCGTCGTCTATTGTTGCGTCTGTCGCTTTTTCTCCGGACAAAGATCCAATTCCGAATGTTGGGGAATACTGTCGAGACTTGGAAATGCGGCGATAGTCTCGAGTTCGGGAGTTGAAAGCGTTGTGACGGCACGATCTCTTGCTGGGCGCTCGAAACACGACGCGGGCTAGTGCTGCGGATAAATGCGATTGTGTGAAAGAGGGCAGATGTGGCTTTCACGTCGAGAGCTTACGCAGACAACGCCAAGGGAAGAAAGAGAGAAGGCTCCCTGAGGTTGAAATAGCAAGGCTGAGTCCCGCAAGGTTAGGCTTGTTTTGGGTGTTGTCAAGCTCGTTGGCAGTGTGTCCTCCATCACCCTGAGGGCTTAGCTGGGCTTAAAGAAGACATCACGTCAGGGATTGGCCCTCTCGAGGAAAAGTCCGCCATGTCTTGATATAGGCCTACAACTTATTGAGTAGACTCAGCTGACAGGGGCTATGAGGACACATAGCACGATGCCCTATGGCCTGTATTCCGGCGGAGTCTCGCCACAATCTCCTGGCGCACACCCCAATAGTGACTGCATCACACAATCAACTCCGACCTGACTCGATGGTAATCCATAGCGAGATTCGCAAGTACCATCACGTTCCTCCATGAATCCGGCTCTGGCATTCATGTCCTCTTGGAATTCATCCACGATCTCGACAGGCACGCCCTCTCGCTCAAACAGCAACGTTCTCCCTGCGAAGCCAAGAACCATTCTAAGTCTCAGTGAGTATGCCCGGAAGATATTAAACGTTGCAAATTCCGGCACAATGCTATGAATGGCTGTATGATCATGGAGCGATGCCCTTGCTAGTCTGCCTAGACCGCTGAGGATGATTTGGACCTCATTCTTGTCCGACGGAGTGGCGTCAACACTGGCAGCTGTTTCTGACGCGACCGTTTTAGGTTGGAAACTATGTTTCAAGGGCAAAGTAAACGTTCCTTTACTCAGGCTGATCTTTGATACGTGTGTGCGTTTGTGAGTGCTCGCTCGGACCTTCGTGATGGCGTGAAGCTCGAGGATGAAGTTTTTGACGTCAACTATGTCCGGTTGTGACAAGCCGCTATTGCCGTCAAGGTGGGATAGTGCTAGGCAAACCGAGATCGTCACAGGTATGGGCAACGGGCTGCGAAGGCTGATTTTGCTGGGTATGTCGACTTTGAGGTGGACTTTACTGGGTCCGCTGCTGTTGCAGTGGAAAGGGAGGTCTGGCGCTCTTGTCATGCATTTCAGGTGATGGAATGCGAGGGATTTGATGGCGGCTATTTTCGGTCTGTTTGAGACGTCGAAGGTTTGTGAAAAGGAGTTGAAGAGCTCTTCCGCGGAAACAGCCCCTGGCTGGGATGGCAAGAAAGGACTCTGACATGGCTTGACTATGATCTCTGTAGATGCTGAGAGGTTTGGCAGCCCGTGAAGATTTGCATATGGAGGGCGAGTTAGTCTGGCAATCAACGTGTAGTCTACAGAGCATTTCACGCCCGGTGCGCTGCATCGCATTGACGGCGGGAGGGTGTGCCATTCAGCATCTGCCGTGCCTCTCCATGGCGACTCGCAGTCAAAACAGCCATGCTCGTTGGCTCCCTCCGCTTGCTGTCTGAACCACGCGCGGTGAGGGATCTGGAACGAAAAAGGCCAGAAGAAGGCGCTCGAACACTGCAAAGCTGTTGCACTTTCGAGGACGACATGCTGTCGGAAAAGATAACCACATGAAGTTTCGTACGTTGATGTCGATGTGACCATGTTCAGATGGTTGTAAACCAGCTGGACGTATGTGCGCCCGGTGAAGGTGACTGCGAGTGAGTCGACTGGTTCACTCGCTCGCCCAGTGTGTAGCTTCACGACACCACAGACGAGGTCTCCGGGAGAGTAGCAGGCAGGGGGGATGCTGGAGATTCTGATGGACAAAGACATTGTGCATTTTTGTCATTTGAGAGTGCGATGAAGGGGCCCGACGTAAGGAAGCTGTGTCTGGAGCATGCCGTTCCATTGGCGTCTCAAAAGCGCTGCTGAGCTCTTGTGCTGTTCACAGCCAAGATGTTGGTCACTGGTCGAGGATGGAGCCATGCCCGACTTGTCCTACCCGCCCGGGACGAACGGCTTGGTGCAGCACCTTCTGACCGCTCAGTCGAGTGAATCGGGTCAATTTTGCTTCATGACGATGCATCAAGTTAAGAGAGCTTGGATTTATGCCAGGAAAGTCATGAGCCACATTATGGGGGTCTCCTTGCGGAGAAGCCAAGCCATCTCGCTAGGTTGGTTCGATACGGGTTGCCTCGGAGAAAGCCCAATTTTACTCATCGGCAACTCTTGGGGGACAACATCGGATCTCACGGGTTCGAAGCGGTCAGAAGACAGCAATTCAATGATTAATTGGGTGACCTATTGCAAAAATGAACAAACTACTCTCTGCAATCAGGTGGTCCGAGCCGGATCCTGACTCTTGCGACGAAGTGAAGGAATGCTGAAACGCTTCTTTCTTGAAGGAGGAGGCGTCCCGACTCTGTCCACTACCCGTCCATCAATAGGCTGAATCTCTGCGCCCGAACTCGCGTCTTCACCAGACGATAGTGGTAGGTGCCCATCCTCAGAATTAGGCCGGTTGTTGAGCCAGCTATTCACAGTTGCCGTTGCTGGTTCCTGAGTGGGTGTTTCTGTGCCCGAGTCCCAGTCGCCCACCCGCTGAGCATCCCCATGTTTCTACATCCTGTTACCCAAAATGATAGCGACGTGAGGTGGACGGGATTGAACGTACTTGATCAGCTCCATCAGACTTTGAAAGTCTTCGAGGGATGAGTTTCTTGAGCATCAGGAGCTGAGACTGTGGTACTGTGTCTTGGGCGAGGAAATCGCTTGAGGAAATCGCTTGAAATCATACCCTGTGTTCACTGCCATCGCATCATATAGGCCTCCGCACATGCCAGCGGAGGCCCACAGAGGCCAATCGGAGCTGGATCCAGTCTCAGGATCAGGCGGATACAATTTCTGACTCGACGCTTGTGTACGGATAAGACGGGTTTCTGATACTCTAGTCTAATATATCGGACATTGATCGTTCAAATGATGTCCTATTGAGCTCCTCTGGCCTTTAGATTGTGGAAAAGTTCATTTCTTCTTTAGAAATTTTCTTTCATGCTGTTTCTCAGTTATTGGTGGATCGACAGCAGGCTTGCACGCCGGAGTCACGATTAGGTGTTGTCGCCGAGAGACAGCTCTTCCATGAGATCTCAAACACGAAAATGCGGGAACCGAAGGGCAGAAGCGAGATGCCAGAAGTGGCCGGCGACATAGGGTTGACAGAAATTGCAATGCCGCCGCCAACATTACCCACTCGGCATCAGAATGCACCTCTTGAGAGCCCAAGCAACAGCATGGCCGGCGCCCGTCATGGACACCATCGCAGTGCCGACGATTCAATGCTTTCAGAGCTGATGATGCCACCACCGGTGTCTCGCGAGGAGTCTCGTGCTCAGTTGGAGGATGCAGCAAAAGATGTCGAAACCGGCAGGTCAACCGCTCAGCTGGTGTACAGCTCAATCATGCCCCCAACTGAGCTGTATGTTATTGGCCACCTGGTCTTCTTTTCCATCCTAGGTACGCTGAGCAGACTCGGTCTCGAAGCCATCAATAGATACCCAGGCGAGCCGGTTCTTTCACAAGCCGTGTGGGCCAATGTCGGTGGTTGCTTCATTCTGGGGTTTTTGAGTGAGGACAGGTGGCTGTTTCGTCAAGAGAATGGCTCAAAAGCTGAAAATTGGTCTCAGGGACCGGGTGATGAGGAGACGTCTCAAGAAGCAGTGAAATCCCATACCAAGATCAAAAAGACGATACCCTTGTACATTGGGCTCGCAACAGGCTATTGCGGGTCTTTTACAACGTTCTCCTCTTTCATGGAAGACGTCTTCTTTGCATTGTCGAATCAGCTCGCAGGCAGCCCAGCTCGGAACATAGGCTACAGTTTTCAAGCAGCATCGGCCATGCTGCTGGTTCATGTCACTGGATCCATTTCGGCCCTCTCAGCTGGCGCTCATCTCGCCCTGCTGACTGACAGGTTTACGTTCACTTGGCCTTGCAAGTTCATCAGAAATGTCGCTGATCCGTCTGTGCTTGTATTGGCGATCGGATCTTGGATCGGTGCTCTTTTCCTCTGCGTCTGGCCGCCCGAGGACGACTGGAGGGGCAAGGTCCTTCTTCCTGTCGTCTTCTCACCGTTGGGCTGCATCTTGCGGTTTTACGTTTCGAAGCACCTGAATTCGAAAATTCCGGCTTTTCCCTTGGGGACCTTCGTCGTCAATATGTTTGGAACTGCCATTCTGGGTATGTGCTACGACTTCCAGCACGTTTCGCACGACAGTGAAGGAGGACTGGCAAACCTGGCGTCATGCCAGGTGCTTGAAGGTGTCATCCAAGGATTTTGTGGGTGCACCACTACCGTCAGTACATGGGTAGGGGAGCTCAAAACTCTCAGAAGAAATCATGCTTATCTCTATGGACTAGCAAGCATAGTCGTTGGCCTGTCGTTGCTGGTCACAATCATGGGCAGCATCGTATGGACTCGGGGATTCTCCCAGTCTCGTTGCGACTCCTAAACGAATATACCTGGGGCCAGCGTCTGTATCGTCTCATCATTTCGAGTGTCTTCTCTGCCTGCATTCTGTCCTTCATCAGGATGTATTCTTGTTACGCCCAAGGCTAGAGCCGATAACATGTGCTTGCTCAATCTGTCTCGTTTTGCGTGACTGAGAGATGATTCCACATAGACGAATCGAAGGTGGAACCCAGCCACTTTAACCGTGCTAGCCGCTGGATCCGCTGGATCCGAAATGAGACTTTGACTCTACTGACCACATCGACGATTGAAACAATGTGCCCTCCCACGATGGATGTCAGCAAAACGACAAGATGTAGTCCGAGCAATGCTCCGTCTTGAAGAACTCACATGGTCGTTGTATACAGATAACTCAAGTAGCCACTGGCTTTGCATTGTCCCTCTCCAAAACAGTAACCGGTGGGAAGGACAGTTCCGAATGCGGTCAGAAAGCTGACTCAGTCACAAGGTAGGCTTAGCACCTGTCTTGGATGACACAAGGCTTCCGATAATGTCGAAGGCACTTGAAGAGCCTGTATACAAGCGTCGCCGGGTCGCCCAGGCCTGTGACCGGTGCCGGGATATCAAAGCCAAGGTCAGCACTGAATCTATCTTGTCAGACACTGCAAGCTACTCACATTCTACCTCAGTGCGATGGAGTGCAACCGGTCTGTGCTCGCTGTTCTGGGTTTGGCTATCCCTGTGGGTGGACGCAGAAAAGGGAGCGCAAGAAGCGTAGTAGCCAACCATCCCCAGATCTAGCATCGTATGAGGGCAACAGATTTTTGCGTGAAAAGCTCGACCTCTATGAAGAGATCCTCCAGAACGTGAAACACCACCTTCAAGCAGAAGATCGAAATTTCCTTGATTCACAACTTGCAGCATTGACTCCTTTGGACACCGAGCACGATCGCAATGACACGACCGATGCGTCTGACGGCAGCCAGAGCAAAGATCCCGAATTTCACAGATACTTGGGCGAAGCAAGTGATGTCAGGTTCTACAATGCTATCAAGCAGAGCCTCAGCTCACCTTTCGGCAGCCCAAACCATCATCTCAACGTATCACTTCCTCGAGAGTTCAGCTATGAACAAAACCGACTGGGCACTCATCCACGACGATGCACTCTGCCAACAATGCCACAGTCTAAAACGGTTGCTCAAGGCTACCTTGACATATTTTTTAACACAATCCACATTGCCTATCCGTTCGTCCCTCGAACCAAGTTGACTGAGGCACACCGTCAGTGGTGGCAAGCTAAAACACGGCAACAGCTCCCTGATGTCTGGACCTCTCTGCTCTGTGAGTTCGTCGACAAGACACATAGGGTGTGGTCTTTTACTGATCATACAGTTACTGTATACGCTATCGGAGCCTGCTACGAAAGCTTCTCAGGGGCGGACGATGGACTTGAGGCATCGTCGACCCTGACCCATCAACAGATCTTCAATCACGCCTCACAAGCTCTCAGTAGGCACGACGGCCAACGACATCTTGACTACGCCTGTGCTTTGCTAGCTCAGTGCTTCTACTTCCTTGTGACTTCACAAACTGACCTGTGAGTGCGAACGAAAAGTCGCCCATCAAGGACTACAATCTGATCAGTCACAGATGCTGGACAACGCTGGGCGGGACAATTCGAATTGCGCAAACCATTGGCCTGCACACCGAGGACGCGATTGACCAAATTGGGTATCGTCTTGATGAAGAGGTGCGGGCCAGAAGGCGCCAGACCTGGTACTCGCTCTACGTTCTCGACCGCTTGCTCTCACTCCAACTTGGTCGACCTCCAGCTATATACCCAGCGTTCTTCAATGTCCAGGTGCCGTCGATGGTCACCGACGGAGCCACAGCATCGGAGGCACAAGAACGATCACCTAACGGAGATGGAGATGCTGACATTGGGCAGTATTTCATTGCCATGATTGAATTTTCCCATGTGATTGGTGAAGTCCTGGAGGGACTCTACGGACCTCACAAGGTCCAAGCGCCTCAGGAGATGATCTCACAAATCGAACTATTGGACAAGAAGTTGCTTCAGTGGAGATCAAGACTTCCCCGACGACTTCGATTCGATCTAGGTCACACTTTTGATAACTCTATCATCTTCAAGCGCCAGGTGTGTTTACGGTTGCACGTATGCCGGTGAATCTTTTTCTGACACAATGACAGCGAAACATGCTTGCTATGAAATTTTATCACCTGAGATCCCTGATCCATCGCCCCTGCATCTCCATCTGCAAATATTTGGCTTACCCTTCGCCTTCTGAGGATGGGTTGCATCCCAACAAACTCAAAGTACTCAATTCGAAGAAGCTATGCGTTTCTTCAGCGCAGAAGACTGCCAGTCTCCTGTACGCTCTTCAAGACCGCCGAAATCTGGTGCATGATTTCCCCTGGTGGCAAATGATATCATGCTTGATATGCGCCAGCTCCATACTGCTTGTGGCAAGATTGGATGTTGATCATGACGACCTCGGCGACTGCATTGAGACGATTGAGGAAGACGCAGACATTTGTCTCAGGGTCTTCGAGACGTTAAGCACAAGCTCGAATGCGGCTCGGCTTGCAAGGGATATGATGCAGGGCCTCAAGGAAACGAGACACCAGATCGAGAACCATGAACAGGTACTATCGGCGACCGCAATCCCACAAGGGCAGATGGCCACCTTGACCCGCAATGACTCGCTCGATCAGCGGCTTTCGAACGCATCCGAGACAGTGATGTTCCCTGCGCCAGTCCCTCCTACCAATGACGGATCTGAGTATGGCTATGGTTACACTACACAGCTGCCACTATCTTACGAAATATCTGAGCCCTTACTCTGGTCTGCTCAGTTTGTCAATGCTGAGCATAATCCATTTCTACACCCTGTGTATGACGATCTGAGGGAGATGCCAGGTTAGACCCTGGCTCTCCGCCTTCGGCCGACATAGCTGAACGAGATCGTCGATTGTTGTAAGGAGAGGTTTTTCATGAACAAGCACCTGTGTCTTTGCATCCTCAGCTGACCCACCTAATCAGGACGCCACAAGTTAGGTCATACCTCAGAGAAATGCCTACGTTCCCCCACTCACAACCGGAGCCCGTTATCGCACTTCAAGCCCTTAGGTTGCTCGGTGTGGGTATGGGTGGCGCAGGGCTTTTTGAGCGTTAGACCCTGACTTGTTTCCTGCAAGCCTAAACGTCTCATCCTTATCTTTCTTTAATTCCCTCTTATCAATCCAAGCGTGATTTCCGATTCCCTCGCAGCCATCACAGCCTCCAAGCCCCGATGCTGTGGAGCGTCCCCCTGGGTTTTGTTTGATCTTTTTTCGCCACTCCACACGACTTGCAAAGGTTCTGCACACAATTGCTCGCCCGCGGATCATCAGGCCGATAACGAAAATGGTGAATACGAGGGACGCACTACAGCGGTTCGGTGCCGCCCTACGCTCCTCCGGTGAGTGCTCAGCTTTTCAGCCACCACTGCAATTTTCTTCTCGCTGTAGGGGGAAATTGCCAGGCTTGACATCCAATTCAGTCGTGCAGGGTACTCGATTGAGTGATGTGGCAACTGAGCCTGCTCCCCTAGCGGGTCCGACGGCTCGATGGATGCCAGCGTAGAAGCAGTCACTGATGAACTTGGCCATTGCACAGGGGCTTGACCGTTGCGTGCATCATTGGACTTTGATGTATTTACTGCTGACACCTGTTAGCTTCATTTTTGAGCACTTCCGACAACGGGTGGTCTTGCCAATGCCTCGTATAAGGCCCCCAGTACTCGTATTCGGCCAGGCAGGGGCTCGGTGTGGCGCAAGCCTGCTCGCCTGCCCCCTTATGTAATCACTTTATGGCATCGGATACCTAAATAGGGCAGACATTTTCTTATTTGGGCTGCTCGGCACCACCAACAAATTCCCCTCGTGGACATCCGGGACGCCAATTGATCCACGTGGACCGCCATCCAAAAACCCTGCTTGTTAGCTTGTGCAGATTGAGCATTCTCAATATGTTAGGCATGGGAAAGTTGGAACTGGTCGTGCGATGATTTTCGTGATGCAGTTCGTCCACAAAATTTTCGTTCCTGCCGTTGCCATATGCCACGGCCGTATCCGACCGATCTATGCCAACTTACAGTCCGTGATGAGATTCGAGCTTGCCAAAGTACCCTGCAAAGGCAAATCATCATGGTGTTGGATAGCATACCGATACGGAGTCACCGATGGGGATTGTGCCAGATCCGACTACAGACTGTCTGGCGCACAAGGCCCCGACGCTCATTTACGTAGGCAACCTTCCCTCCCACCCTTCTGCAGCTACCACTGAAACTCGGCCTACTGCAAGAAAAGTCTTGGATCGGTAGGGATATCATCACTAGTCGAAGGTGAAGCATATTGCTCATATCGCTGAGAGACCATGCGCCGCATTACTTCTTGTTGGGAGAGGCCTTGGTGTGGATGGCACAATGCATCCCCAGCCAACACGCCCAATGTAGAGGCCTGTCACATGCCATGTCGGACCTCGTGTAATGCAGGGTCCTGCGTTCCCTGCAACACGACGAGACTCATTCGGTCGCAAAGTGTTTCTACTGGCCCTTACGTTGCCCGGTGGGCTAGGGTTTGGACAAAGGGGTTTCCGACGTTTAGATCCTGCTCTATTTCCATCCGGGCTAGGTTGGGGTGCCTCATGTTTGCCCGAACCATACCAGCTAGCCTCTAAATTGAAAGATTTTCCATCGCCGGAAAAACGTTGTTTTCAGCCTTCGCCACGTGGTTTGTAACAATACGTCTGCTTGTGTAATTTATTCTCAATTCTTCAGAAAATGGTGGCAAAAGAATGAAAATGGCGCCTAGAATTTGAGAATTTTGGAGCGTCATAAATTACAGCTGGTAATTTATACCAACCCCGCTGTGTAGGGCGGAGTTGGCGGCCCGTCAAGGGTTTATGGCTTGCTTGCTCAACGCTGATTGGGCGCGGGTTCCACGTGCGAAATCTGCCTCAAATGAGACAAAAAGAATTCTCAGCCGCCTGGCAGGGATTCCCAAATCAAACTTGGTCCGCAACTTGGCGTGACGCTCAAAGACCGATCCTCAACCTTGTCCACTGGGAAGACTAGATGGACTTTCCTTAACAGTACTAGGTAATGCGGCAGCAAGAGGAAGAGGGAGGAGGAAGGTGTAGAAAGGTAGGAGTGTACACACTTTGGCACGCAACGGCCAGGATATCAAAGGGCTGAAATCTACCATCTAGCACTGCCAGGACAGGACTTGAGTCTGGCTTAGTCAGTGCTGCTGACACTGCGGTTAGCGCAGTTTTGGCTCTCCCCATACAAACTCCCAGCTTCGTTTTGGCCCCCAGGCGGTGGCGACAGCAACTCCAAAAAAATCCGGATTGCCGAAGACCAGATCTGACTGCGGCATCGGGCCGATGCATAATCACGTGCCTGGGCCTTGGCGTTGGGCACCACGTCCGGAATGCTTGGGCTTGCTTGGGAGACTTGTGCCATGGCATGCTGCTGTGGTAATGGCCTGAGCTTCATCTGGATTACTGACAGAGTTCAGGTAGATGCCAGCGTGGTTCGTTCCAAGATACGAATTGTCCCAATAACGTACTCACCGCACTCACTCTGTCCTGATTGATAGAGTCGCTTTCATCAATGGTCTTGTGAGGATCTCGGTGATTGTATCGATATCTCCACCAGTATTGTAGCGCGGTCGTTCGATCAGGGCCATTACTACATTGAACATTGCAAGTTGTAGAGGATTGAAGGCTCAGCAAATTGTATTCAGCATATTGGTAAAGGAATGTCTTCATCATTCGCTGTAGAGCTGCGAGAAAAAGGATCGGCGGCTGCCGGATGATGCATTCGACCCGGAGTCCTTCACCTTTTTAGGTTAAAAAATCTGCCCATTCAGTGTAATGAGCTCGCCCAGGCCTTCGTGCTCGCTTCCATGGTCAACCCTAAAACTGCAAAAGTGGTATCATAAGTGTCGGCCGTCAGGTATCAGTACCGTGTGCTTGCTTAGCATCTGTGTCGCCCATGAAACATTGGAACGCTCAAATCGTCAGTATGTTGCTTACAGTCCAAAATTCACAACTGTCAGTCCTTGCTCCACCATGATCTGGAGCCAATCCACATCCAAACTGTGACCCGTGTGCATAAAATGTTCGTTTTGTCGTTGGTACACTGCTTCGAGTGCCTTTCTTGTCGCCCTGGCATTCTGACTAATGCATTCTTGCTCTATCTGCTGTATTATGTCTAGAGCCAGCATTTTGTCACTGCCAACAGTGCTTGCGAATCCAGCCATGAAAAGTGGGAATACCAGGAATCGGGAGGTGTTGGATTCGTTCATGATGATCGCTTGAGACACCTGTAAAATTTGCTGTGCAGCCGCTGTTATTTCTGCATCGTGGTCGGGTGACGTGTCCATTCTCTGGCCAGGCCACATGGAGGTATGCGAGTAGATGATGCAAGCGCGGTAAAGGGTCCAAGCGTGATGGAAGAGTCGTTGTGCTCGTGGAGAGAGCTGCATTTTCCCCAAGTCCTTAACCGAAGGCACTGCCCACAACTGTCGCAGGCCTTCCTGGACGTCCGAGATTCGACTTTGGCGAATTTTGATGGCCATGGCCTTTTGTCGCATATCCGCCGTGTCGAATGCTGTGTCGGATCGAAACTCGGTGGCGATGAGTCCAAGTCTGATCGCATGAAGGGTGACTTCATAGTCTAGTTGCAAGAGAGTCGGAAGCGAATCTCTTTCGTCGGGATAGACCACACTCGAGCCATCGAGGCCTAGTGGGTAGAGGTGGAAACTCGGCGGAGGGATGAGGTCGTTTTTCAACATGTGCCCGACAAATTCGCCTGAGCCCATTCCGCTCAACAGCGCATCAAGATCCATGCTGCACACCCACCAGACAATGAATGGGAAACGCTCTCCGCCAAAGATTCTCCGTCTCAGTAACGTAATTTTCAGAAGGGTGGAAATATGTGGCCAAATATTGAGGTGCTCGGCATCGGCGGTCGCAATCTAGACACATGTTAGAGAAGGTGAGGAAGGGATGCACGGGACATGCGCACCTCGTATACCAGCATGAGAAAATGGGTCAAAAAAGCGCCATCACTTGCCATGTCCTCCTCGCTTTTCAAAGAATTTTGCAGCTCTGGCAAAGTCTGGGTATAATACTGTAACGAATCGAGGCGTTCCTTGCCATCCTGCTGAAACAACGCGAGCGAGCCCACTGCCATCATTGCGCGACTTAACTAACATCATGAATTAGCCCGACTCCACTCGCATGGCTCCTTGACTTACTGGTGGAAACTGTGCCGCTACTTCGTCAAGCAGCATGACACTTGAATCGGGTCCATGCTCTGGAGGAACAATCTGTTTCCAAACAACATCCTTGAAATATCGCAGAGTAGTGAATTCAGCGCTGCGAAAAGGAGCCAGCGGCTCACTGTCTTCGCGCTTGATCGCGGTGTGGACGCTTGTGATGGGCGAGGTGGGCGACTTCAATTCTCTTGTCGAGCGCCGGCTCAGATCCTCGAACTTCGGCAGGATAACAATGTTGGGATCACCTGGGAGCGGGATAACCTCGGAAGAGGAATCTCGACCAAGACTACTGGTCAGAGACGCTGCGATGGATCCGCGTCGCAAAGGTGACACTCCATTTCTTCTGTTGTCGGCATCATCAGCCGAGTACTCAGTCAGGTGTTGGAATGATTCTGGGTTGACGATCACGTTGAAAGTACCAGGGAGAGATGACTCTGCTTTCCGTTCGCGATCTTCATCGGTCAGCAGTGTCGAAAATGGTCCAAGGTCATCAATGGTCGACCCAGCACTGGAAGGTGTGGGGGAAGTGACTCCTACCCGGCTGGTTAGTGTTCCTCTGATGGGAGACAAATGAATCAAGGACTTACGATCCCAAACAAAGCTGCCCGCTGTGGTTACGTCCTGCATTCGTTCGACAACCCGAGGGGTGTCATCACGAAATGACAGTCGAGGGTTGTAGTCACAAGTGTGATTAAGGCGGGAGCATTGTCCGCACACCGGTCGGCCTTCATCGCACTTGACTTTGCGTGTCCGGCAGGTCCAACAACCCGTGCGGGACCGTGGAGGGAGGCGTGCTCGAGGCGGAACAGTGGAAGCATTGATTCTTCCATTGCGACTGGAGCTGGTGGGCAGGTTTTGGTCGTCTTTGGGGGCAATGGGCGGTAGGCGTGACTGTTTCCTAGAGGAATCTCCTCGCTTGTCGTCTTGCATAACAACGAGGCATTCGGTAATAGACATGCGTAACTGCTGATTGGCGTTCCTCATTTATGCAACAATTGACGAGGTGATTCAGTGGTGAGCGAGAACATGATCAGTCAGATCAACCGAAAGCAAATCCTGTCGCGGTCGGCTAGATTGGAAAATAATGAGTCGGATGTGGGTTGAAAGAGCCAGCAAGTTATATTCTTCCTGGATGTCCACGATGACGAAAAGGGGATTAAGAACACAAATTGTGAAATGGTGAGGGACAATATGCTGAGGACTTTGAGCGCATGGTGCCTGGTATGTACCATGGTGGAGCATGGTGTTTTGGCGTTTCTCGTCAAGATCTTGGATTAAACCGCGCCTAAGCAATATGAAGTGTAGCGAATCCCGGAATAAGCAATGTGAGTGGGCTGGAATCATGGGTGTGCTTCAAGTCAGAAGCCGTACCCATGGGATTGAGATCTTAGCGAAACGGTAAGCTCCCGTAGCTTGCAAGGCCCTAGCATCGGAAAAGCTCTAATATTGCCAATTCGAGGGAAGAGCCAGGGATGTCATGCCGGAACGGAAAAACAAATTTTGCCGAGAGACACACCGATTGAGCTGTGATTCGTTTGTTCAAACACCATCATGCTGCGAGGTTTAAACACCGCTTACGTTCGGAATTGTCTCCATTTGTGCACTTTTTTCGGCCGATGGTCGATCTCTCAGGCCCCTAATCCTGGCTGGGTCGATCCTCCAATTACCTCTGACTCGCGCGTAGCAAGTTCGGCCAGCTTTGAGTTTGGCACTCGGATAAATGGTGCATGAGTTCCTGTAAACCTGGGGTGCAGTAATCTAGTGCCAGATTACCAGCAGAGTGCTACGCTTGGAAACGTTGGATGACCTCATGCGTCACGCGTGTGATGTTGCCCGTTCGTCTAACATGGCATTTCGACTAAGCAATTCAAGCAGCCCTGGTCTCCACTAGAGGTGGGCTGTCCCTAGGCCGCCCATGAGACGAATCATTGGCGCTTCGGTTATTTCGGTGGGCCGAAAATTCTCGCTATCAGGTTCTTGCTGGAGACAACGGGGCTCGACGGGAAAAGACCCCGAGAAACGAAGAAGTTTTGTTTCTCAGAGCGGTGCTTGAGAGCCCCAGGCAGAGTAGCTGCCTGAATCAGCAGTTCCTCGCGAACGATTGAGCGGACACAATTCCGTGGGTTCAGCTAGTTGGAAGACCTCAACGCCCTCCCAGGGCTCAGCATGGTTTGACCGCGACTTAGCCGAACCCAATCAGCGGGATGCATCCAAAAAGGTAACGACCCCGCTGGCCAACGGGCTTACTGGCGCCTATCCCACTTTGGGCAAAACGTAGCTGCGTGAGGGCCTCTGAACAAGGGTATGAGCATAGTGTACTTCCCATGCAGATGCTGCATGCGGCAGAGAAAGTGAGATGCAGCCTGATGGGTACAAACTTTGTGCCAACCCCAACTCGCTCAAGCGGAATAGACAGAATTGGATTTTTGAGAATTGCCGGACGACCGGAACCCTGATGGTACTTTCGAAATTGGTTACTGGCATCTTGACGTCTTGTTCGCTTCGAGAGCCTGCTCAATCAACAAACGAAGTGGCCTTGAACGCTCGTCTTCAAGCCATGAAGCGAACACCCTGTCAAAGGTTTCTCGCGTGGTGGAGCTGACAGCTTTTTTTTGGGCAAGCCTCAAGCCCAGATGGATGCGTGCCAAGCGGAGCGTTTCGGTGATTGAAATATCGGAGATGTGGCTAAGGATTGCCAAGACAATTTCCTCCAAAAATCGCTCGAGCGTTAGCCCGTCCAGCTCATTGGTTCCAGCAGAAGTTGGTTCTGTCGGCCGCGCGGAATCGCTTGCCTCTGCGGTGTTCCCGCATGCGTCATTTTCGTGTATCTGGTCGACTTCCTCAATGAATTGTTTTGCTCCTTGACACAACGACAATTCGATCACATCCGAACCCTTGGTGTGCGCCTTCCTAACGGCGGAGAGCGACGCCCTCAGGACATCCGAGATTGAGGTTCTGCGCAGAACTGCGAACAAGCATGTGATTGCGGAGCCCACCGACTCATCAGCCAGAATCTCACTTGTGGATAAGTCAGTACCAAAGGCGATTTCATGCAAAGATAGAGCACATACCTAGAACGGCTGCCACGTGGGTTTGCTGCATCAATATCCACAGCGCCGCCATCGTCGATCAAGGCTTCCACAGCTTCGGCCAGGAAAGGGACCACCTCGCCACTAATGTCCAAATCGAGCCTGATCCTTGCGAAATCAGCTAGAGCACTCATGGCATGTGGCCTGTAGGATGCGTTTATCCGCCTGGCTTCTCGGATGGCGATTGCTTGCATCTGCTTGCTCTTGTCTGGCCAAATGGCCCGAGCGCGTTTGACATATGCTGGGAAGGCCTCCACCACCTTTTCCTTGCCGTCCCAGGTCTTTCCACTTAGAGCCTCCTCGACCAGTGGCCAGAGTAAGCTAGCATCCTCTCTGCTGTATTCCGGCCCGGACTCCATCGTTGTGATGAGATCTGCAACTGCCAAGCAGCAGGCATGACGAATTGGCCAGAGGCTCGACTTGATGTGCTTCTGTGTCAATTCCACAATTTCCTTGAGATAAAGATGGAGTGCGCGAGAGCCACCAACGTTGTCCTTCCACGCCGTGTCGAATCGATCCCGCACACCTTCGTCCAGATCCTTGCGACCAATGAAGGCGAACGGCAAAAACGATGAAGCGAAGTGCATAAAAACGTCGTTGGACGCTTTGCTGACTGCTTGCACGATCTCGCCAGCCACCACTCGGTGCGACACTTCCTGAGATTCAAAATACAGATTTTGCGCATGTGAAATCGTCTGACGCACCTCCTTTCCCGAAGCCAAGCGTAGCAGATAAGCCAAAGCAGTGATGAAAGACTGGCTGATGGTGGCATTTCTGTCAAGAATGCTTTTGCGGGTCAGTCGAACAAACCGATCTGCGTAGGGACGAAACATCGCATGATGGCGGACAACAAGGGTTATCATTGCACGGCTGAGTCCCACTCTCGACGGCAGCCCAATGGTGACCTTGAATGAAGATTCAAGGCGCTTCATTGCGTCTTCCACAGGATCGGCATCTGTCTCCATATCATCCGTGGCCTCAGAGGGCGCAGTTTGAGTTGGCTTCGTCGTCAAGCTGTCGAAGCATTTTTCAATTGCTTCACTCACAGGGGAGGCGCCGATACTGCTAACTCTCATGGTGTCCAACTTCTCCGCGGTAAGACCATATTTGTCGGCATTCAGATGCAAGTAGTTAATGCTTTCATGTTCAAGTGAACTCAAAGAATTGACAAGGGTCTCAAGAATCACAGGGGCATAACCCTGAAGCGACTTTGGTGGCGCCTTTTTGACGACATCCAGGAGGGTGACGATGGCATATTGCTGCACTTCTTTGCCTGCCCCTGCCTCCATTTGCTGCAGCAAGAAAGGGATGGCATGCTGGAGCATAGTGGTCGCTCGTTTGGTCGTCCCTTCTCCGACCTCGAGATTGCGGATGAGCATGTTCGTCAAAGTCCGGCACAGCTTCATTGCAGCGATTCTGACCGTCTCCTTGACATCGTCCAGGACCATGAAAGCAACCTTCCAAATTCCATCGAGATACTTCTCGAACTTCTCGACGTCTCTGCCCTGAATCAGATCCGAGATGGCGGCACAGCTAGCCTCTCGTGCTCTCCATTCCCTGCCATTTACAATGCTTTTCAGCAGATCTTCCATGATCGGGTCAAAGTTCTCGTCGACAACAGCATTTGGATCCTTGACTAGCGCTTTCCAGATGTCGTCCATGGACTTTTGCACATTCGGGTTTGGGTCAAACCGATACCTGAACAGTTTGGGGTAGAATTTCTTGTTCTCTTTCAAATATGTCGAATCTGCTAACACCCCCGAAAGGCCAAATCGTCCAAAAGCCGCGCGGCTCGTCCAGATTGCGTTGTTCGAAGCTAGGTTCATGAATCGGTAAACCAAGCTTGGGTCGCCCATTTCTTGCGCAAGGCTGACAATATCTTTGTACGTCGTGACTGATTGCCCGTTTTCTGTGGGCAGGGCTCCTGGCTCGAACAACTGAGTGTCTTCCGTGACAGTCCCGGCCGTCTTAGCATTGCTCCCCGTAAAAGATTGCACGAGGTCTCGGACCAAGTCTTCTCGAAGACTCCGATCACCCTTCTCATATACAACACCAAGGCCACGAGAGCCGGTCTCCTGCACAACCTCGTCTCGGTCGGTGAGAAGCCTAGAAAATGCCGCTTGACACTCCCGCAGTCGCGGCTTGACAAGCTCGCTGACTGTGCAGAATTGAATGAGAGAGAGCAGCCATATCCCGGCAGCTTTCTTCAAAGCGGGCTTCGTAGTTCTACATTTCTCGAGCACCCCAGTGAGGAGGAGGTCAAAAAATTCTGTTTGATCTCCCGATTGGGGCCTGCTGGCATCAACGTCGAATTCCGTCAGCGTGGAGTTTGAGTCGAGTTTAAGAGAAGCAACAGCGAACGCTTCACCGAGGGCGAAATGGAACTCTGCTTTGCGCACTTCGTGTAGGTCGAACAACTTTTCCAGCAACTTTGTTTTCTCCTCTGAGTTCAACCGAGTCCATACAAGAGACAAGAGACGACCGAGTGATGTGACTGCCAATTCATTCTCCTTCTTGGCATCCGCCAGCATGTTCTCGATTAGGACATCAGTATTGGCTGGACTGTGCGCGGATGCAGGTAGGCTCAAGGCCAGCTGTCCAAGAGAGGCGTACGCGATTTGGCGTAGGCTTTTGTCCGAGCTTTTCGTGATCACCTCTCCACATAGTGACCACATCGAGCCAACGAGTTCATGCACGCTGGTAAGAAGACCCCGCAATGCCGCTCGGCTTAAGATGCACCCTGCCTTTAACAGCAAGACTTCGAGAGCTGCTAGCTCTTGCCCAACAGCAGCCCGCCATTGTTGGCAAGCGGCAAGGGTTGAAGCCGTAACAGTCTCCCACGTAGGCCGGGCCGATATGATGATGCCAATGATCCGACAAGCAAAGTGGCGTCCCTGCAGCTGCTTTGTCGCCGCCTCCAGGTCTAGTAATGATGTTTCACTCAAGGCGTTCAGGACATCGTTTGTCACCAAAGATGTCAGTTGGCGTCCAACTCGTCCGCAGTCCACAGAGCCTTTAGCTAGGCCCTCATAGCATGCTTCTAGTAGTCGAACAACAAAATCCCGTGGTTCCTGACTGAGGGTTGATTTGAACATGGATCGGGCATCGTGTTCATTGTCAAGAGTGGAGTCGACCTGAGTTTGCCAATCCGCGTCGTACTCAACCTCCAATGAGCTCCCTTGCCAGGCTTCGGCAGCGATCAAGTTCCGGGAGAACAACACAAGGCCGGCCAATGCCGTAGGACTGGTCATGATGGTGTTGTCATCGCCGTACTGCCTCCCGGCTCCGAACGCCTGACCAGCGAGCTTACTGAAACTCGGAAGGACCAACGCGGAGGCCTTCTGAACTCCAGCGATCCGAGAGTTTGCTGCATGCCAGCTGGGATCAAGACCTCGCTGGCCTTCCTCAACAACTTCTCTCCTATCCGAAGCCAGGGCGATGAAGTCAATTATCCTGGCGTCAGGATCGGACATTGGTAAGATCTTATTTGCAAATCGAACAGCCGGATATTGGACAGTCGTGCGGGTCGACATATGGTACACAGGATCCTCCTCCCCTTCACGGGCCATGATATTCCACATTAGCAAATCCTTGAATTTTCTGAGCTCGTCTTCGTCTTCGATAGCTGTTGCCGTTATGAGCCGGCTGAGGCTCTCCTCAATACTGTGTCGAACGTCGCGTGCTGTTTCGCAGCGCAGGCTGGTGAACAGCCAGGACACCAGGCTGAACAATGAGACGGGGTTGTCAACGTCCATTTGGTCATCCTCCTCTCCTTTGAGCTGATTGCTGGATGTCGAGAGCAACCCGATGGTCTCGTACGCCTTTGCACGAAGTTCAGCATCCGAAGGGGATAGATCAGAAGCCACTGGCCAGCCTTGTGCCTCAATGAATTCTTTCAGACTCGCTTGGAGCCTGCCGGCCACCAAGTTGATGTCAGAGCTTATGTGTATAGCCCACATGAGATAAGAGAACATGGCACCTCGTAATTTGGTAGCCTCGAGATTCAGCACTGGAGTGCTGAGCTGTGATTCGACGATTCGAACAATCATATTGGTCCGGCTGGTGGATGCTTTGCTCTTGGAGAGCAGCGAGAGGAGTCGAGTCTGGAGTCGAGGCTTTACTATCGAGTACAAGTCGAAGGCAGCGTCGACCAGGGCGTTTGATTCTAGGTCAAAGCTGCACTGTTTGAACATCACATCTGCTCGGCTATTCGCCGCTGCGTTTGCGTCGACAGACAAAATAGTGGCGGGTATGAACCTTTGTTCATCACTGAATATTGATGTGTAGAGGAACCTTGCAATATTGGGCACAATGGAGCCTCGTTTGGAGAAGTGTTTATCATAAATGAGCCTCAGATCATCATCCACATATGGAGATGAAGGTGCTTTCGGATCATGTAACAGAAAGAATGACAGCTGGCTGGATACGATCTTTGTTTGCTCTGTGGAAAGCTGGAAGGTAGCCTTTAGAGCCTCATCTTCTTTGCTACCGAATTCCGGCAGTCTCCAGTGCTGTAAAGCACCTAGCAGGAGGTCGATGGAAATAGCAAACATCTTCTTGTCATTCCGATCCTGGTGGTCAGCTCGTATGGACGATCGTAGAATGGTTGGCAAGGAGGATATGCCATCCTCGGGAGAGAGTCTGTTCAGCCCTTGTTGTATGAACAGCAGGCTGAACTGCTTGACAAACGCATTTGCAGACTCTCGGAAGGTCTTGGACAGTCCCTCGACGGGAAGCTGGATGGAATCATCGATCTTGAGCCTCTGATTGATATATTGGCAGACCTTGATTGTCAGGTTTCGGTTTTGAGTATCCTCGGAAGCGAGTTTCAGGAGGAGAGGGGCTAAGAACTTCTGTAGAATGGCCTGGAGTTTCTCGCTGGTATCAGCGCTGGCAATCCGAAATTCAAGCTGCTCTATTAACCGCCGTTCTCGAGCAAAGTCTGTCTGAGCGGCCGAGGCCATGACTGGAGAATGTCCCTCTCTCGTGAAATAGAGGATGGTAATGCAAACGGGACCTCGTGTCGAAAACTTGTTGGAGGAATGAAGTGGTCGATTCTGGTCGCCCGAGGTCTGATGGTCGCTGAGGTGGCGAGTCTGGCGGGAATCAAATTTCTGGCATGAAAAGCAGGAGACCACCACCAACGCCGGTGCTATGCTTAATACTTTTGTTGAGCGACAGATGAATGGTAAAGCACGTAATGTAGCCGTGCCTGAGATTCAAGGGGTTGGACAGCAGGTAACATGGTCCACGTCACGCTAAGTAGCACAAGTTTCCCAATGTGGCAAGAATCGTTTGTCAGGCTTCCTGATCAATGACGGGGATGTAAGATACTTCATTGTCTACGATCGGAGCACACAGCGACAGACGACCACTTGCTTGGGCAGCCTGGAATGTTCCCTAGCATTTGATGCTCCCCCTCCGGTGCGGACTAGCATGTCGACCCACTAAGAGGCTGAGCAGTATGCCCTGAGATATTGTCTAATTTGTATACGGTGAAGAGGAGAGCCAATTTCGACGGAACAGCTGCGCATGTGGTGAGACTTTCAGCTTTTCATTGTGTCCATGGCATTCGTGGCTCTGGGCAGCGCCTTCAGATACATTGCTCATAGCGACCAGCATCCACAGCCCCTTTCATTTCTCATCCGTTCTATGCTCGTTTTCTCCTCCTCCAGGTAATCTTCCGCCGTGTGTTCGGCACCGAAGGAGTATCAGCTGCGGTATGCCAGTTGCCATCAAAGTCATCGCGCTTCACATAATGCATATGAAAGAAGTAGAAAATCGACCACTGCGCGCCTCCGCTTATCGCAATCTTCTGGCTTCACGTTCGGACTCGAGCAGGCAGAGGATGTCGTCAACTTTGACTGCAGTTTGTTAGCTTTGAAGCGTCCAGGACAAGGCGACTGGTCGTACCTGGTCCTTTGACGTTTCGGATGATACTTCGACTTGTGTCGTCCATGAACTCGACTCTGACTTGTGTGACACCTCCTCGTGAGCCTGTAGAGGTACTCCATCAGTATTTTGATCACCTTCGATCGAACATTGCATGAACCCACCAGTTCTTCCAAGCACCCTGGTCACTTTGACGAGCTTGACTGGTTGTTTCGCGGCAGCATCCATATTGGCGACTTTCTGCGTAAGTCTGAGTAGTTCGACTGTGGTAAGGGGAAGTATTGACAGAGATGTCGGACGCTGAAATGTGTCGCTAGCGTGGTGACTTGAACGTGAGCGCAGGCCTTTGTGTGGCCGTTGCGACAAAAATGGGGAAATCTTGGCATCACGTGACCGATGAGGCCGATGTCGTTGAGCTTTTCCGAGAGGCTTTCGTTGGCTTTGAAATTCTTCAGGTAAGTTACTGCATTCTACTACCGGGGCTGCTCGTTGGGGCTAACTCGTCCGTGCAGAACTTGACATTGGCATTGCTTGAATCAAATCCAAAGGCCGAAGCCATCAGACAGTGCATTCTGGTCAATAGCATCGCACGGACAAGGCACGCGCGCCGCCCCACCACATATTGAGTCAGACTCATCTCCTCCTACGAAAAGCAGCATCCCGACCAATTTGTTGCCAATCTGCAACGTTTCGACCCTGAGAAGCCGAGTTGTCGTAGGACTCGCATCATCATCAAGTGCCAATCTCGCCTTCCTTCAACAACATGGATCTCGTCAACCACCTCTCCGACCGCTTGCTCTTTGCGGTCCCAAAGAAGGGTCGACTGCAGCAAGCATGCCTTGATCTTCTCGCCGGCTCAGACATTCAGTTCAAACGAGAGAATCGACTTGACATTGCACTGGTCAAGAACCTTCCCATAGCTCTCATCTTCCTGCCAGCAGCCGACATCCCGACCTTTGTTGGTGAGGGTAGGGTAGATCTCGGCATCACCGGGGTGGATCAGGTTGCAGAGCATGACGCCCGGTTGCCTTATGGTGAGGAGTCGAACGTTGAGCAAGTGATGGATCTGGGCTTTGGAAAATGCAAACTCCAAGTTCAGGTGCCCGAAAAGGGTAACATCAAAGATGCCAACGATCTGGTGGGTAAGAACATCGTCACCAGCTTCACGGCATTGGCAGAGGACTACTTTGCACGACTTGAGACGGGCCGAACCCGAAGTGAGAGCATCAACGGCACAATGTCTCCGATACCAAAGCTGAAGACACGAGTGAAGTACGTGGGGGGCAGCGTCGAAGCAGCTTGCGCTCTAGGCGTGGCGGATGGCATAGTTGACCTGGTCGAGTCCGGTGAGACAATGCGAGCAGCTGGTCTATGTGCTATCGACACAGTCGTCGAGTCAACAGCAGTTTTGATCAAGTCGAAAACCTCATCGAATCAAAAGATGGTGAACCTGATTGCAGCTCGGATTCGTGGTGTGATCCAGGCGCAGAGATATGTCCTGTGCACTTACAACATACCTAGAAGTCGCTTACCGGAAGCAACGAAGATCACGCCAGGCAAGAGAGCGCCTACGATTACGAGTTTGGACGAGCCGGACTGGGTTTCGGTGAGTTCGATGGTCGAAAAGAAGGAACTGGCCAACGTCATGGATAGGCTGGAAGAGGCCCACGCGACTGATATATTAGCGACGGCTCTAATCAATTCTAGAACTACACCATAAGGCCTGCAAGCAGCTTGCAGGTCGATGGGCTGATGTCTTGATGCACACGAAATGATAGATTTGGAGAAATGACACTTGCTTCTCGCGAACCAGTAACAGCCTACCAGAGCAGACACAAATTATTCCCCCTTCGTGCTCAACATGGGCAGGAGGTTAATGAACGCTCGAATCTTGCCCAAACTGAGTTTGACAACCCTCAAATTTCAAAGAACAGCACGTCGTATTGCCGTGTTGATACGGAAGAAACCCATTTTACCACTTGCGAACCTTGAAATACATTCGCTCACCGTGCATGACAAGTGACGTATGAGCGTGGGGATTGGCTTACTCATTGATAGAAGGGTTCCTCAACTCCCTTCGACTCCCGTCGAGTTGCAAGATGCTACCTCACCTTGTAGTCCATTAATCATTTCTCTTCGGCTATAGTACGCTGAGGCTGACAGAGCCCCAGCCCAAACATCACCGGAATCAAGGTGCCGTTGCAGCAAACCTGTGCCCAAACCACGAAAAACACCAGCGCTCTGTTCACCGATATAGGCTGTCTTTACAATCGTCATGTCAACATCGAAAACATCCTCAACAGCGTCTCCGGCCCCAGCTTCCGAGTCCTTCTTCTCGCGCGTCATCGTCACACCACTCCTCTTTATATCCTTCATTATCTCACTATTCCTTATCGACAAACAAACGTACTCGAGAGTACTTTCTGGCCATTCCGCATATGACAACTATTATCACACTCACCAACGCAAGATGGCGAAGCAGGAAATGGAGGATGCCTTCCATGTGAGGAATCGGGTCCTTGCTGCTATGTTTGTCTTCTCAGGTATCGGTCTCGCGGTGCTTTGTTGGAGCGGAAGCAAGGCTTATTATGCATTGTTTCCCGCAATGAGCGGTGCATAATTGCGCAAGATTGTCTGCTGCGCATTCAGTGGAGGGAACTGGATTTTGCTGGAGTATGGCTTCTGCGAACAGGCTTCGTTGGGTGTTCGGATCTTCTCTCTTCGAGTTGAAATGTCCAGTGGGCACCTTCAACGAACATTCTATTTGGAATGCTTCATTCCAACTAGTACTGTGACTGGAGGGTTTCACTTCTCAGGAGCATCCGGCAGGCGTTCAATGACATACTTGCCTCTCGCAACGCTCATGATCGGCACACCTGGCACTTTCCGGATTCGCCTCTTCAAGTCTCGATCGTTTGTGGCAACAATGTAGATCTTGTGTCGCTGCACGCGGTCGACAATGCAGTCGTCAGCGTAGACGCCTTTGTGGCCACATTTCAGCCGCTCCCAACGCTCGTCTCGCGCTATCCTCAGAGCAATCCTGTACTTCTGACCCAGCTTCTCCAACTCGGCCATAACACAGTCGGAGATGATGGGTATGCACTTTGCGTAGAGGCAATCCATCATCGTGGGCAAGAGCTCGAGTTTTTTCTGCACGGTATGGGAGAGGAAGTTGGTATCGACGAGGACATTGTACGGGGGTACAAGGGCTGTATTGTATTGAAAAAAGAGTGCGGAAGACACCTGAGGCCTGTGATGGTCAATATGGCAATTCCAACCATGCCCAGGATCTGCTTACACTTCTCGTATGACCTCGTCGTCCTTTTTCTTCTTGTTTTCGATTTCTGCTTTACCTTGGTTCTTCTTCAAGCGAGCATCGCGCTGACCGATTATCCTCTTCACTGTCGCAAACTTGCGAGTCTTCTTCTGGACACCCATTGCACCACAGCAAACGGCATCTAAGACATACAGAAGCGCAAAGAGAATGGGAAGAACAAGCGACATATCAAAATAATTCTGGAAAAGTTTAGTGGCCGATCTCCACAATCCCTTCGGTTTGGCTGTCAACACGAAGCAAGACGCCGCCGCTCAGCCACACCCTGCTCACCAGTGATGACAAGGGTTTAGGGGCTGCGGGCTCCACTTTTGGCTAGAAGCGTAGCCGCTTCCAACGCCCGCTAGATATAATCGGATCTCGTCAATAATCAAACCTGCCATTCATTTTTCTCCATTCAAACCCTTGTTCTAGCTATCCCTCAACCTGATCATCCCTGCGCCTAACTCAGTCCTTTCGTTCAATAAGTCGTTCTGCAACAAGAAATCAGTTGTCGCTCATACACCCAGTGTAACCGTCATCGCGGATAGCGACACATCGGCATGTCGAACACGGCCTCCGCCCAGCCCACTGCATCTGACGGCGCCATCAGTGATGCGCTGGGCTCGATCGGTGCTACAGAGTCCGCGTCCGCATCCGCAACAGAGTCCGGGTCTGCCGCTCCTTCTGCCTCCGACTCTCCCTCAGAATCAAACTCAAGGTCAGCTTCGCGGACCGCAGCGGCCAGCGGCACCCTCACGGATGCCCCACAACTTAGCACCGCATCGACCAGTGCTTCCATCTCCCAGCTAACGGGAGCGCCTTCGCTGACCAGTGGGAGTCCCCCAAAGTTGACCGACCTCCCAACACTATCTGGCTACTACAGCTACCCTCCCCCGACGGTTCCGCCGACACAAAATGCGCCGTACATGCAAAAGACCAATTTGCCTGAGAACTTTGTCTTCATAGTGGTGGGCGCATGCATTGCGTTTGTCGCTCTCCTCATCATTGCGTGGCGCATCCTTACATCGTGGTCAATCAACAGACGGTTTAGAAGACACGAAGGAGGAAATGCAAGGACGCACGGGAAAGCCTCATACACGCCGTTGGCAGACTTCAAGCAGAAACCACCGGTTTCATCCTCACACGACATGAAAGATCTCGGCAACCTGCCCAAAACCTTTTCAAGTGTGCCTAGCTTGTTCTTTTCACCCACGGCAGAAGTGGCAAGGCACTCCATGCGACCGTCGGCTAACAAGCGTGACTCGCGCGGGCACTTACCAGCTGGACATTACAGAGATAATAGCCGAGGCTGATCAGCAACCGTCAGGGAGTATGATTAAACGAAGCGAGCACTTGGAAGGACGACTCGAGATGAAATGGTTTGGTTGATTTACTGCATCAAGTGGACCGTACCACATTCGACATTCGACGTTGTATGTGAGTCGGCGGTATGCGGGTGTGGGGTGCAGTCGTTTGGGGCGTCACAGCGATTTTGAAGGATTCACCGGACCCTCTCAGAGCTATTACAGGGGATCATAACTCCCGTCACCGTAATGATGTACAGACTTTGAATCACACTGGTCCTTTCACGCGCCGGAACTACACCAATCTTTTCTTGCATCCAACTCGGCAGAGGAGGAACACGGGGGACGTCAAGGGGTCAAAGAGTAGTTTTTGCACATTGTATTGCATGGCATTAGGATGTCGTCCCTCTACCTTGAGTGTCCCTTCCATACATCCCGGATCTGAAACAACAAGACATCATCAGACACCAGATCAGCCTAATATGCGGAAGGTTAATGTAGGCTTGCTTCTTCACGCATGTTGTCTAGGCATCCTTGTTTCTGGCCGGTCGTCGTGGTCGGCTCGCATCGTCCTGCGTTGACTTATCGTTGTCTAGCTTGAGTAGGTCGTTTAGGAACGACCATCGTTGGCGGGAGTCATGTTCAAGTCTAGATCCATCTATCATCCGTTGTACAGCTAAGCCCGTTCTTCGTACACACGCAGCTTTTGGGAGCCGCCTCAACCCATAAAATAACTAACACATTATCGAACGGTTATCATGGTCACCCTCTGCCGTTAGCCCGCATGAGCCTCATCCTTCGTCCGCCGAGGCACCACCTTGTTCACCGGTCTGAGCCGCTACTTCTTACTCCTCTCAGCTTGAGCCTTCACATACTTGGCGATCAGCTCCTTCTGCAGCTGGCTGGGTGCTCGCTCATAGTGACTGAATTCCATGCTGAATTCGCCTTTGCCCTGCGTCGCTGCCCGCAGGTTCCCCGAGAATCCAAACATCCCGTTCAGACTCACCTCAGCCCAGCATGTGAAGTCATCCACGCCCACTTCAGAGTCGTTGATCACAGCGTTGCGCTTCTGCAGCAATCCGATGACGTTGCCCTGGAACTCCGTCGGGGCGGTGACAACGGTCTTCATCAGCGGCTCGAGGACGACGGGCTGGGCATCCATGAATGCCTTTCGGAAAGCTTGTTGTGTGGCGTTCTTGAATGCCATTTCAGACGAATCAGTCATGTGCGTGGCACCATCGTTGATGACCATACTCGTTCCAAGGACTTTGTGGCCGATGAGCGGTCCCTTCTCGCATGCAGCGTGGAAACCCTTTTCACAGGCGAACAGGAATTTCTCGGAGATAGACCCGCCAACGACCTGCTCCTCGAACTTGTTCTCCGTGAGTGTGGTGAAGGGCTCCATCCACCCTGCGACACGCGCGTAATCACCCGCACCACCTGTTTGTTTCTTGAGCAGGTGGTCAAATTCGACCTTTTTCGTGACGGTTTCTCGGTAGGCGACTTGTGGTTGGCCTGTCTCACAGTCGACTTTGTATTCTCGTCGCATTCTCTCGACGTAGACTTCGAGGTGAAGTTCACCCATGCCGGAGATGATGGTTTGTTCGGATTCGGTGTCGAAGTGGACTCTGAAGGTTGGGTCCTCGCGCTGGAATCGGGCGATGGCTTTGGAGAAGTTGGGAAGGTCTTTGTTGTTCTTGGGCTTAACGGATAGGGAGATGACGGGTTCGGGCACGAACATAGAGGTCATGGAGTATCCCAAGGTACCGTCCGTGAAGGTGTCACCTGAGGCACATTCGACGCCAAAGACGGCGCAGATTTCACCAGCACCAATCTCGGCTACTTCCTCCATCTCGTTGGAGTGCATTCTTACAAGGCGCGGAATTTTTACCTTTTTGTCGTTACGGGCGTTGAAGATGTTCATTCCCTTTTTCAAGCTCCCTTGGTAAACTCTCACGTACGTCAGTTGGCCGAAGTTGCTCTCTTCAAGTTTGAATGCTAGACCGACGAATGGGAGGGAGTTGTATGGGATGAGCTTGACGGGGGCTTCTTTCTGCCGGCGGTCCAGGGCTGTGTTCGCGACTTCGGAGGGATTGGGGAGGAAGTCACAGACACCATCAAGCATGGGCTGGATGAATTTATCGGCCAGCGCTGAACCCATAAAGACGGGGGTGAATTTGAGCGCGATTGTGGCTCTCCGAATAGCAGCCTTGATCTCCTCCACCGAGGGCTCGCGTTCATCGAGGAAGATTTCGGCCATTTCATCATCGACATCAGCGAGGGTTTCGATGAGCTTGGCTCTTCTCTCTTGGGCGAGTTGTTGGACTTCGGCAGGGATCTCTTTCTTTCGAACGATTATCTCGCCTCGCGACCCCTCGGCGTAGATTGTCTCCATAGTAATCAAATCAACAACACCATAGAAGTTGTCCTCTGCCCCAACCGGCACCTGTACGGCAGCCGCTGGTAGCTTCAGTTTCGCGTTGATCTGATCGACCGCCTTGAAGGGATTGGCGCCCATTCGGTCCATCTTATTGATAAAGGTGATTCTTGGGACATTGTATCGTCGCATTTGCCGGTCGACTGTGATAGTTTGTGACTGCACGCCAGACACGGCGCAGAGAATCATGACTGCGCCGTCCAGCACTCGCAGAGCTCTCTCGACCTCGATAGTGAAATCGATGTGTCCGGGAGTGTCGATCAGGTTGATGTGGTACTTCTCGTCGACGCCATTTTCTTTCTTGACCCAGTCGCAAAATGTAGCCGCAGATTGAATGGTGATGCCCTTTTCTCTTTCCAGGTCCATAGAATCCATTTTGGCGCCAACAGCATCCTTGCCTCGAACTTCGTGGATCTGTTTTATTCGACCGGTGTAGAAGAGCACTCGCTCCGTTGCTGTCGTTTTGCCCGAATCGATATGCGCCTGCAAAATAATCAGCCTTGGTGGGATGGGAGAGATCGTCTTCCCGAACGTACGGCGATGCCAATATTTCGGACTTTGGAGAGCCTCTTCATTTCTTCGGGGGACAAGTTGTCGATGATGGTGCTTTGTGATAGCGTTTCAGGCTCCTGGGCTTCCTCCAGCCTGCAAAGGTCAGCTTCTGTCGGCCAGGAGTACTTTAGCGACCTACATTGCCGCCGCGGCGGCAGCAGCCCCTCTTTGCTGCTGCCATCGCCTGTCCAGAGGAGATTTGGTGTTGAGAGGGGACGGCCTTGATTGAGGAGCGAGGACGGACGATGAGGCGCATCTTCTGCAGATCCACGGTTGTGCTGTAGGTCGGTGCAACTTTGCACCAGCTCGAGATGAGCGCTGTATCAACCGCGACGCCCTCATCTTGATACCGATGGAAAGGCGGAAGAAGAAAATGAAATACAGCAAATGTCCTTGTCTATGGAATGGGCGAGCAAGCAAGCAAGCGCAACAGGGACGACTTTTTGGGCGACCTTGCTCCTAGTTCTGCCGAAGTAACTCCCCGATCGAGACGCGTTAACCAATCACGCCGAGTCTGATGCTTGAGAGAAGAGAAAACGAGGACTCGGCATTCAAGGATTAAACAGTATTCTATCTCTATCTCTGGTCCAGCGTGCCATCGTAAGAGAGAGACCACATTTCCTCTCCTAATCCATCCTCTTTTTCCCTTCCTCCATGTACCCCATATTTGTTTGGCTGAGATTCCTGGCTCGCTTGTCACTCCCGGGCATGGCCTGAACTAGCTGACCGAGGACTGGGTCTTTCTGAGCTCGAGCCAGAGCACTTGAGAAGCCCTCAATAGCATATTGTGGCGTGTTTAACTTCGGCCAGTTGACATAGAGCATTCCGTTTGCGTAGATGAATTGTCCCGACCAGCCGGCGACTGCTACACAGAGCAGCATGAAGAGTCGGAGGGGCCATACGGTTAAGTCCGGTGTTCGTGAGGTCATGAGGAAGACGAACACAATGAAAAGCATGGCAGCAAGGACGTATGGCACGGCCTGTACCATCAGTGGACGCCGGTCGACGAACGTGCGAGCCATTCCAACGCCAGCCGTTGACGGAAGGTAAGCCCCCAGGAAGAGATCGAAGCCATCCTGTCGTGGTCCGTCAAGGAAGTTGTTTTTGACGTATCGTGTAATGGAGTTGTTCAAATCTTGGGCCAGGCCCATCCGTGTTCTGTTGCCAGTGCGTGTGAAGTCGGTCTTCAACGCGCCTGTGCCTGAATAGGATTTGGACACGATATCGGCATTGTCAGCCCAAACGTTTCGGTAGAGGTTTTCGAACACGGCATCATCGGAAACTTGATCTGTTGAGGACAGAACACCGACATCCTGCAGCTGTTTGGTCAAGGCCCATCTTCCCAGCATGCTCTGAACGACATTTGTTCTGTCGAGGCAGTCCATGCAATTGGTCCTCACCACCGCCGTCTGTTTCAGTCGAGTCTCCAGGGCGTCCGGGTTCCCTGGCATCTCAGCGCCTCTGAAGTAGCCACCCTTGTTGAGTCCGTCTGCCAGCTGGTCGAGCAGGAGTTGTGTTCGGTGCCACTTCAACCCTTTGGTCTCGTTGTGGAAGTCAAAGTAGATGTAATGCAGGCGGTCCATGCGTTGTCTTTGGCTCTGAGGCTCGATGGTATGGAACTTTTCCGACGTCTTTCGGTCCGTCTCCACATCTTCTTCGGGATTGCTGACCAGGATGCGGACCATTTGCTCGTAGGCCTTCTTGACCCGTTCTTCGCGGCCTCGCTGATTGACGAGATTGACCAAGTAATTCTCGCCATATACGCGGATCTGTTCGGTGAAATGCCTCCGTGCCGCATTCTGAGCCGTGTCCACACCTCGAATTTGGAGCTTTGGAGTGTAATGCAAGTCATTGATCTCAGCCCAGAAGACCGGCACACTTCCTCTTGTCTGAACATATGACATGATTTGTGTTTCCGATGGAGTTCCTCCAGCTTTGCCGTTCATGGCGTCGCCGCCCGCGTAGCCAACAGCAGGGCCGGCGGTATCGTTCAAGATCACCACCTGTTCGGTCTCGTTGAAATTGGAGACGTGACCGTGTTCATCTATGCCTCTCGAGAAATATCTCGTCCCACCTCTATGCCTGGATCGCCGTGAAATCAAGACGAAAGTAAACGCGGTGTTCCGGATCTTGGCTGGGGTGATTCTGAGCATGCCGTACATGACCGGGAGAATGTAGGGATCAGCACCAGGCTGTTGACCAGCTCTTATGCCGCTTCCACTTCCACCGCCTAGCCTGAAGTCTATCAGGTCGGTCTGCACGAACCGGTTCCAGAAAAAGCGATCATCAGCCCTCCTCCACAGGGGTTGCGATAGATCAGACTCGGCCTGCCGCTGAAAAGTGTTGGTCAAGTCTATGGAGTATGAAAAGTACATGGGCCCGTTGGCGAGTAAAGCCTTGAGGTACGTGAGGTAGGTGTCCTCGTCGGGGTCATGGACGGGTCGTTCGCGGAGAGGGAGGAATTCCGTTGCGACGACTCTGTAGATCATGTGGCCACGCAACCTGCCCATGGGTTCAGCTTTGGTGATGACGATGACATACTTGTCGAGCTTGAGCTTGATGATACCCAGAATGCCCGCGATACTTGATACTCTCTTGGTGCCGAGCAGTTGGCCATTGTTCAGGCGAATGTCTCCTGAGGGTCGTTCGATGACCAGCGTCGGCGCCGAAGAATTGGAAGGCGAAGTGAAGGCATAATGAGCGCCGGAAGCATGCACATTGATGTCCCGAAATGGTAGCACGCTCGCCATGATGCGGTGAGACTTTCCCAAGCAACGAGGTGTAGAAGAGTCCTGTACCGGGCTGACAATTTTACCTTTCGTCTTACCCACACCATATGAAATGTGAATGATGATGCATCATGATGAGTGGGCCATGGGCTATGGCTTCGTCATTGCGCCATGCGACATGAGCCAAGCCCTAACTGAAAGCCGCCGCCTTGCGTCCCCAACTGATTAGTTCATGATTGCTGCCAGTCCAGTGACTTTTTATCTCCCTGCGTAACCGATTCCAAATAGGCATTGCTGTTAAGCCCATTGAACCTAGCATTCTACCACCGCCACTCACGCAAATCGACTCATACGAAGCATCCGACAATCGCATCCCCTCTGCGCGCCTACTGATCATCTGTCATCACCTCACCACCTCTCGAGTCATGGCAGGAAGAGGGCCAGCTGGGAGGCCTGGAGCCGGCGGCCGGTTTGCTCAGTTTAAACTCGTCTTACTCGGTACGATCTGCCTAGGAATGTTGAATGCAGCCAGACTAACACTCTTCCAGGAGAATCTGCAGTGGGAAAGGTATTGACTGGAACCCATCCGAAGCATCCAGCCGCTGACACACCCCAACCAGTCCTCGTTAGTCTTGAGATTCGTCAAAGACCAGTTCGACGACTACCGTGAATCGACCATCGGCGCTGCGTTCTTGACCCAGACGGTGACGCTGGATGAGAACACAACGGTCAAGTTCGAGATATGGGACACAGCCGGCCAGGAAAGATACAAGTCTTTGGCGCCCATGTACTACAGGAATGCACACTGCGCTGTCGTGGTTTATGATATCACCCAAGCTGTACGCCGCCGCCTCCACAAGGACGCCTGCAAAGTATACTGACATCTGGGCAGTCATCGCTGGATAAGGCGAAGTCGTGGGTAAAAGAGCTACAGAGACAAGCCAACGAGAACATCATCATTGCCCTCGCCGGAAACAAGAAAGATATCGTCGATGAGAATCCCGATAAGCGAGCCATCCCCACTGCCGATGCCGAAGCATATGCCAAAGAAGCCGGCCTACTCTTCTTCGAAACCTCCGCCAAAACTTCCAACAACGTCCGAGAACTATTTACGGCCATTGCGAAGAAACTGCCACTCGACCAAGCCGGCCCACGGAACCTACGCGCGAATCCCAGGACAGGTCCTCTCGACCTGAGGCCAGAAGCCACAGGCCAGCAAGGAGCTGGGAACTGCAATTGTTGAACGAGCGAAGATATAGACCTTACACAAGCAAATTGAATTGTTTGACACCGATTAGCAGGAGTTGAGGGTGTGGCGCGAGCGAAGATAACTACACTGTTCTATCACGGTTTCCAGAGTCACTTCTGGTACTCTACCCTTTTGATTGGCTGGCGGCGTTGGTCTGACCTATATCCCACGTTATCATACCTAATTCCAACCGCTTACACTTGGGCTTTTGCGAGCACAACACTTTGCTAGGTCATGAGATCCCATTTCCGTGGCCAATACATGTCTACCTCTGCAGCGCCCGGCAGCTCAGAGCCGGAACTCCACTGTGGCTAACCTTGTATCTAGTTCGAATTCGTGGACCAAGACCCCAAGTGAGAGCGCGAGCGAGGCACACCACCTAAAAGAACGATTATGACGACCGCTGGGTACAGGCTGCTCGCAATGTCAACTTGCGCTAATAGCGGGAACGATTGTTGAACGATACTTTCCCAAGTTTCAAAGCCTCGACACCGAACGACAGTAGTTCACCAACCATTCTCCACGACCGCTGTTGGATGACGGAAGTCTGCAGTCACAGAAGGCATACAAACTACATGGACTTGCAGAACAGAACCAAACAGGCACCATCCGAACCTCTCCGCCTTCCAACCGTTCGAAAATGAGAAGCTGTATCATCTCCCCAACACAGCATTCGTGTTCCGGCAGTTGATTTTTGCCAAAGGATTCCCTGCCAGAATCGCTAACCTTGAGTTCTTCACCAGTCTGCCTCGTCTGCTTATACGACTAGCATTCAGCACTATACTCATCTCCTTTCCCTCGCCCCACTTCACTAAGGTATCAACTGAGCCACAATGAGTTCCAAGGCCCCCATCCTTGACGTATTTGACCTGTCCATCAGGAATGTCAGTGGCTACATCCCGCTAGTGATCCCTCGAGGAAGCTTCAAGGCATTTGCGTCAATATTGTCGATCAGGACACCTAGCCGGCATCGCTCACAGCCTGGCCAGTCAATCCCGGCCTAAGAATAGGGATAAGATTGCTCGAATTCCCATGGATGCAACATGGTGCTTGGAAAGACTCGCTTGAACTGGATATTGAGTTTGTCAAGGCCGCATAGAGAGCTGTTCAAGTCTACAATGTTGACGCGACTGAAACATCGCTCTTACTGAGTACCTGCATAATCACAAATATCTGCTGTGGCGCTTCCGCCGAAGCGGATCATTCCCAGACAAACCCACCACATCCTTCTGTGCTGAATATATGACATTAATCAAGCACATCCCTTTCCTACATGGCCGCCCTAGTGAGCAGGTTAGGTCGCAGGCACAGTTTCACAATTAGTCACATCGCTGCTCCCAAGCCAAAATGATTGCGATCACGAAGGAGCGAGCGACGAATAAATCTGATGCAATTCACCTAACACGTCTTGTTGGGAATATTCATAACTTACTGAGAGAAGCTCGTGAGGCCGCCGCAGTATGAGGGTCGGTGTGGAGGGCGTCAACCAACTCACTCTCAATTTTCGGAACATGTGCTTCAGATGAATCAGAGCTGACCGCCCATGACAATGGAGTCTGAAGGAAAGTTGCTCACAGATGCATTGAGCACATGGGAGCGTCGTGCCAGAATATGAAACACTGGATGCCAGCTTGGCCACTATCTAGTTCTCATGAACCCCATTTGCTCGGAATTCTCTGTCCAGAGTCAGCACCAGGCAACATAGCATACAGTTCGTGCGCTCAACTACGTCCAGATCCATCGAATATTACCAACTGAAGCGCTGGAACTTCCGACGGCGCTGCGCATCCTCTGCTGTTGTTACAGTTCCTGGGCCGCGATGGACTGGTTGCCTGATTCGAGCTGGAGAAATGCCGTTGTCGTGCTCCAGTGGCCGCTGAGGGTTGAAGTCGTCCTTCCGCAGCTGAAAGGAGACTGTCCGAGGCTTCGTTCCGTAGCCTCGAAGCTCGCAGGCAGTGCTGCAGTCATCCGGGGGGCTATGTAGGCTTGTTCCAGCTCTGGAAGCTTGCCCTATTCTGAGTTTTCAGTGCATCAGGGGAAAGCAGGTAGCCTCACATCACAACTGCCATGCAAGAACTTTTGGTTCGCTCAAGCCGAGACAGATCTTAGGAGCACCCTGTGCGACGTCCAGTCTTAAACTTTGAGGTTGGAACAGAACTGAGCGAAGATGTCCAATCATGCAAGGAGAGTCCTTTGAATTGAGCAGAGGTGCACAAGGTGTGTTGGCCGATTATGCTGAGAGCTTAAGATAAAGGTGGTGGCATGAATGATATTTCCTGGCAAACAGCAGAACGAAGCGGATGAATTAGAATTGGTGGAGCAGGCGGTATTCTCACACAAATCTCGCACAACCTGGACGAATCCACCTTGAAGGAAGCATGATGTGCGCTGAGAAGACTTTCGGTGGCACATACCTCGTGATGGGCATGCGCATCTGGTTCTCTGCAAGCCAATCATCTCAAGATATCTTGCCGCAGCATAATATTCCTTTTGTTACAGCGGCAAAGCCATGATAGGACCATGAACACAGGCCAGGTCCAACTTCTGAAAAGCCCACTTTGGGGGCGCTGATCTTGGGAAGTTGTCCTGGATGTCAAAGAAATCTCAGCTGCACAAAATGTAGTCCTTCCGTGTAGCCAGCTACCAATCTGTGACTGCCGCGCGGACGGAGTCATCAATCGGTGCAGATGTGCAAGTGCTCTTGACAGCGCCGGTCATACCGAACCGCCACTTCTATTCCCAGCACTATCACCAACAATACCAGCCATCTCCAGCAGATGCCTTGCTCCATCTTTGTCTCCTCCAAAATTCACCCCTCTTCTCCTCGCAGCCTCGGCTTCCTCCCAGTCAAGACGCTTTTTCTGCTTTGTGATCTCGTCTTCCTCCCCCTCCTCAGGGAAACTGACACCCCAGACTTCAAGCCCGTCAATATCAAGATCAATATTCTTCGCCTGACTGGCCCTCTGTTTCCGCTGGCTCTCTTCAAGAAGTGGATCAGTCAGGAAAGCGCCTGTTCCTGCATCGCCATCATGCTGGAAGGTGGCCGTCGAAATATCCTCGTCGATGACCATACTGACGGGACCAAGGATCGGCTTCTGCGAGGATGCGTGGATCCTGGATGAGGCCGGTATGACGCATCCTAGTGCTATTCCTGTTCTGCTCGAGAAGTGTGAGATGGGTGTTGTCTTGTTGTAGGGATTGGCCGGGAAGATTGCGTGTCGTGGCTGAAGCTGGAACATGACAGCTTTGACTAGAGCAGAGTTGCCTTCCTGGCTATGACTAGCTGAACTGGCTTCTTTCCAGCGATCGGGTAAGTATGCACCGATGATATGAACTTGGCTGGTCTCAGGGTTTGTTCCTTTAAGTACGAGCATTGTGGCTGACGACCATGAAAGTACTTCCCTGGAGAAAGAGCTTAGCGAAGTGCCATGGGAGGCTGTTGAGTAGAGCTGATTTAATCTTGCTCCACAGTGGAAGAAGCTTGAGGATGCTGGTGATGTTGTTGCGGCGATCTCAATGGAAGAATTAAGCTGCGCCAAGAGGACATCATTGAGGATTGGTGACGGCAGTTCGTCAATATCGTAAAGAGGTGATCGAAGGGATCGATCGTTCTTTTGTAAGTTGCCAACCTCTCCTTGATGCTTGTTGAGGTCAAGCTGTTTGCTGAAAAGAAAGTGCTCGAACAACGGGCTGAGAGGCCGGAACAGCCGTGGGGTTAAGCTAGTCATTGCTTGAAGGAAGCTCGCATAGCTAATGCTGTCTTGATCAGGCTCGAAGGCAGCTATGATGGACGCTGCCGACAGCTCAAGAGACTTAACATGATGGTCCGAAACTAGGCCACACAGCTGCGCAACGTTATCCTGTGGAGTCAGTGGCGCAAACAGCAACAGGAGCATGAGCAATCTTTCCAAGTTGTACACAGGTACGTGAGCGTGATGTATCTTTCGATCTTTCTTCTGATCCTCCTTGAAGACTTCAATAGCATCGAGAGCGTCCAGGGCGGCCAATGCAAGATCGTCATCGTCCTCATCCTCTTCGTCATTAAAAGGTTGATCAATGGAAAACCCCCTTGCCGCGGTTTGCGGTTCCTTAGGGCCGAGTGCTTCCTCCGGATTGTCACCTTGTTGTTCTCGGGTGATATCCATCATCTTCTTTCCTGATGTGGGAGATGATGGAGTGTTGGGCCGTCGCTCGAAGACGGCAAGGCTACGGAAGAGCAGCTTGTTCTTGTCGTGATCTCCACGTTTCAAGACTTTCTGGTACCTACCTGTTAAAAGAGTCACAACTTTGAGCATTGCCTCTCGAGTGACAATACATGGAGCCAGACTTGGAAAGGGGAAAGCCCCAAGATAGGTGGTCATTGCATAGAGGACTGATCCGACGCGAATCGAGTCTGGCAGGGCGAGGAAGCGACAGAGCGTCTCCTCCTTCCAGTACTCAACATCATCCTGATGATCGGCCAACGTCTTGAAGTTGTCTTTGAAATGAGCTATCTCCAGATGAGAATAGCATTTCGTTGCAAAGCGCAATGCAAGCTCATGGCTCAGTTGTTCTGATGTACGTGATCAGTGGGCCCACGTCGTGGAAAGTGGATGGTCGTACCTATGGGTACCTGACGGTGCTCCGGTTTGGATTCGGACTGGCCCATGACGATCTATCGCTAAAACTCCTTGAAAGAAGGGTCAGTGTAAGCGCAGAGTAGAATATTCTCAAAGCGTCAGACTCGGAGATCCATCTTTTGGAGGCGTTGCGGACGGCGGAGTTTGAGGAGTCGGGGGGCGGAAGAATGTAACTCAATGATTCGCTCGACTACCGAAAGTTGTGCATGCTTTGCCAAAACGACCATGTCATGAACTTCCTGCTTCGGCGCTACAACTCATCTGTGAGCTGTTTGCATACTTCAGGAGAGGCCGCCCAGTCTGTTGGGTTGAAGGATGTTGAATTCAACATGGCGGACACAATAGATTCTCTAATTGTGGATAGACACCGGCCAAGGGCATCGGCGTAGAATTTGGAGAAGGCGGTGGTCTCGCCCGACTTGGAGCTTTCGCTTTCGCTTGCTTCTACCCTCCACTCAAGGTGTTGCGACTGCTTTCAATACAACTCCGCGATAGCGACGAAACTCAACGGATGCAACGAAGATGCCCAGTGCTGCTTCGTCTGCTGTGTCACCAATCTCGAACTTTCTCGTCCAGTCATAGGATGACGCGAACATACAGCGTGAGCGCAGAGGCACCATGCAAACAGAGAACCACTGATCTGAAATGCGTCAGGATGCGATCGCATCGCTCAACAGTCTTCAATCCAACTTTGCCATCGTCGACGCCATTCGAAAGTCAGGGCGAACTATGAACGAGCAAGCAATCCCAGAAATGATCGAATGGTGTAGGAAGATTGGCTATCAAGTACGCTGCGAGTGAGCCAGGCTTAGCAACGGCCAAGGACAGTCTGACACATTTGCAGCCTTCGGACTTTGATAAACTGAATCCCATACATATAGCTGGCACCAAAGGAAAGGGCTCGACTTCAGCATTCATCTCCTCCATCCTGACCCAATTCCTCAACACACCGTCTCAGCACGAGGGCAAGACGCTTTCCAAGGTTGGCCTATACACATCGCCCCATCTGCGGTTTGTGCGAGAACGAATACAGATCAATGGCCAGCCGTTGAGCGAAGAGCAATTTGCAAGATACTTCTTCGAAACATGGGATAGACTCGAACGAGCAGCAACAGAGCTAGGCCAAGACCCAAACGGTCCAGGGGCAAAGCCAGTTTACTTTCGCTTCTTGACTCTCATGGCCTTCCACACTTACATGAGTGAGGGAGTAGATGTCGCAGTCATAGAGTGTGGAATTGGTGGCGCATATGACAGCACCAATGTCATCCAACATCCCGCCGTGACGGGAATTACCAGCCTCGGAATAGATCATGTTGGTGTTCTAGGTGCCTCTTTGCCGGAGATTGCCTGGCACAAAGCAGGCATAATCAAGAAGTGTTCGAATTGCTACACCACAAACAGCCAGCTTCCAGAAGCAAAGGCAGTCCTCGAAAAGGTTGCGTCGGACGTTGGTTCAGATTTGGTCTATGTCGACATTGATTCACGAATAGCATCTGGTGAGATAGTTCTTGGCCTAAAGGCAGATTTCCAGCAGACGAATGCAAGCCTAGCTCTTTCCATAGCCAAAGACTGGCTCTCGAAACATGGCTACAGCGGCGGTCCCGATTATGAGGAGAAACTAAAACGCGGTCTCCGAGACGCCAAGTGGTCGGGTCGCTGCGAGACTCGTCAAGAGAACAACCTGACCTGGTACATCGACGGTGGCCATACGCTTGAGAGTATCAAACTCGCAGGGCAGTGGTACGCCAGCACTCAGCAGCAGAAGCCTGCTTCGATCAGTTCCACACAGGCAAAGCGCTACTTGATATTCAACCAGCAGACACGAGATGCAAAAGCACTGGCTCACGCTTTGCACGATACTCTGTCCGCAACACTTCATGATTCACATCCTTTCACGCATGCAATCTTCTGTACGAACACGACATTCAAGGATGCCGGATTTAAGCCCGACTTGATCAGCGTCAACACAAACGCCTCAGACGTAGAGGCGCTAAAGGTACAAAAAGAGCTAGCGGAAACATGGAACGCCATTGATAAAGCAGCAGACGTGAGCGTCGTAAGGACCATTGAGGAGGCTGTTGAACTGGTTAGGGAATGTGCCAAGGAGGATGAGCCTGTCACCGCATTTGTGACTGGCAGTTTGCATCTTGTCGGTGGATTCTTGGAAGTCATCGAAAGTGGAAGGAGTGAGTAACTTGCTCAGGGCTTTCAGAAATCGATTAATGCAAAGGCCGTGGAGGAATTGTGCCACCATGCTACAAGTACTACTTCGACGCCCGTCAGAGGCACACCAGGCCTTGCGGCACATGCGGCGTGAACTTATGGTGGAAGAGGAAGATGTTGCGTCACACCCACAGTGATCAGCGCTCAGGCTCTCCGCAACAAAGTTTCCCGAACCCCCCATCGGAATACTACGTCGATCATGAATCGAAGCTCCTGAGGGCTGGCTCAGAGTTAGAACAGTTATAAATACTTGCAGAATCTCAAGCCAGGGCTTCCAAAGCAGCAGTCAGTTTGAATCATTCCCTCCTTGATTTCAATACCCTGGGTGAAAAGTCGCCACTCGCATTGTCCTTCCCCCGAGCTGTGGAAAAGTGATTACATCGTTGACTTTCTGAGCACAGGCAAACTGAGCAAAAGGGGTTATTCTCGTCAGATTGTTCCTTCTGAGCGGAACGACGGAAAAGGCATTTCGCTAGACACGGACGCTCCATAAATTGCTCCGAAACACGGCTGGGCTCCTCTTCTCAAGGACGACATCTCTGAGATATTAAACATGGGACGCTACTTGCAAAGAACAGGAGCTTCTTTGCGCTCGCCCTTCCTCCTGGCCCTTCAAATTTTCCAAGGAACTTCAGCAGCTCCAGGCTTATCGTACAATGGATTGTCCATCACTCCTGCAATGGGCTGGGATACCTACAATGCCTACGGTCTCGCCTACAATGAAACCACAATCCGCGACAACGCAGAACTCATTGCTTCTCTTGGCTTCCGCGATCTCGGCTATAGGGTTGTGATCTTCGATGATGCGATGACCGAAAAGAATCGCTCTTCTAACGGCTCCTTGATAGAGAATAGTGCAAAATTTCCCTCTGGACTCAAAGCCATTGTCGATGAAGCTTTACATTCGCGAGGCCTATCGTTTGGCGCGTACAGCTCCGCAGGTCGATTCACGTGCGGTGGTTACCCCGGCTCTCTCGGTTATGAAACCACTGATGCGGCGTGGTGGGCCAGTCTCGGAGTCGACTATGTCAAGTATGACAACTGCTACAACGAAGGCAACTCTGGGACTCCGAAACTTTCAGAGCACAGGTACGCCGTGATGTCCAACGCCCTCAATTCCACCGGCCGCAACATCGTATACAGTCTTTGCAATTGGGGCGATGACAAGCCTTGGGAATGGGCTAGCACAATCTCCAATTCAGCTAGGATGTCGGGTGACATCCAGGATTCCTTTACCCGTCCTTCTTCCTCCTGTCCTTGCGGCCCTGACGAGTACTATTGCCAACTGCCAGGGTATGGCTGTTCTGTGATGAACATTCTCGGCAAGGCGTCACACATTACCAGCAAGAATCAACCTGGATACTGGAACGATTTGGACATGTTAGAAGTCGGCAACGGGGGGATGAGCTATGATGAGTACAAGACACATTTCTCAATGTGGGCGGCTATCAAGAGTCCATTGATAATGGGGAATAAGCTGAATGAATTGTCGCCCGAGGATTATGGCATCCTCACGAACCCTGCGGTGATCGCACTGAATCAAGACCCTGAGGGAAGCGCCATTCAGAGGAGGTTGGTTGAGCAGGTTGATGACAAGGATCGATGGGGCTTCGGTGAGGTTCAGGTCTGGTCTGGCAGTTTGTATGGGGGAGATCAAGTTGTTGCTTTCATTAATGGCGGGAACAGCTCGAGGACCATCAGCTACGATCTTGTCGAAGTGTTTGGAGGGGTCCTGACTAATGAGCAGGGACAACAGGCTTGGGATCTCTTTGATTTGTGGGGCAATGAGACTGTTATTCCTACAACTGCAGCTGCGCAGGTGCTAAATGGGACTGTCGGGATTGAAAGTGTGGACGAGGGGCGGTGGTACTACAACGCTACTGAGACAAGCTGGGCCGACGGGCTGGCGAAGAACGAGACACTACTGCTAGGCACACCAACTGGTCGAATTAAAGCCAAGGGGATGCTAAGTGCTGAAGTTCCGAGTCATGGTATCGCCTTGTGGAGGTTGAGGAGTGTTGCAGCAGCTAGAAGCAAGAGAGACGAGCTGTAACGTAAAGTATGATCTGCCACTGCTCGTGCTCACTCCTTTGCATGGGACACTCACCATATGGAGACATTGTGCTATTGCACATATCCAACTTCTGCCTGTTTTTCGTCTGCCATACGACTGCTGACCTCGACCAACATACTCTCAACGACGTCTAAACCCCAGGCCTCTGCCATGTCGAAATTCAATCAGCACATCGTCAAGGATCTTTACAGCCCTCATCGATACCCCCCAGCTCCGTTCGCCGCCCTCGCATTTACACTAGGCAGTTCTCCTCCAGCTGCACCAGATGCTCGCGAACTCCATATTCTGGATGTGACGTTATTGCCCAACGCTTCTCCTCCTATCCTAAACCCCTGAACCCATCTGCTGCATCGAGTTGGCAAAACACCTTGGACTCTGATGAGCTCATTGATGATCACGATCCTCATCATATCACTGACGTGGAACCAAAGCATTACGACAAGGTGCTGACAGATATTTCGGAAACTGTACTTCAAAATGAAATTTCAGTGACGTTGGGCATAAGTTACCTATCGGAGGCGACTGAAGCTGACGCTAAGAGAGGCATTGCTGCTGTAGATGGCTATCTGTATAGCTCATTTCGGTGTCCAATGTTTTCCCTTGTTGTCTGCAATGGCAATAAGGCTGTTTGGGTGCATTTCATGGTCGATACTGGCGCTCCCATGACGTTCCTTTCACAGACGGTGAGTAACTCTAACCCCCTTCAGAGAGTTTACTCAGCTACTAACTCATCTTCAGGTGATGAACGCTCCCGGGACTCCCAGAAATGATATAGGTTATCCTGCTACCATTTCTGGATATAGCCGCCCAGTCAGAACATCGCCACCGCATTCACATTTTGCAGGCATCAATCTCCTAGGTATGGACTTTTGTGATGCTTACCGGGTTCATGTGGCTTGCCAGTGTTATAGGAACATGAAACCTTACTTCAAACTCCGCTGGAGTGGGCCTGTACCGTAAGCATGGACACCAAAGACGTGACGGTAGAAAGATGTTCAGAGATCGCAGGGTTGTTCCTGAGGAAGATAGTCAAAAACGTTGTCATCATGCTCGGTGAACATGGCGCTTATTATGCTACAAAGGACACAAATCAGAAAGTCGTCAGAGGTCATGTCGCTACGCACAAATCATTCTCGGCTGACTTGCAGCAGAGATACATGTGTCGGGGGCATATGCCTCGAATTAATTACAGCAGCGAAATCACACTCGATGGAATATCAAGGAGGCAGTAGAACGTGCGAGCAGTGCCTCAGCCTGGGGGATCCATGCGATCGGAACGCAAATTGCCATCCCTCGGTCGGGCCAGGTCAGCAGCGGCCATGTACCCAAGTCAGGCGTCATGGCTTTCGGTGATGGTTGACAGAAGCTTTCCGAGACTGTATTCACCGACGGGACTCACGTATATGCTAAAGGAGCAATGCTGCGAGTCCAGGAAGCCAAACAGAACCCGCAAGATGTGATACTGGCACTCGACATTGACTCACACCGGATACGTTCCACTTCTTCCCTGCTAGCAGCCTCGAACTCCTCTTTCCCTCCTTTCGTGTATCCCTCGGTCCTGGTACATGCTTCATCAAAGCGACTCACGGTAGGTTTGAAGTTGTGATGGTCCGCTGCAAGGTTGGTGTCCGAGTTGACATTCCGAGGCAGCAGCACATCATTCACATGAGCAGTGCCCATGAAGACGCCGAATGACCATCACATGGCATTCGAGGATCTCTCTGAAAGCATTCTGCACAGGTGCTCGCACGTCAGGTTGTCGCAGGGATATGAAGTTTCATCGCCCAGTTCCAGACGTCAATATCCTGGCCCTCAAAGAGTAAGGCCACATGCTGCAGTGGTATGCGTGATTTCAGCCCGGCCTATTGTGACACATAATCAGCCCAGGATCCAAAAAGCACCCTGGTTCGAGGGCCAATTCACCTCCATTGCACGCAGTAATGATGAGAAGCCCTCACTCAAGGTCTCCCCCAGAGCAATGATGTAGCCACGGTGCACATCCAGCAGTCTATTCACCAATTGCTCCATGGCAGAACGAGAATGCTGGTGCAAGGCTAGTGGATTGCTCTGGTCGTGTGGTATGTAACATCAGGCATTGTCGGGCATCCGAAGATACGGCTGTGCTCGAGACATGTTGCTTTCTTTTGCTCGACTGTCATGGCCCAGTAGGCTGGCCTGTGTGTAAGCACCGTCCAGTCACATCCCAGCCTAAAACCCCACGCCTCATGTTCGCACACTTGTACTACTTGGTTGCAAAACGTACATTCAATGGTGCTTTTTAGGACAAAGAGCGGGAGCTGTTTCCTGGGGCATCGACTCAAGCCTCTGCTGTCCTGCAGCGATTCTGCTGTCCTGAGAAGGTTTCTTGCGCAATTGAAAGCTTGACTAGGGGTTGCGCAGTGTCGTCGACAAATTTGGCTTAGAATCCGTGCTTAAGCTTTACAACAACGATCTTGGTATTTTCACACTCAACAACTGAGACCTCTTCTGCTATCTTCACATCCGACACAATTAGCTAACGCTCATAAGCGTAAAAGAGACAGCTCTGCGAAGAATGGACCAACTTAACAACGAGATGAATTATAGCAAGAGTTCTTGACGCAATGAGCAACTGCCCAAAGAACCTTGACGTGCTTGCATCTTTACACTGAATGAGACTACCACGACAACTGACTATCGCCAACTTGCACACCCACACTCCAGCCTATCGCGCTGTTTCAATCAGAGTCCGACCCGAGCGGCAAGAGTTGTATGGTTTTAGCAACAAAGCAGCATGAATGAATGCTTTTCATCTAGGAAGATGCCTAGGCGACGTCTCAGCGCCAGCATTCCAACGATACTACCTTTATCACCAGTTGGAATCACTTGAGCACAACACCGGAATTGCCTTTGATTTCCAACCGAAACCCTTGCACGATGATGGCATTTCCATTACGAACCCAGCTATCGCCCACAAGGCTGGCGCAAACTGCATAACAATCGACCAAACTATCGGGCGCTACCTCATCTCCGGCGGAGCAGACACATCCATCAGGCTCTGGGATCTGGAGCTGCCAAGCCCAGAAGATGACACTGACACCCGCCGACCTTTAGCATCTATATCGAAAGCCACTGCCAACTCCCATGCCCACAGCATAACGTCACTCAGCATCTACCCCTTCGACCCCAGCCCAACAACCCTTCTCACAACGGCCCATGACCAGTCCCTCCTCCTCACCTCCATAACCCCTACAACTCTGCAGCCTCTCCACAAGTTCCCGCTGGATTTCACCGCCTACACGCATGCCGTATCCCCGGTCCCCTCCTCCTCTCCCCTAGTAGCAGTCGGCACATCCCACCCAGCTCCACGCCTCATCGACCTTCGCACCGCCCTGTCCACCCATTCCCTACCCGGGCACACCGGCGCCATCTATAGTCTCGCGTGGCATCCACGGCGCTCCCACATCCTCTTCTCCAGCAGCGCCGATGGCCGCATATTAGTCTTTGACATCCGACGCGCAACACCGGCATTTGCATCCCTCGACATGGACGACAGTCTCGGCGTGATTGACTCCAGCCGTCCCTTGTTGGACTACACCTCCCGTGCCCACGACGCGCCAATCACGGGTATAACTTTCACCGCCGACGGATCCAAACTCATCTCTGCGTCCCAAGATCAACGAATTCGCGTCTGGGACGTGGCGACCGGGCGCAATGACCTTGTTCATTTTGGACCACGGATACGGAACGAGAGGGAAGGGGAGTTGAAGCCGGTTCTTTCGCCAAGGGAATCGAGCGGCGCCAAGACCGGGAGGGGATTGCTGTTTTGGCCCAATGATGATGGGAGGGGCGAGATTTTGGTGCATGAGGTCGCGGAGGGAGGCATGCTCAAGGTTTTGAAGACAAAGGGGTGGGTTCAAGTCTCAAGCCAGCAGCGGGTTGGGAAGAAGGGGAGAGGAGCAGCAGTCAACAGATTGACGAGTGGAGGCCGGATCAATGGCCTTGCTTTCAGGCCGGTGAGGTCTGAGGAGGGGTTAGGAAGGGCATTGGAGATGTACTCTGCCCATGGGGATGGGAGGATATGTGCTTGGATGGCGAGGGTGCCGGAGGGGTTGGATGAGGATGAAGAGGATGGTGGAGAAGTCGGTGCTGATGGCGAGGGAGGGACTGGGAGGAAGAAGACGAAAGAGGAGATAGATGCGGAGAAGAGCAGGAAGAGAAAGCGGGATTTGATTGAAGGCCTTGTCGAAGGTCTAACGAAGCGACCTGTGACTTTTTCATAGAATTCAAATGCTGGAGGCGCGACGCGCAACGGCGCAAGAGTAATACTAATCTGCCAGTTCTTGTAATCACATCACTCATGCGGCATCCGGTATTGATTCTTTCTGAAACCATCATCGCTTCCAAGCTCTAACGCCAAAACTGAAAGGGCCTTTGTCGCCGTAGCTGATTCTGACCTCCGATGCTTGTCCCATTTGTGACAGTGGTGAGGCGGATGAAGCCCCCATACTTGAATTCAAGCTTTTTGCGGACGTCTTTGATTCGGACCCACACAAGGGTCTGGCTGATGGTTGCCTTTCTGTATAATCCGCTCTCGCCAAGCCAGGGTCCTCAGATTGTAGTATACGTCACTGCTCACCGAACTCTTCTCGCTCGAACAAAGTACGTCGGCACTTGCGCTGTAATCTGCACCTTTGGATCGTCCTCTTCATAGCGCTAATACTGCCATATTGGTGTTGCTGTCGGCTCACGGTCGCGTGTCCGAACTCCCTAGTTCGTCTTCTTAGATCCAGCCTTCCCCTTCGAATCTCCCCTCTTCATATCCTGCCCATTACTGTTTTGCTGCTCAGCAGCTGCGATGGCTGTTCTCTCCTTCTCCTCCGCCCGCTCAGCATACCATTGCCCGATTTGTAGCACCAAAACACCAACCAACACCAGCGCCAAAATGGTGTTGCTTGCAGCGAGAACTTTTAGATTGTCCTCCCGACCCAGCACACTCTGTCCAGTTTCCTGATCAACACCCGTCCCCAAATCAATATCATCCAGCCTGTCCTGATCCATATTTTCAAGTCCCTCTCCGTAGCTCCCGATACTCACAATCCGTAGGCCTTTGACAATATTCGTCAGGTACACGACCACCGCAATCATGTACAAAACCAAACTTCCGCCGTCAAAGAGCATATTGCTCTCACTCGGCTTGTATAGCTTGATGATCAGCCCGAGCAAGCCAACCACCGTGATGATGTGCATGATGCGGATGATGATGTTTGGACTGTTGTGGAGGAGGCGGAGGTGTTGTTCGACTGCGCTTAGGTGGGCCTCTGTTATGGGTGCGCTGGACCAGAGGAGGGGGTAGTCGTAGGGGAAGAGGGAGAAGACGAGGCCGAGGAAAAAGGATGTCGCTGTGGATCGGAGTTAGTGAGCTGCAAGAACGCGGGGAGGTTGGAAGCGGTGTAGGACTTACGGGTAATTATCATAAACGTTGCGAAGCTGATTTGTGGCATGATTGCGGTTGCGGAGGATACCTGTTGCCTTGGCTGATAAGAAGGGGTTTTTGAGTGCCAATGGTGCGCTTTTATGTTTTCTTGTTGGATAGTGTGCGCTTGATCTGCTGAATAAGTACCCGACGAGAGTCTGTCTTGGGAAGAAATGGCAGGCACCGTCGCGGATGGAATGCAAGCGTAGTTTCTTCTCGCGATAGCTATCAATCCAGATGAAGCTGTTGATCGGTCAGCGTCCCAAAACGTGGTCTTGTGCTCTTCCAGCAGCGAAACGTGGTCTGAAGTGAGGACACTGTTGCGAACAGGTTACAGAGGCTATCGCAATGACTCGATGTAGGTGATCGTTCGGCGCTTCGGTGATTCCTCAAAGACCCGGAATGTGGCCGGTTGATATCGAGAAGTGGTTTGTGTGCTGTATCGTGTTGAAGTGGCATGAAGTTAGTGAAACAAACAGCCACTTGAAGAATTTACGTCATCGCGTGACTTGAATCACGTGGACGCGTTGCTGCAGCACCTGTGGACGACTTCATGAGAGAACCGTAGACCAGAACATTGTCAAGTATTCCCCTTGCAGACTGTTGGAGCAAAGGAGAAGCAGCGTCACCAGAACGAGTGGGAATAGCATCGCAGTGGAATAGGGATTTCATGAAAATGAGGACTGTCTAACCTTCTCGTACTCAGAAATCACTTGTTGTCTACACAGACATGGATTAACCACCAGCGCCATCGCTAAAGTCCAAATGCATATATATCAACGAAATCGTCATCATCTCTGGTATTGGGGCAGGCTCTCGTTACCTTCGGATCGCAAGGCCTGTGAAATGTATTCCTCCTCCTCCACCACCGGTGCTGAAGGAGCTCCTGTCGTGAGATGGTTAGAAATGCTTGGTCCAGCTTCGCTGTCGGCATCCGGAGGAGGAGCACTTGCTTGGGCAAGCAATCGCCGTCGTTCTAACTCTTGTTTGTCTTCGGACGGCGCAGGCATATCTACTTCGCGTAGGCTGGGCGGGGGCGTAAGAGGATCAGGTACAATTGTTTCAGCTGATCGCGCTGAGGCTCGTGAGATCGTGATTGGTATGGATGGTTGTGGGCTGCTGGGGGGATGAGCAGTCTCACCATCCAGGATTGATGCTGACGGCGCTAACGCTCGAGCTCGACTTGATGATTCCCCTGCGCCTGGAGGCTGACTGGGTAAGAGCAGTTCTTCTTGTCTTCGAAGTCGCGACTTTTCGTCCGAATGTTGTTCACCCTGTGGAGGAGGAACATAATATTGACCATTCGGGAAATGGTGGTGATGGCCATTTGTCGGAGGAGAGTGATAGTAATATTGATCCTGATCATGCCAGCCGTTATAAACCAGATTTCCGTGCTCACTATACCAACCATCATGGTAAGTATTGGATCCTTCATAACCATACTGCTGCCCGTAATCGCCATAGACATTCTGATCCCAATGCTCACCATATCCATCCGCACCAGACGCATGCAGCTGGTTGCTGCCATAGAATGACTGTTCAAACTGTTGATTGGCAGGTGCTTCTTGCGATCGCTTTGATCGGCCTGTGTCTTCGGTGCCAATGATCAGGGGTAGCTCAAAGGCTGCCACATTCTTCGTTCGCCGGAGTGGCGCCGTGTCGAGGATATTGCTGGCCCATTCATGAGTCAATTGATTCCCGCCATTGGACACTTTCGAGAACGATGGACCGTTTGTGGTCAAGCTCGGTAGCAGTCGGGATTCACCAAGCTTACCAGTGAGATCAATGACGACCTCGATGCAGTAGGTAAATGAGATCATGCCTCCAGGGATATTGTCGATGGTCGGAAACGCCTCGTTTGGCACCTTCACACTGAACCTTACATCTGCAGTCTTCGTTTGGGGGTCCACAATCATCATGGTGGATGTCTGAGTCAGGTCCTTGCGGAAGGCCATGTTTGGGGTACCGTTGGTGAAGTACAGCCCGCCAAGGCCGGTCCGGGATTTAGGATAGACGTCTTCATACTCTGGCTTCTTGTCTTTAGTCCTCGAGGCTAGAGGCAGTGCCGGAAGCATATCTATTCGACCCTGCCGGTAGAGTGTGGCAATGACGATTCCTCGAGCGGCTTTGGTATGCTCCACTCTGACTCGAACCGGCACCTGGTCGCCGGGCAGCGCCCCATGACGGGTAATCTCTGTTGTCGCTGAAATGGTATGCGCCGAGGTTGAGGTCGTACTACTTCGAGGCTCGCTGTTGTCGCTTTCCTTCTGCGGTGCTGACGGGTTGTCGACGAGGTTGAAACTGTGTGTACTTGCTGTGGTGTTGGTCGCCACAGTGTCTTCGCTTGGCGCTGGGCTAAGAGGAGGATTTTGGGGAGGTGCTATGCTCGTGGATCGCGTTCGAGTGCTATGAGAGGTGCTTTGTCGAGAAAGCGTTTGGCTTGCCGCGTTCTCCTGTGTTCCCGTCAAGGACGATTTGACCTTCTTGACCTTTCCCCGCCTTGTCAGGGGTTCGAGGTAAATGGCTCGGGATTTGGGCGTGTACATGGGCTCGATATCGATTCTATCCTCAAACCTGACCTTGCATGTTCGCGTTGTGGTCGGCGCGATTGCCGTCGGTCGAGTTACCGTGGCGGATATCAGGTAATTCACGGCGCCTCGCTCAAACTGAACACTGTTAGCTCCATGGGGGTCCTGCCCACCAAAACGCAGTGGCGTACCTCGATGGTGCTGGGTAAGCTGCACGACGGGAATTGCAAGTCGAAACCAAATTTGTACACCTGCTTCTTGAGAAAGCCCGAGCCACACAGGGCTTGTTCATCCTGGAAAAGCGAGGCGAGTCCATTGCCATGATATTCAAACCCATGTGAGCCTTTCCCGTTGATCAGCTGCTCGGGCGCATTTTTGGCATCGCCGGGGGGGTATTGGTGCTTGAACACGCGCGCGTAGCCGTGCAAGGAGACGGTCAAATGCGTGACGTCGAATCCCTTGAACACACTCAGCACGACCTGTCCTTTCACGCTGTCGCCGGGCTTGTACGTTTTGTGCGGATGTTCGGGCTCGATGTCAAAATCGAATATCTTGGCCGAGCGCTTCGACAGGGAACTCGAAAACCGCGATAAGATCGATCTGGAGCGTTCCACAGGTGGGTTGGGATTCATCAAGAGTGTGTCTAGTGGCATCACCGCATCAATTCGTTCCTCCGTAGCAGCATAGTAGCCTGTGTCTCTTTCAATTGGTTCGTTTGGTGTTCTGACGTGGTGGTGTTGGGCCGTGCTGAGGATGTGAGGTGTTTTCCTAATGAGTGTCGTGCGTCGTGGCGCAGGTGTTCAGTGCCTTCATAGGATCGAATTCGGGAGGCTGTTCATGTTTCCGCAGGCAAATGCGATGCTTCGATCGGTGGCAGTCAGATCGGACTCCGGAAGGGTCGTAAAATGGAGAGGGCAGAGGGCTGAGCGCTTTACGATCTTGCGGCAGAAGAGGGTGAACAGAATCGGGCAAAAAGGCCGGCAGGTAGCGCGGCCAGCAGCAGGGATTCAAACTTGGGAAATCCACTCCCACGACACACTAAGTCGTTGATCGAAAGGGTTCGGGAGGATATTTCGCACGCTGCGGGATGGTTCCACGGAATGCGATTGGGACTGCAACAATTCTTCTCGATCCGCGAAGAGGCAAGATGAAGGTGAGACTGGACGAACATACGAAACGAGGGCAGCCAGGATGACAGGAATAGCTGGGGAGGCTTGTTCGGTTGGACAAGAAGCTTACAGGGCTTGATTTCAGGGCCCCAGTCCAGCTCTAATGGCACAGAGAATTCATGCACTTGGATTCTTTCGGCGTTAGGAGCCAGGCCAGAATGTCCTCCTCCTCCGGTGATTGGGACTGGCTGTGCTCTGACAGAGGCGACCACTGTATCCACGCCGACGTAGTGATGCAGCTTGCTCTCTCCAAGTGTAGAAGAGTTTTCAATCGAACCCCGATTGGCAGGTGAGTCAAACCGGATGGAGGCGCTTCGATGCCAATCCATAGACTAACTGCGTTGATCGGGGGGCCGCCTACATTTGGTGTTGATGTCACCGTACGGGTCATGCACCTTACCCAGCCAGTCTCTCTGTGCCACCCTTCGAGACCCCCACACACAGCCAATTTCCCTGAACCAGGAGCTTTATTCGGAACCGCTGAGCTGCCGGTGCCGGTGCTTCTTCTTGTCAAGCTTTTGGGCATCGAATAATCTCGTCCCCATCGCCTCGGAAGTCCAAGCCCAAGCTTTTTTCGGCAAAGAGGGATGGCATGCGATCAGCACACTTGGCAAGATCAAGAAAGATAAACGATCTGGCCCATGGGTATGTAGGCATGGCGTGGCAGACTTGATTTGTGCGGTGAAGATTTGGCTTGAAGGTCTAACATTGGCCATGCTTCAGCAGTGCATCTCTTTGCATAGGAAAGAAAGCTTGCACTCGAATAAAGCCGCACGAAGAAGGCCCACGTCTGTCTAGGATTGGTCAAAGGGTGCGAGGAGCACACCTCAACGGACCACCTTCATGTATGCCAGCGAGTTCCACAATGCGACATGTGATTGCTCCTGTCGTGTAATTCATAATCTGCAAGAAACATAATTGCGTCAACTGGAGCATCACGATAATTGATCCATCCAGCCCACCATTCACCCCGTCTGCGCCAGCAGGTGGGAGTCCAGTTCGGGAACGGAGCGGCCAATGGATTAGCCATTCGAAGGCCAGGGGAAAAAGCGTTCAATTGCCAGGACTCCGGTGCCGCCGCTGTCGTTTACGGGGCTGCTTTTCCAGCACATCGGCTTCCTCACTTTCTGATGAGCTCTGGTACTCCTGCAAGTCCTCGAAGCGCACTCTACCGATGACTTGATTCCGAGACAACATGCCCAGGGGCATCTGCTGTTGCCGCAACTGTGGCTCAGTGAAAACCATGTCTCCATTCTCACCAAGGGCCTCCTTGCACGCTTCTTCCAGCAAGATCCCCATGGCCAGCATTGCTGTCTCGTCCAACGATCTGAAGTCGACCTTGTCACGCGACTCATTCACACTTTCGTAAAAGTCAGCAACATACGCATGAAGGTCTTTCAGGAGGTCTGGGTCTGGAAGGGTCTGGTTGGAACCGAGCTTCTCGTCGGCGTTGTAGTAGTCGAACGGTATCTGGTCAGGAGCATTCAGTCGACGAAGAAGGACCATCTCTGGTGCTGCGGGGGTGACGTTCTTCGATTGGAGCTGTTCTGCTGTCAAAAATCCATTGGGTCCGACTCTGCCCGCCACGGCATCGTAGACTGTAGCAATCCTGCGTGATTTTGAATTTCCTCGACCGGATTGCTGTGGGAGCTCGAGGTCATTCTTGCTTGGTCCGAAAGATGCTGGCCTATCTCCTCCAGCTGCGTCCCTATTCGGTGCTGCTCTCATCTTTGCTGGTTGTCAGGTGAAAACCCGTCTCATGGTGCTGTGCTGGCGCGTGATGCGTCTCAGATTCGGGATCTCGAAAGCCGCTGATTGTTGGAAGCTGAATGCTGTGATCGGCCATTCGGCCATGCAGCTTTGACTTCTGAATTGGGGGTGGGTGCTGTTGTATTGTAAGAGCGTTGTTGTGCGCCAAGGCGTCATCTGATCATTTCTCAAAGTTCAAGTGTCCTAGCTTTCAAAAGTTGGAACTGAGTCTCGATCAGCAAACAAATTTGGTCCGGCTATTCGGTGCCAAAGATAGGATTGGAGCATTTCACCTTACGAAGAAAATGAAGGGATCAGCGGAATAGACGAGGACTACAGTGTGAATATTGAATGCCCATATTGCTGAGAAGATACGTACAACCACCAACGCCTTGCTAAAGGGATCAAGAGCCATCCAGTGGGTCTCGTTTTCTATCGCAGGAGCCAGATATCCTGGATCCATATTTCTAGGACATCGTCATGAACGGCTGTCAAACATGTTCCGTCTCTTTCCCCCGTCACCTCCAGGCTCGACATAATTATTGTTTCCGCCTATCACTCCATTCTCTCTTGCTTGGCGCGTGAACATGTTCATATTTGACCTTGGAATCGGCGGCCTGGGGTGTGAAGTGGAGGCATCGATAGACGTGGAGGGAAGAGCAGAGCTTGAATCTGGAGAGGACATGCTTGGGGTCGAGCCTGAGCCGAATAGATCTAGAGACGCAGGGTGCTCCTCGCGGACAAGTGCCTGTTGCACACTGGAAATGAACTCTCTTGTCTCAAGCATTGGCGTGGAGGTCGAGGGTAATGGTTTGAACATTTGAGATGTCGGCTGTCGCGTCATCGCGGACGGTTCTGGTATTGGCTGCCAGAGATGCGGATTGTTATATCGCTGGTTCGTGAATCTCGGCTGTGCAAAGAAGCATTGAGTCGAATGAGGATGGCCATGCGCATGCGAGAAGGTAAATGTCTGTGTAGTGACTGTAGTTTGTGACTGATGGAATGTCGTTTGGCCGTATGGCGTGTAGGTGGAAGATCCCATAGCAATGCGGTTCTCCTGCTGCGGTTTGGAAGAGTCAAGGGTCTCAGCATGGATGGCCTCTTCGTCAATGTCCAATTCACCTGTCTCAGGTTCAGAGCATGCTTCCTCGTCCTTGTGTTGCAAAACTTCCGGACTCGCAGCAGAACCCTCCACCGTACCGGCGTTACTCGACCGGGAGGCTCTCTTGCTTGGCTCGTCGCTGGTTCGCGGGGATACCGCTGGTGACTCGACCGATGCGAATGCGGGCTCTCTACCATTCGGTGGCTCCTCTTCAAAGATGCCCTTCGCACTCAACTCCATCTTCCTCTTCAACTCGTCGTGACTAGCAGCAATCAACTTGTCCCTTTGATCTTGCTCTCCACGATGAAGGCGCTGCTGCTTAGACATGCGCTCTCGGAACAGCTTTGACTCGTTTTCCTTCCTCTTCTGAGCTATAAGCGCAGCTATCCGATCGGCATGCTTGTCCAGGCATAATGCCCCGCCCTCATCTGGCGCTTCGCTCGAGGGAAGTGCAATCTCCTTGGCTGCTTCAATGTCCACGCCTGCCTTTCTCTGCCGTGGTTTCACCTTCAGCCATATCTGCTCTTCTGGAAAGGCAAAACGCTCCTGGATGAACATTCCATCCTGAGCACTCGGCTTGCCTTTCTTCTTCCTGCCGGGCTTGTTTCGAGATAGGACGGGCGCTGAACGTTGCTGACCCTCCTCCGTGGGTTGGTGTGAGGAGAGATTCCCACTCAGGGACTGTGCAGGTCCCAGCTCTTGACCATGTGGACGGGAATTCGTGTTCGTAGCAACATAAGACTGACCCGGGGAGGCTCCTCGCATGCGCGTGAGATGTCGAGGATGTCCATTGTAGGCACGATGAACATCAGCCGCATGGGGGTCTGGGTGGTGATGGCTATCTACGACCGCGCTTCTGTTTCCTGGCGCAAAACTGAGTTCGGGGCTCATTGATGGAGGCAGAGCAACGATACATCAGGCCCGACTGCTTCTGTATCTTCGTGCGCTGAGGAAGGAATAGGTCTCCGTTGTGTTGCAAGCTGGTCGGCAAGTCATTGGACAGTGGCATAGAGGTTGTCGCTCGTTATCACTTTCAGGTGTATGCTCACCGGAAACGTCAATCTGCGCCAGCTCCAGACACTGGCATTTTGATAAATCATGGCCAAAAGTAGATTCACGTACCTCCGAAGATGAGCATGATCAGTTGCCATTGTCAAACTAGTGGAGTCCGCAAGGCCTTTCGGGTAGCGGACATTTCGTTCTAGGGTAAGGCGCCAGACGGTACTTGCAGTGACACATTTCCCACAATCGATCAAAACCTTTTCAACCCAACTAAACAGCAGCAGCAAGAGATACGCTCGCCATGGGCCGAAGCGAGCCTTGGTGGTGAGAACATACTGCAATCACCACCAGCTCGTTGTAGAGGAAGCAGGAGGTTTTGAGGGAAGTGATGCAGCTCCTAAAGATGTGAACAATTCCCCTTCGTGCCATGGACAGGGCAGGGAGTGAGGATTGGTTGGTGGATGTGTGCGGGTTCGGTGGGGTACGGTCAGAACGGACAGATTTCGAACGTTTTCTTACTTGGGCATGGTGAGCTTGTGACCAGTCCCTTAGCTGCACCCAAACATCACAGCTCTTGACCAGTGAAACCACAGCACGAGGTTTCTCGCACCTAAAGTGCCAATCACCTTGCTTTCTGAGCGAATTTGTCCCTGCCCATGAACATGCATGGCGAGTGGGCAAGGTGTGCTCTCTGGTGCGCGCCTCAAGTGGTCGGCCTGCTGCGACTGACTTGTTGTGATGGATGCGGCGGCTCCTTGTGTGATAGCAGTCCTCCACGACTCCAAATAGCCGCCAGCGCATCCTTTATGTGTTGGTCTATCGACTTCGACGGCACTTGTGGCACTTTTGATTCTTTCCAGCGCTTGCGCTCCTAACAGGAAATCAGATATCTAAAAATGAGACCACAGCGCCGCTGTGCCATCTAGTTGCGTTTCACACCTCGCACTGCATGGGCCCGCCATGCCGTTCCGTTCAGTGGGCGATAAGGATAGCATATCCTCGACATTTTTGGGAGTCTGCGCCGGATATGTTTTGACTGCGATCCTGTCAATATCATTTGCGACTCCAGCGTCCGCTCTGCCGACCGTGCCGGGTTCACCCTGCACCGACACGTGCACGGAGAATGATCTCAACTATGCGAACATGACGGTGTGCCTCGATGAGGCTTACAAGACGGGAGGTGGACGGCAGTTCCGAGAATGCACGACGTGTCTGTTGAACAGTACTGCGGTCGACACCGCAACGAACGTATCTGATGTGTATTGGGGATTATGTAAGGACGACGGAGCGTCGACAAGGCACAGTGCTGACCGAGATAGTTAATCTTCGATACACCCTCTCCGAATGCATGTTTGCATATCCTGCCGAAATCGTATCCATCTCGAGTCCGTGCCAAGTGACATGCCAGCCGCTGGCTCCTGGGATCTCATATGACATCGGTGACAATGTCGAGACAGCGACCGACAACACCGTCCCGAACCTCGACTTCTGCAACAACGGATTTGGGGGAGATAACAAGATCAACAATTGCTCGTTCTGCTATTCCTTTGTCCCCCAACAGCTCTTCCTCGCCAACTTCATGCAAGCACTGCATATCGCCTGTCGACAACCCCCCGCCATCGGCGAAACCTTTTATCCAGATGGACGGGCAATTTTCAACGAGTCGGCCATTCCAGGACCCGCTCCACCGGGGTCTGGGAACCACGGAGGTTCAGGGTTGACAGGGTGGAAGCTGGGACTGGTGATCGCCTTGCCCATTGTCGGAGGCACATTGCTCTTTGGGTTGACCTGCTTCTGCTGCTTCAAATTCACCAAGAAACGCAGAGCGAGAATGGCAGCGACGGGTCGAATGTCTACATTCCATGATCGGCATCCAGTCAGTGCTGGGCCGGGCCAAACACCTCCGTCGCAATATGAGTGGCCCATCGGTCCGCATGAGCAGGCGCAGGAGATGGAGAGAATAAGCTATGTACACATGCCCAAGAATGGCAAGATGCCGAGCCCCGGGCTGGCACAGGGCAGATGGAGCCACCATGACCGCGACGATCCCGAGGACGACCCGATGAGCGCCACCCCTCGGGATGATGTTGGCCCTGCGCCAGGGCAGTCGAAAGATCCGTACCTGCATGAGCAATATTTTGGAGTCGCCAGCAGCGGCGTGCCCGGAGAGGCGGTCTCAGGAGGACCAGGGGGATATCTTCACCCCGACGAAAGAGGATCTTGGGCGAGATAAATGGCGTTCTAGCGAGCCATGTGTACAAAATTCATCGTTTGGCGGCTTCCAGCTCTTGCACTCGCTTTTCGAATGCTGTGATCATCACACTGGCGACCTTGCTCTCGACTTGGGCGAACATTTGATCGTAGATCGGGTTGCGGAATTTGACATCCAGATCGAGCTTGACGGATGTCTGGGTAGTGGGGGAGTCCTGGGCTGGCTGAATCTGCCATCGTGTCTGGAGCAGCTCGAATAGACCTTGGCTGGATCCTCCGCTGCTTTGTGCCTCAACGATGCCTTTTTCTGGATCGCACTTGACTCTGCTATCCCAAACCTCTTCCAAGCCAAATTTGTCGTATCCTATCCTTAAGCTCGCCCTGGCCGGATAGCCGCGCTCGTCTCGGGAGGTCACATTGGACGCAATCGTAAATGGCAGGAAGGAAGGGTAGCCAGACACGTCCGAAACCGCTTTGAAAATGGACGATGCGGAGTATGGTAGTGTCTTTGTATGCGTGAGATTCCGTAGGGGGCAAGGCCCCAGGGCCGAGCTGAGGATCGAGTCTATGAATGTTCGTGCCTGGACGTGTGGTCGTAGCACAATGGACGGCTGTGAGAGCAGCACGGAGCCACTGCGGAGGATCGTCCAGCGCTGAGGAAGGCGTCCCATAGTCGTTGGTGTTGCAGATTCGTTCCCAGCCTTTCCCTTTCCTCCTCTACGTGGACTACAGGCCCGGCTAATTGATAAGGGACCCGTGTTCCAGTCTTCGACAGGCGAAGGGCAATGCAGCGCAACAATCGTTTTCGTCACCCTAGAATAATTTAGGATCGGCGCCAAATTGACCGAGATTCCGTTCCTGACGATCGCCCAGATTTCACATGCCGCAGTGTCGACAAAGTGTCCTCCATCACCGTCCTCACCGCGCTACAATGGCGACGCCGCCGGAGACTCCTCGAGAGGCGTCGATGAGATCGAGAGTCATCTGGGCGTTCTGGGTGGTCATTTTGCTTCTGGGCTTTCCGACATGGTACACGACGACCTCGATTTATCGAGCCGCCCTTCCAGTGGATGCTATGCTTGCAAGCCACGACGACCTATGGTACTCGATTCCGCTATGTCTTCAGTCTTCGACCATCCCATTGAAGGACCTGTCAGAGCTCGCTTCGCAAGCACAACAGTCCGCCAGGGGCCCGCAAGGATTGTTCAAGTTTCAAATCTCAGCAGAGGAACGGTGCCCGCAGGAGCCAACTTCCACAATAGTGTCTTTGGAGCCAGGAGATGGATACACCTTCGAGTACTCTCCTCAGACCGCTTCGTTTGACGCTCGCTACCCGAAAGATGACCTCGCAAGCATTCCACCCTCCCTGTCTATGTTCCTGCAGTCCTCATTCTTGGAAGAGCATGCTTCAATTGCCTATTTGCTCTTCATGAATGGCAGGAACAATGACAATTTACAGAGCTTCGTGCAGTCTCTACCACCAGATATTGTAGACGAAATCCAGAAGTCTGCAAACAGGGCCTTCAAGCCCAGTTCTGAGTACCATCTCACCTTCTCTCTGTTCACTGCCGGCCCTGCCCCTTCCAGCTGGGATGTCCGCCAATCACTCAACACATACATTCAGCCAATTCTTCATGCTCTGTCCGCGACGAGCAACATCTCCGTTGCATCTCAAGTCCAGCTGTACTCCTCCTTTTCATCCTCTGTACAACCACAACAAGGCGAAGTGGGATGGCAACTCAAGAAGCAGGATCTCACATCTTTTGTAAACACAGCTGAGTGGCCTCTCTCCCCTTCTATTGGCACAGGGCCTACCATGAACTTCATCACGTACGTCCCGGCTCAGAAGTACATTCCACTGCTTCTCGAAGACAGTCCAGACAATTCCTGGCTAGTACCACAATGGGGAGGAATCACGATTCTCAACCCACCGCTTGTCGATCAAGCCGAGTCAGAGCTTGGACTCAAAATGCTGCCAGCCCATCTCGATCAACAGTCACTCATTCCGGCCTTTGAGAACTTTCAACCCCAACTTCTCCAATTGCTGGGTGTCCCAAATTCGTCCAAACTGCCGCTGCAAGAAAGATTGAAGTCTTTCCAGAGATTGTCCGGATTGTCCTTATACCTTCGGACTACATCAAATCTTGGCTCCTTGGCTCGACTTGCACAGCATTTAAACAGCATCCCAATTCCTCGACATGTCTTGCGCTACGTTGAGCTCGCTCTTGAGCAACTTGGTGTCTTCCGACAGTGCTTTAGTGGCACTTCAGCTGGGTCTTGGGCTACTTGTCTCCAATCGGCAAGGGAGGCCTTCCGCGATTCCGAGAAAGCTTTCTTCGACAAGGCCATGGTTGGTCAAGTCTATTTCCCAGATGAACACAAGGTTGCAGTATACCTGCCATTGCTTGGGCCCGTCGGTGTTCCTTTAGTGGTCGGTCTCATGAGAGAGTTGAAATCCTTGGCAGTACGCAAAAAGAAGTAAGTTGGGTGACCGGATTACTCAACTGGCGAGATTTGCGAGGACTCCTTTGCCTGAGATTATCCTCCTCCCTTCCTGTTGAAAAGTGGTATGCATAGCAAAGTGCTTCGACAGGTCTACAACTACCGTTCAGGCATACAGTGCCCGTACCTTACGCCCCTAAATAGTTCGTTGTCCTGTACACATCGAACGTTGTGCGCCACCGCAGCAATTTAGATGCGGCTTTGTGGGTTTCCTACAGAGAAGTCGAGTGCGTACTTGGACACAGCCATGTAGCCGGTGGCAAACTGCATGCCCATCTCCCTCAGAATACCGGGCAGCCGGATCTGTCAATACCATTCACAACATGACAATTCTGTCTCACATTACGAACGCCCTACAAATCTGCCGGAACGGCATGGCGGCATCAGAGACAACGTTGACATGGAGTTTAAATCGATGATTGATTGCTTGTGCCCAGGCGGATACGCGAGTTATACTGCAGGCAAGGCCTTGATGAGCGGCGTTGGCAGTTCGCAAAGTGTCCAGACACCTTTGTTTTGGAACAAACATAGGCTTGTGAGTACCTGCTATTCCTTACATAGCTTGTCACAATCCGTGAAACCATCGGTCCATTCCAGTCCTCTTTACCATCTATGCATCCAATGGATATCTCATAGTATCGCTACAAACTACAATGTTTCGACGTCAAAGAGCTCACCAACATGTGAGGCTTAATCTTACTTCCTACCACCTTCTACTTCAAGGTCTGTCGCAGGGAGGCTGTGAAGCTCACAATCCGATAGCACGAAGCTCTTAGTGCTGTGCTCCTTTTTGGCTTTCGGCCTTGCTCTCCCACAAGTTCGCAGTCTCGCAATTCAACCACATCTACCAATGGAGCACCATTTTCCTTCACTAATGGACGCCCGCCACAGTAGAAGAACTGGTTGTCGGCCCTGAATCTGGATTGTTTACCGGTGTCCACCTAGTCAATGCATGTACCATTCGAGTCTATGAAATCAATGGCACGCACAAGCAGTTACAGAACTCAGTCTTGAGGCAGGCTACGAGGTCCACCACGCGGCACTCCCATTCCTATCAAAGAACAGTGGTACCACAAGATATTGCGAGCTCAGAAATGCCTGTGCAGCCAGTCTAGGCAGAATCAACGTGTCCCATGGGCTAATGTCAGATCAGATAGCAGTTCCAGCGGATGCTCCGCAGGTCGGTGGACAAGTCATTGGTGCTTACTTCCTTGGAACAAGACCCATGTGTCATTGGTTGTGGAAGTGGTGTTGCAATCTCACTTGGTTTAGTCAGGTCCTGGGACAGATAGAGGTATTATCAGTCCGGGCGATGCCAAAATGTCGTCGGCATCATGCCAACCATCGGCTCGCTTTCTCGGGATCTCGTCAATCCCATCTTTCGGCACCAAGACACAATCGAACCCATGGCAGGACTAGTTGCAGAGGTAGCTTACACTGTCAGTGCTATTGCAAGCCTACTCAAAGGATGACAATTACACACCTCCGTCATTCTTTTTGCAGACAACATCATGCCCGACTACGTCGCAGCATGTGATTTCTCAGTTCTAAAGGCAAACGTATCTGCATCCCTCGAAATATCCTCGATAGTCGGAAATCAGAGAGTCCCTACAACGACATCGTCGGCACGTTCGACAACTACACATTGCTCATTTCCCCGTGCGGCATGCATAGCAATAGTCAACAACACAACCTGGCTAGGCTATGGCCTCAAACCAGCCAACCGTACAAGCATTATCCTTGAAGCAGGATCCATCTCCAATGGGGGGGTTACATATCGAAAATCAACCTTCAACCTAGAGAACGTGACGAGCCCCGAAGATCTCGCTTCTTCACCCAATCCTTCCACTTGAAGACTATCCGGATCATGGCACAAGGGTATGGGATCAAGCATTGGATGATTTTGGCGGACAAACCTACAGTTGCCTGAACTCCTGGAGAAAGTACACGATCAGTCTTGAACTTGTTGCACCTATAAGCCATCACAGGTGGTTTAGTCCGTCCCAGTCTTGACGTACGGACCATACTGACGATGTTTACGAGGCGCATCCCTCTATCCTGGGAAGTCTTGCAGTTGGTGCACCGACGGGCAGTTTCATTGAGGGCACGAATGTGACGCAAAGCCCAAGAGGTAACCTCGACCTAACCAGTCCCGGCCATCTGTTGGTCTTGCGTTCTTGGCGGAGAAGTGAAGAGAAGCTCGTTGGATGGGTACGTGCTGGAACAGCGAGTGATAGTGCGCAGCAAAAGTCTTCCCGCTAACGGAGAACCCGTTGGCAATAGAGCTAGTGGATGTTGTCGCTATGAGAAAGAGAGAAAGAGAGAAAGAGAAATATTGGAGGCTGCAGTAGTGAATAGGAAGATGGACGCCTGATGCGTAAATCATGAGTGATGAATGATGAATGATAATATACAATTGGCCGCCACAGAGCCGTTCAGATCACTATGATCATGGGGCCAGCTTTTCAACGTCTGATAAGCAGATTCTGATGTTCCAAAGTTCTGTCTCTTCCCTTGCCTTCCCGTGTAATCTTCAAGCGTGATAGACGTGGAATTAGTCTTCGCGTTAGGTCACTAGCAAAGGCAATCAGCTGGAAGTCAGAGCCGCACCGTTTCCCGCTGCTATTCGATTTCCAGAGCATGCGGTCCAGTGCCTGCCGGTAATCCGATCAGAATGGATGTCATGTTATTTTCCTCTTCACTGTCTGCGGAGGGGAGATTGCGATTGCGCACATTTTGGACCAGAGTGCAACGGCGGGAGGGGCTGATATTTGTGAGACAAGATAACACCTACCTCTTGGGCAGGCGAGTGTTGTATTCATGCTCTGCTCGTTGCAAGTTCTCTCACTGACCTCCTGTCGCTCATCGGGGGTCGATGCGACAGCTTGCTTGTTCTCTTACGCCAGACACCTTGGTGTTGTCCTGGCCAGGACTCTCGTGTTGATGATTGGCCCGAGTGACAGGACGGAGGCGCCAGGCAAATTACTCTTGACTGCGAAAGTCTCAGCTGGGCCTCTTGAATCCCATCATGGCCAAATTGTGGTTGTGGTGAGGACTCTCTGTGGTTGGCTTTGACCTGCTCACGGCCTCATCCATCCCCAATGGACTCTCATCAACAGGTACCAGCTCCGCATCATCCAATTCCTCATAAAGGCTCACCGGCTCTTTGCCGCCGAAGAACCCATCCCAGATACCTGTCTTGCAGACCAGAGCTCCGACGAGAACCAGAGGGAGCTGCCAAACACTAGCCCAAAAGAGGCCTCGTGCGCTGCCTTGTGCACCTTGATGCTTCCAGAAGCGGACTGCTTCTTTCAGCATCCAGAGATTGCAGCCTGTGCTGAGGACGAGGAAGCCAGGATTGACGAGACCGGCATAGTACATGCCAAAGCATAGTGGAAACATGGCGATGGAGTATCGTAGCGCAACCCGTGCATTTCGAGCAGGGTTCATCCATGCCAACATTTTGTGGCCAGCATTTCGATAATCGTCGCGGATGGTGTGTGATAAGCTGTTGAAGTGAGGGAATTGCCACGCAAAGAGAAGGCCCGCCAGGAGCCAGCCGCCTACTGAATTTTCGGAGAATAGAAGGTCTTTCCATGAATGATGCTCGCTGGTTGCCGTTTCTCCTGCCGCTGCTGCCCAGCCCATAAGCGGCGGAATGCCACCGACAATGGCACCGACCCAGGTGTTTGCCCACGATATTCGTTTCATAGGCGTATAGACGAAGCCGTAGAGGAAAATGTTAAGACCGGACAGAGCAGCCACAGTCGGGTTTGTGCCAAAGTCGAGGAGCGCCAGACCGGTGACTCCACAGACCACGGCAAAAACCAGGGCGCCTCTTGGGGAGATGAGTTTCCGGACTAAAGGTCGGTTTCGTGTTCGTGTCATTAGAGCATCGTATTTTGGTTCGAAGAGCATGTTGAAAGCATTTGCTGAGGCACAGGAGAGGAAAGTGCCGGTGGTAAGGAAGAGAAATGTCAGAGTTGAAGTTGAGAGTGTGGTATTCGCGTCGGCCACGGATGTGGTGCTTGACAGTATGTCAGGGATGGGATACAACGAATATGCTGAAGTTGTCGTCAGCAGAATGAGGAAAGAGAGTCGTGGCTTCGACAAGGAGAGATATGTTGCGAACTTCCGGCGCCACGTGGCTGTCTGAGGTAGCGCGGCCGCCGTCGTGGTCAATCTCGACGAAGCATCGAGAGGTAGCTGCTCTTCTGCCAATCCTGAGCTGCCCGGCCTTTCCAGCTGTGCTGCTCTTTTCTGCTGCCATCTCCGCCTGTGCGGTAGTATCTTCTCTTCCGCGAGTGCAGCTGCTGGCACAGGATCTGCCTTGACGTCCTCCAACTCATGCTTGGGAGACACCTCTTCTTTGTGGGCTTCCGATGCTGCCCCAAGACTGGGCGATTGTTCTGCCGAGCGGGTGGCTCGATTCTTCGTTCGACGGACAGCGAGCAGTCCATTTTTCAACCAGCCTCGATCTATCGATTCATTGGCGGAGAAGTAGTTGTGAAAAGAAGGCTGAGATTGGACTCGCATCTGCTTTTGTACATCTTGATCGGGCACAATAGTACCATGCAGTTTCCGCTTGGTGTGGATGGATGATCTGAATAGTGTACGAGTCGAGGAAGATGGTCTTGCTAGCTGTGCTAGACACCTTGAGCACCCCCTCGCGGAGGATGACTGCATGGCGCAAATAAAGAGATTCTCATGCAAAGAGACGTGCAAGTCTGAAGACTATCAATAAATCATTTCGATACCGACAGCGATGTCTGCCTATGAGGAGATAAGCTGGAGGACTAATTGAGCTATGGACTCGCGACGTCGGATGTTCTGGGAATACAAAATGATGTCGGGATTCCCCACGCGACAAGGTGCCGCTGCGTAACGCAGACAAACAGCCTCACATGTTTTCCTGCCTCAAAAATCATATTACTTTTGGCATCTTTCACGACTTCTACTGGTTCTCGATCGCAAACTCACAATTTATGATCAGCATGGCGGACGAGGAGGAAAACGCGCCTGTCGACGTCGTTGACCCGATCAAAATACAAGAAGGACTCCTGCGCCGACTGCAGCTGTTGCAAGGAACAGTCAATGCATTCCACAGAGAGCTTGCAACCATGAATCCCCTACCTCCTTACCCTATTATGCAGGCGCGATGGAATGCCATACGGGATAGCATCAATGAAGTCGTCACCGAAAAGGACAACCACAAAGATCTGTTATCCAGTACAGTCTTGCTCCCTGCGCCGCAGTTTCCAGCTAAATACCAGATGAATGTTCTAGAGACTCTCTTTCGAACTAAAATGGAGCCAAACGTGGAGGATTGGGAGCAACAGCATCTCAAAATTGCCCATGACAAGGAGAACAAGCAAGATCGCGAAAAGAGAGAGAATAGGTTGACAACACTAGCGGAGAAGGATTGGAAGGAATTTTGGGAATGGGCTCCTCAGGCTGCGCAGCAAGAAGCCATGAAGCATGTTTGGTTCCAAGCTGATTACACAATGGCGGAGAAGGAGACCGGTGTTGAAAATATCGTCCATGGCTTGAGAAGGGACTTGGTGGTGCCTGAACTGCCAGGTGTGGACGATGAAGACGACGAAGACGAAGAATTTGAGGATGTTGAAGGTGATGAAGAAGCTGATGAGCCGGATCAAGGCGATAAGATGGACGTGGACATTGAAAAACCAATGCCTCAAGCTCCCACTCTCGCTTCAGCTCCGGCAGCTGAAGAACCAGCCAAAGCCTTTCGTCCGCCGATGCCAATGGATAAAATTCTTCGTTTCATGACAAAGGGAGAAATGCTGTGAGACCGGACTTTCAAAGCAAGCCGCATCTGAAATAGTCGAAATCTCACTGGCTACAGCCCATGCCTATCAACCTCGGCAAATGCATGGACAACGCCCGGTTGTGGAAACTAATCCTGCGGATCCGAGCAACCATCACCAAAGTTGTGTACGGCTGCTTGAACTTTCTGGCACACCCCAGCTTTGCGAAGCTGCGCCGACCAAACTCCTGTCGAAGAACTGTCAGCCGTCGGTTCACTTAGCTTACATTTTGCACGTTGATAGGAGGACCAATTTCGAATCCGAGCAAACATGGCGCAGAAAGATTTCCAGGACACAACCCAGCGATTGACTCGAGAAGAGGTCGCAAAGAACAATACGGCTGACTCGCTGTGGATGATCATCGACCACAAAGTCTACGATCTCACAGATTTTGTCGACGCACATCCCGGTGGAAATGTCGTTCTGCAGCAGGTGGCTGGCCAAGATGCAACACAAGCATTCTACAACCTGCACCGACATGAAGTGCTGCAGAAATACTCAGATCTCTGCATTGGAATCTTAGAGGGCGAGAAGCCAGAAGTCATCGAACCACATCCCGGCGACCTCTCACAGGTCCCCTATGGCGAGCCTATCTGGCTCACGCCAGCCTTCAAGTCACCATACTACAAGGAGTCTCATCGACGACTGCAGAAGGCAGTGAGAGAGTTTGTTGATAAGGAGGTCTCCCCTGAAGCACAAGTGAAGGAGCTGGATGGCACGTACATCTCACAAGAACTGGTGGACAAGATGGCAGCGAATAACATGCTGGCCATGCGGCTTGGTCCAGGCAAGCATCTTCATGGCAAAACCTTGCTGGGCGATGTCAAGGGAGAGGAATTTGATTATTTCCATGATTTGATTGTTGCACAAGAGCTATCGCGAGCAAACGCCAGAGGGTTCCAAGATGGCAACATGGCGGGCATGATGATCTCGCTCACTGCAATTCGGCAGTGGCTAAACGATCCTGAGCTCAAAGAGAAGGTCACAGAGGAGTGTCTTTCGGGCAAGAAATTTATGTGTCTAGCCATCACAGAAGCCTTTGCCGGGTCTGATGTTGCCGGCCTGAAAACCACCGCCGAAAAGACTCCAGACGGAAAGCACTAGTAAGCCTCCTCCTCTCCTTGCAGCGCGCCAGCTAACAAATCTCACAGCATCATCAATGGCACCAAAAAGTGGATAACAAATGGCATGTTTGCCGACTACTTCGTCACCGGCTGCCGAACGGCAAAGGGCTTCAGTGTGATCCTCGTCCCTAGATCCGATAACGTCGAGACCAAACGCATCAAGACATCCTACTCCACCGCTGCAGCGACGGCGTTCATCCAATTCGACAATGTCAAAGTTCCTGTTAACCACCTCCTCGGCAAGGAAGACAATGGCTTCATCGTCATCATGAGCAACTTCAACCATGAGAGATGGGCAATGTCCTGCAGCGTGATCAGGTGGATGAGAACCGTCACGGAAGAATGTATGAAGTGGGCCAACCAACGTATTGTCTTTGGCAAGCCGCTTAACCAGCAGCCCGTGATGCGGCAGAAGTTGGCAAAGATGATAAGCATGACAGAGGCTTGTCAAGCACAACTCGAAACGATCACATACCAAATGTGCAACATGGATTACGGACAGCAATCGAAACTCCTTGGCGGGCCGATTGGTCTATTGAAGAGCTATGCGACAAGGTGTGCACATGACGTGGCGGACGACGCGGTGAATATCTTTGGTGGACGAGGCATCACGCAAACAGGCATGGGGAAGGTGGTTGAACAGTTCCACAGGACATACAAGTTTGATGCCATTCTGGGTGGTACCGAGGAGATCCTGGCAGACTTGGGCGTAAGACAGGCTATGAAGTTTATGCCGAAGGCAATGTTGTAGATTGGTGGCATCGCTAGCCTTGAGTAGACTTTACACAATGAATAGAGTCGAAGGGGTACCATGTCGCACTGCCAGGTCTATGGGTTTCTTATCGTGTAACAAATCGATGGCACGGATGAACAAGAAACTCAGCCAGATATCAGGTTCCCTAGTTAGTTGATACGAGGCCATCTCCTGTGACGGGTGCTGGTGTTTGATTTGCGTAGTGTTGCTCTTCTCCCGATGGCCCTGATTTCACCATGGTGATCGTTTCCATGCCCTCGCGACAGGAATATCCAGATTCCCCTTTTTGGCGGTTTCCGTCGGATAGAGAACACTGGAGTTTGTGTAGATGTGGGACATGCTAGACAGGAGCTGCAGGTGATGAGGATGGAGATGATAGAACGAAGGACAGAGATGAGAACGTTTATGTCGCGAGGGATGCCACCTTCAATTCACGTCATGCGGGCACTGGGGGTGTTGAAAGAGATTCTGATCAAATGCCAGATGCGTTTGTGGTCGGCAGTGGTGCTCAGATCAGCTGCCCTTTTCCAAATTCTTCGCGAAATAGGGTGAATCGGCGCAGCTATCTGCTCATTCGAAACAGAAGGCGGTTGTATTGGCGATCGTGATTGGATGTGAGAGGGTTAGATGAGTATAAGGGGGCCACAGCCGGACTCATATACTGGGCCTCATACGACAGGTGCTCTCGATTGCCCTTGCGTTCTCACCATATGTTGGTGTCAGGAAGTGGTTGTCTTTCTTCACAGGCGTGTTCTTCTCTCACAAGGTGTTCTCTCCTTCATTAGTGCATAGCTCGATTTCGTTCCGTCCATCACGCCCCCAAGTCGCTCATCATATACCAGTCCCCTAAAATTGCCCTTTCATCGCTGTCTCCATCCCACACACACACCGGAAATCGCATGGACCCGCCCCGATGCCTGAGCGTTCATTAGCACCCACCCCTCAAGCCCAAGCTCAAAATCTCACGGATACCCTTGCAACGGAGATGGCGGCGTTGTAACCGCCCTGGCCAAAGACGCAGAACCAGGCTAAACAGACTGATCCCAATCTATTAGCTGGGACTCAGACTGTTACTAAAGAAGTTGACGTTGTTGTCGTCGAGGAGAGGGCCATTCGTTCCGGAGTTCAAATTGGACGTTGCAGTTTGCGAGCGATAGCTTGAGGTGTTGGTCTCGACGGTGATCGGACTCAGATGTATTTAATTATCCGAGACTAGAGTGTCAGCTAGTATGCTCGTCAGGGCTGATTACCAGGTGGCAATTGAATTTTCACAAATACAGAGCGGAGAGAGTAGCCCTGTGCGTGCAGTGGGACGATCACCTCAATACCTTCGTAGGGGGTTATTTGACAATCATGAACTCAGCAAAGATGCCTGTGACTAGCTTTCCTAGCCAAGGACGGAATGTTGCCAATGAAGTATGAAGCAAAGGTGTGGAGAGGGTGAGAACGCGGACAGGGCGGGCTCTTGGCTGGCAGGCATGTGAAAGCTGCAAGGTAAGCAAGCCATCATTGCGATATTCTCCCTGACTCGTCTGCCACTGAATGAATCTCGGGCCAAAATGGATAGCTTGGAAGGCTGATTTTGATTGGAATCCAAAGGGCTTGTTCACCACTGCCAACTCATGCACCAGACAAAAGTTCTTTGTGCCCAAAGGTTTGGAGTCTGTGTCAAATGGATCGGTGCTATGAGTACAGAATATCTCTTTGAATTACTGTGTCTCCAGGATCCGTCGGTGTAAGCTTTCAGTCGAAGCATACGACTTGTTCTGGCGGTTATGCTGACATCTTCACGGGCGGCCCGCTCCTCTCTTCCTCCACCTGACTGCCCCTGGATGCCCCAATTTCGAAGTGAGAAGATGTGGCTTGTCGCCTGCGCCAGGGATTGTTATCTTTTTGCTTCCGGTAGCCAGCTGCGGAAATGAAAAGGATTGTTGTACATCAATTCAATCATACAGATACTGCCCCAGCTCACTTTCCCTGCCTCTGCTTATGCTTTGGATTTCGATCACAGATAATGTAGACCCGATTCTTTCTTCGGACTGGCTTGCATCCCTCACACAGCCTCTTGACGCTCGACCTCGTTTTCATTCCGCGTGTCTGTGATACTATCGCATTGTGTGCATGATTGCATCGAGTTGGTGATTCCGAAGCCGGCAGACGAGTCCGTGACCAGGGAAATCGGATAGATGGTCTAATTGAAGATGCGAGGGAAAAGGAGCGGAACATGCTAGCGGCCGTTCGGAATGGGTATAGTCTGAGAAGAGTGGACGGAGATGAGGTGAGAGACTTTAACAGAGGCGGCATGGATAGTCTGCTGAGACTGGCGTAAGGTAGCATCATGGCTGATGATGCCGAGTTGTGCAAATTCGCTGAAGAATTGGCAATGACGCCACAAGAGTAGAATATTTGAAGCACACGATGGTCAGCGTGTGAATGTCGTTGACGAGAGACGGGAGAGGACCTCAGGGTAACAGGTCACAAAAAGTGCTGCCACCAGTTAGTCGGAGATGTTAAGTCACGTGATGACGCGCTCCGATCCTGCGATGACCTCAAGAACCGATCGAATAGCTTCTCTTGAAGACCTAAAAGGCCGACTCTTCGTAAAAGGGTTCAAGGACACGACGTTCTGCAGTTCATAATCACCAGTAGCCACACAATGCCTGAGGCAAGTGCTGGAGTCAACGATCTGGACGGGAGGAATACAGAATCCCAGCTGCCCCTTTTTAATGCTGCTCAAATTCTTTTGTACACGACATCATCGAGCTTGTTGATTCATATGGCTCGGCAGATTCTCCCTCTTGTAATCCGAGTGCACAAACGCCCTATCCACATTCGGCACACTCTCCAGCACGTATTGCAAACTCTCGCTCAGATCATGGCTATCTCTTAAACTCATGTTCTCATCCAAGACAATATCCACTTCAACATTGAGCTTGTCCCCCGCGTGGTACGCCTGTAGCCCCTGTATGTATCTAATTGTCTTCGCAAACCTCATGGTTAGATAAAGGAGGATATTTCGTTCATCGGCGGTAGCCGCGGCACCAGACAGATTCCGAATATGTTCGCTTGCCGAGCTCGACCAGTTGAATATGACATAGATCGATAGTAGCAATCCACCGAGTGCGTCAAGCCACCAAATCTTCGCGTAGAATCCGACAAGAGGGAAGATTATCGAAAAGGTGTTGAAGACGATGTCCGTCAGCGCATCTTGAGCCAGAGCTTGCACACTGCTGTTTTTGACCAGTCGACACCAGAAGTAGCAGAATCCTTTGATCACCACCGTCGATAGCATGATTATGACTGCCGGCATAGAGAGCTCCACGACGCTGTGATTGCCGCTTGACAGACGGTTGACACATTCCAAGCCGACCTGGAAGAAGGACGTGATCATGATGACGCTGAAGACCAGCACTCCGACAGGTTCAAGACGCCTCCTCCCAATGGGATAGGCATATTGATCATTCCGTGAGATCAGATAGGTCGTCACCCACACAATAGCAGTTGAAAGGAAGTCCAATGCGGCGTCGACCAAACTTGCGAGCACGGAAAGCGAATCCGTCAGCACGATGACGGCAATCTTCGCCGCCAGCAAGACCACATTTGCCACAAGGTTGATGTAAATCGCAATTGTGACCACAGCCGACCCCGAATCAAGGTCGTCCTCCTCCTCAAACGGCACATCAATCGTATCCCCAGCCTGCGATTCGGTATCCACCGCATCCTCTCGCGGTTGCATCAACGGTGTCGACTCGTCCGAAAATTTGTACAGATCTTTCGGTGTCCTCTTCAGCTTCGTCGTCTGCGACTGCGATTGCCCGTGAAGATCATTTGCCGAGGATTTCCTAGTGCTATCCTGCGATATCTCACCATTTGCTGTCGGACATTGCGCCTCCTCCGGAATCGCCTGCAGCGGCTCCTGATACTCTGACATCAGGTTGTGAATCAGCGATGAGTCGAGAAGGCGGTCAATGTATAGATAGTGAGCAATCAGGAAGTTGACGCGTTCGTAGTACTTCCGCAATGGCTTGCTGTATTGCTTCAACTGCTCAGGCGTCTTGTAGTATTGCTGCCATCGATATCTAGGATTGCTATTCCCAATCAAGCGCATGCTCCTCATCTGTGGAGTCATCAGGACCTCCGCGCCGTGTGTCATCCTCCTCTCCTCATTCAGGTCGTAGTATTCACGGTCGCTGGCTGGACGTCGACCCATATGCGAAAGGTCGTTCGCCATTATAGGATCGATCGACTCATCGTCGGAAAAGGAAAACGCTCGTGCCCGTCGAGGGAGGGAGAAGATGTTCGTGGAGGATCGAGACTGAATGATTGAAGGCAATCGCTGCCCTCGGGTCGCGATGCTTTGGTGGTCATCTTGCAGAGGTATGAAGCTCGCGAGACCTCCGAGATTGTAGCGCCAGGGTGCTTGTTCAGTGTCACTCATCCTGAATGTCGAGCAATGAGGCCTGCGATGCGTCGAATGGTGTCCGCAAGGGGGGTAATTTCATAGGAGGTAGCCCTTCATGCTGCTTCGGTTAGGTCGGCAGGCGGGAAGGCATACGCTCAGCTTGCGGCTGCTACAATAAAAGGACGATGTGTTGATGTTTGGCAACAGCTCTTTTACGATCAAAGTCGATCGACTCCAGAAGGTGATGCGGCCACGCCGTTGAACAGGCTTATCGAGGTGTGGTTAGCAAATCGCGTAAACTGCATCAGCATGTGGTCACGTTCTCGCGATTTGCAAAAGTTGTTGCAAAGTTGTTGCTTAAAGTTTCCCATAGAGTATCAAAAACGGCGCCGAGAATGCTCGCCAGTACGTCATTAAACTTATCATTAAGTTATGTCGTCTAGCTATGTCATCTATGCCGTTTTCAGCATAACTCCCAAAATATGCAGTATTCGCTAATGCTACCTCTGGATGGGAGTATTTACATGAGGCTCTTAGCATGCATATGCTCAAGGCCAATCCATGTCATACTCCCTGTCATGATCTCATCTCGTGGGTGCCTCGCTGAATCGTGGATCAAGTCCAAAGCAATATCGCACCCGTCGCGAATGCTGCTCCTAGTGTGCTCAAGATAATGGCTGAAATTTGTCTGACCCCATTCGTGGTTGTTGCACTTGCTGTTGATCCTGTTCTGGATGATCCACCCTGTCGGATGCTGGACGCAGCGCTGGAACTAGTAGAACTACTCGATGAGCTCAAAACCGAGGATCCTATCCCGGGCGATCTCGATGCAATGGCTGCGCAAGCTGCCGAATTGGGTTTTCCGCTTCCTACTTTGGATCCAATGTTGGCGGCGACAGCTTGACTGTCTCGGACGGTAAAGGACGCACTGCCGTCGCTGGCGATCGTGACCGTGGGATCCGAGTCATCAACCGTAGTTGGCTTGCCGTTACCGCTTTCCTCGTAACTGATGCCATTCCAGGTGGTGCCAGAAGTGGCATCGGCACCATCACTTGTCAAATACGCCAGATGGAGCACTTCTCCGGCCAGAGATGATGGCAGGCTCAACTGAACTGTGATGCTCTCCTTGGGAGTCTCTGAAACGTTGGCCATGTTCGCGTTGATGACCACAATTGTGGCCAGCTGCCCATCTTGGTATACGGTGTAGGCGTTGAGTCGACCACCGTAATCACCTGGGTATGTTCCAATGTCATATTCCGCGACTTGAGCCTGGCAGGATGGGCCAATGATTTGGTCAAACGCAGCGTACCCATAGTAGTTGGGCCTCACAAAGGGCTGTCGATCGTACATCTCAATCGGCTGCCACGCACTGGCATTGCTGTTGTCGGTCATATGCATTTGAACCGATGTCATATTGAGAGTGGCGCCGTAGAGGAAAAAGTTCAAGGTCCACAGAGCGGCACCAAATGTGTTGGTGATGCCTTCCAATCCGATCGGCCCAACCACTCCCATTTCTCTCAAGGCGTAAGGGTAGGGCGTGTCCCGCGACTGCTGAATTTGAGTCTCCCATGCTGCAAACTGGTCGTTGGTGGTCGACAGGGTCATGAACGAGTAGAGGTCCAGAGGGTAGGTTGAGACACCAATGTAATAGTAGTAGTCATGCTGATTCCAAGAAGCAACGTATGAGCTGTCCGAGTTGTTGGCTCGCACAGCTATGCCGAACGACTCGAGATCCTTGATTTCGAAGGTGGTGCCAATCGTCGATGCCGTCGTACCTGGCTCGAAAAAGTTGCTCGGAATGTCGTTTGGTTGGAGGACCTGTAGCCAAAGTGCACTGGCCCTGTCCAACCATTCCTGGGTATACACTTCACCGCTCCAAGGTCCTGTTCTGAAGCCATTTTCCGCGTACAAGTCCGGCTCGTTTCCAATCTCAAAGGAAACAAGATGGAGTCGTGGAATGCCCTTGATCACTTGGTTGGCCATCTCCACTATCCGGTCAATGTAGTCCGACTCCTGGTATGCCAAATTCAAGCCCCATGTTATGGGGGTCCCTTCCGGGAAGCGGTTTGCAACCTCAAAGAATTTGGGCCCTATCAGCATGTGGTCGCTGGCAAAATTTCCCTCTCCGACCGCGTTCGGATTGTTGACCCATGTGTATTCTTGTTGATCTTCACTGAACACCATGTAATCTTGCGTATTTCCTCCCAATCGGATGTGTGGAGGTGCGCCAGTGTAGCGGACAAGATTGTCCAGCAGATTGAATGTCAACTCATTCGGCTCGGCATATCCGGTGAAGGAGAAGAGGTTCGATGGTTCAATTCCAAATCCTGCAAACGAGGGATCTATGAAATCGGAATGGTCCTCAGGCAACGAGTCCGTGAGCCGAATCTGGAGAGAGCCCTGGGCGGCAGCCAGAGATACTAATGACCCCCAAGCCCAAAGGGTAACCATGGCCGGCCGAACCTTTTCCAAAGTGGCCGCGACCTGCGATAAGTTCCGGAAACGAGCGTAGAAACAAAAATGAATATTAGCTCTGCATCGTATTGAAAACGAGGGAAGGGTCTACACGCAATAATGCTGTCGTTTGGCAGGTGGAGGAGGCTGCAACTTGATCCTCAAGCGACAAGATCGCACGGCATGCATAGCGTGTGGTCCATATCCAACACCATCTGGCTCAGCATATGTTGGCACAGACGCGACGGAATTAGATGGATGGCGCTGGTAAAGACCTGGACGCGCAATCAACAGAATGCTGGGTCAGAGATTTCCGTTGTGGCATTGGCGTGGGCGGCGGGATCAGTAGATCTGGCATGCCTGACATAGCTGTGAGGCTTGATCAGCAGTGGGCCAATAATGCTTTGCCCCTGATTTCGGCAGTAATGACGCCAAGGTCCACTATTCCACCACCTTCATGGGGGAGTAAGATTGCAATTGGTCCGCTTGCTGCAGTATTCTGGTGGCTGGAAGTCTCAAAAAACAGGGAAATGCATACAAAAGCTGGCGAGGGGCAGCCACACTGCTCCATAGAGTGCAGATGAGACGGGCTTCTCGAAGGTAAGATCCCTTTTTGACGCTCGTAAGAAGTGGTCGGACAAGGCGGCCATGCTCCGCAATGCCCATAGACGTAATGGGATCAGAGTCAAAATTTGAATAGTGGAGTTGGCTAGGTACGCGGCGGAGATGCCGTGCAATGATGCTCCGGGTCTTATTGATGATTGGCAATGATGATCGCGCCGTCATGACATACGAACCCATACAGTGGATGGCCAGTGAACGACCTTTGTCTTTATCGAGTGTATCGTGCAAAAATGAGCCCCTGCCACAATGAGCGGTCCCCAAGCGATGCAGAATGTAAGCTGTAGGATTGCATTTGACACTCAGAAAAAGGTTCCAGAAAAGTGCCTGATACGTTCTGCTGGGATGACGAAGGTTGCCGAGGACCCCTTCTCTGCCGATTGCCCGAGGGTTGAGTTACAACTTTTGCCTTCCAAGACTGAAAGCCTCCCAACATTGCAGAGACCCTCTTACATGAGAACCAGAGGGCATTTTGCCAGGAAGCTCACCGCCAGCTGATGCCCAAGGACATTGCGTGAAGGGGTCTAGCTGTGGAGCGCCAATGGATCCTGGGAAATGGGATTTCTCACGTTGTTCCTGGCCGCAGGTTCCGAGCAGTTTGTAACTGCGTACCGTAGAGTATGGTTGGACATGTGGCCTCTGACGCTGACCGTGAAGCTCGCCTGAATCATGTGTCCCTTGCCCACGCTTGTGAACAAAAAACTCGGTTTGCATCAAAACCGGCTTTAATAGCCGTTGTCGATATGTAATGGGTCAAGGAGCTTGGTCATGTACCCGTCAACGTGCCCTGCAGCACCGCATGGTACCAGCCAGGGTGTTGAGGGCGAGCGGTGAGTTGGCAATTAAGCCCAGATGAGCTACTGCAGCTGTGTATCGGCATGCCAACTTTCTAAGCAGTCCAGGTCGCTGTGTCAAGTGAAGTCATCAATCTGCTTGGTCTTCGATTAGTAAAACGTACAGCAATCGTGGGTTCCGCAAATATCGCAGGGGTGGGATTCCGAGCATTACCGCACCCATCCTCGCGAGAAGGCACCTTGTGGAAGCTGTTTCGTTGCTTCGCCTGCAGCTCTTGTCTCGTGAAGTGGATGTCCCAGATCCTGCACAGTTCACTGGCCAGCAGTGGCTATGCTGGCTCAGGCAAAAATTGGCAGCTGGCCTGGCACAAGGAACGGCAGAAATCTTGGAAGGGACCAGCAATGGTAGTGGTGGTGGTGGTGGTGGTGGTCATGAATGATAGATTATCATTATCTAAAAATGCAGCTCGCTCTACTGTCATGGCTGGCAAGAGCCAAGCCAATTCAGATCAGTCTGGGGGTCTTCATTCCCCCGCTCTTCGTTGTTTCTTCTCCTCGTCATTCGTTTCCTAGAAATACAGCTGCTCAATCTGGAGTATGATTAAGAATTGAATACAATCAAATCTGGTATTGCCCTGTGCCTCCAAACTCAAATCGCAAACATGGCCTGCCGACGAGTGCATTGAATGTGGGGGTAGTGCTCCAAGAATTGAACGGTTGATATGGTGATGTGTTGGTACAATAGTGGTAGTAAATGGGTGTGTCGCTGGAGTATTATGGCGGGTGGAACGCTGGAAGAAGAATGTTGTCCAAAGGATGATGAGAAAGTCTGGGGCTTCGGTGATCCTTGCGGAGGCAGTGAGTTCCCAGCCTGCAAGACATTTGCTCAAAGCTCTGTTGCATGTATTTGACGAGGATGTAGAGTGTCGATGTTGGCTGAGCATGGGTCCCGAAGCGCGATGTATCCCGTGCCAACACATGCATGCATGGTGGTAAATGATGTTTCATTCGCCGCGACTGGATTTCGTGCAGGTTGGTCCAGCAGGATGCATGTCAGCTCCAACAGAGACAAGCTTCTAGAACGCCTGCTGTGCCGCCGTTCCTTACAAGAATCGAGCTTGTATGCGTCGTATGATGCAGGTGAGTTGTAGAATTGCCCTTTCGCCCGAGGTTGCCATGGCCTGACTGGGTGGTTGCCTTATCTCCTCTTCGGAAGAGCCGGTAGAGGTCTGTTTGGAGGCGGCCCTGGGCAAGGGGGATATTTCGAGCCTGAAGGCATTGTGGTTGTGGTGTTGATGTGATGGAGGGCTTCTTGGTGGCAGGTTGAGGTGAGTCTAGGCTCGAGGTTGGTATTAGGTGACTTAAGTGTCTTGTTGTACAGTGAAAGAGAGGTTCAGACAAGTTCTGTTGGAGGGAGGGACAGTTCATATATATCCAACGAAGCCTGAACGGAATGAAATCAGTGCAGTGTTCAAAGTTTGGGGCTTGCCAGGATGGGATGGACGGCCGCATTTGGAGAACTAACTTTTTGTGGGTCTTGCTAGCCCCAAGGGCGGTCTTGATGTTACCAAAGGATTTGGCTGACTCCTCAGCTGGGAAACGGGGCAGCGGTGCGCAGGTGTCTCACAAAAGTTAGCTGGCCCAATGTTGACGCTGGTGTGCCGGGCGTAACTGATTCCACCAGAACCACACATGGCATTCATAAATCATGGTGACCAAGCGCACCTCTCCTTGCACCAAAAGCCAAAGCCAAAGCACCATCTTACGGAATGTGTCAGGCTGCTAGCCTCTCAGGCGCAAAAATCTCAGTTTTATCGTGACAGCAATGGCGGCACTCAATCTGTCTGAGATGGGGACTCTGGCGGTAAGTATCCAAGCTCCACCGCAGCTACTTTTGGGACGGGCCCCTCTGCACCGCCAGCAAGGCCCGAGATGTGGCCTCAAGGCTATATGGAGGGCGCCCCGCTGCAAGGGGCTTGCTAAGGTTTAGCAGGCTGATTTTGGTGACTCTTGCCTTTCCAAATTGCCGGGTCACTTCATCCCCTGGAGCCTTTTTCGTATTGCCGGTTTGGCAACCCTTTTCAAGTCCTCAAAGAGGAGATTGCCATCCCACGCCCTAATCCCCTCCCTTAATTGACGGAGCCAAAACCGTCAGGTCATCGCATTTCGAACAGGAAGTCCAAGCGGAATTCTTCCTCCGCAGTCGACCAGGGATGAAAAGCACTGATGATGTCGATTCCATTTTGGGCGGGTGGCATAAACAACAGCCGGAGCTTCCTAGTTGACGCAGCGGACGACCTGTCCTTGTCATCCAGCCTGCGAGCGTCAAATGATGAGGCGGACCTGGAAGTCGTTGCGTAATCGGCATTTCATTCAAGCAGCTTCGGTCAGGCTCCCAGAGCGTGGGTGATGAAGAGTCAGGAGCTGAGGCACCCCTGCTCAAGCGAACCATGTCACGAGTCATCCCTCATGGCTGTTTTCTGCCTGACCCCTCTCGCATGCCTGCATGTCGGGGCTTTCCATTGGTAGATGGTCTCTCCTACTCCTGCAGTCTTCCTGTAGCTTGGTCGGCTGGGTCGGGACACAACGTGGCATTCTAGCCTTGACGCAAACACGTTCAACTGCTGCGGTTGAAATCATGGCAGCTGACTTGCATGCCACGAAGCTGAGTGGCCGGGAGGCTTACCAACCTTTCCAGGGGTTGGTTCGACGGTGCGCGCGCTCAGCCTATGCAGGAAATCGCAAATAGCATCGACTGCGGTCAGGTGATGGAATTGAACAAGTCAAACGATGTGCCTGCCATTGGCAGCCGCTCGGTTTGCTCGTTGACACATTCGGGATTTCTTCAGGAACACGCGCGCCATTTTCGCAGGTGTGCTATTGACCGCCTCCTGATTAACTGTAAATCGTGTTTCAGGTTGAACATTTGCCACCACCGTTACGTGATCGGTCAGGAACCAGTGGCGAAATCTGCCCCATCTTCGCAATGGCTTTTCATCATGAATGCAGAAGCAAAATGCTCCTTTTCTGTGGACGCCCCTTGCCGGAGCTGTTTCACCACGCAAAGGAACTCTTCGGTCCACCAGTTTTCTTGACCTCATGCAGAATTTGTTTACTGATCGAATTACCATACTGATGTCATGCTGGATCCTAGAGTACTGTATATTCGAAGCAATGCCTTTTTGCTGTCTAACAGGGATGCTCTCCATGTTGATTGATCTCGGATCATGGGGGCCCTTCGTGTTTCGTGTTTGACATTCTCGCTTCGAAAATTGTTCTGGAAACCGACTCAAACGTAGCCGAGATATTGAGAGGCTTAGGCATTGATTTCGCGCCGCTTCTAGCTTGAGCACCGCTTTGGTAGTCAGCAGGATTATGCCTGATCCAAGCAAGGCTTGTTCTAGGCTGGTCGCTACTTTCAGTTCATCAATTTCAAAATCGCCAAGAGCATATGAAACACGGCCTCCTTGTTCTAGAAAGCTCTCTCGTAGTCGAGCACATTACCATTTCCGGACGAAGCCTGTCCGTCGAGCTATACGCTACTTAACGGCATGGCGCATTTCTCCGAGATACAGTATGCCACTGTCGAAGCACGTCGAGTCGGCCCCCCCTGCATATGGTTTGCACCTGGGAAATTAACGATTATGAAAGGCATGAGGCGGTGAGTGATGGTGGGTGGGCAAAAGGGGAAGGGTTCCAGATGGTAATCTTGCCCAGAAAGGACCAAGGAACCACTTTTGCTCCAAGAGATTGGGTCCGGCCGCCACGTGGGCATCGCAGCCGTCTCATGCACCGTCCCGTCGTGAGATCGTTGCATTCGGATGCGCCGGTCGAAACAGCCTTTATGACATCGCCAGAGACTTTCCGTCGTGGTAAAGAAGTCTCCAATGTTACAGCGACGAAGAATTTTTGCTTTGGGCCTTGAGGCTTTTGAAAACCTTTGGAATTCCTGATGGCTACGAGTTCGTGGCGAGCAAAAAAAAATCAAGTTGAGGCGAAAGGTTACCAACCAGCCCGAACCTTTTCCCGGAAGCATGCGGGAGCGTATTGGCCATCGACTCCTAAGTGCCGCTCTGAGCGGTCAAGGTGCCCTCAGGCCCTGAGCCCCTTGTGCGACAATACAGATTTCACAGAGAGCGGCTCATTACCCATCAACTGCGGGATCAATTGATCTGACTTTGAAATAGAACATGCAAGATGAGGATGGTTCAATTCCTCTATCCACTCCTTACTGAAATTTCTCTCTATATGGCCATTGCGCTGTGATGCAACCTCCACTGTATGTGTGTGCCGAGTTTATGATTCAATGATCTACTTGGTGCAGAGATTGAGAAAATCCCGAGATGGCATCATGGTCACACATGATTGGATGCAGTAGCACTGACATAATACATTGCCCTGAACGAGTCTGGAAACATGCTGAGTTGTCCCACCATTCCAATGCCCCAATCTCGCTGGGTCGTGCGACCGCTTTCGTCCATCTTACAATCGAAAGCCAGACTATCTAGAGCTTACAGCATGGCACGTAAGTATCTCGAGGTCTCTGCAGGCTTTCGCTTTGGAGAAGTTGTTGGCAAGCGCCCCTCCAGCCCACTGCATGATGTGAGCGTGAAACAGGAATAAATCCTCTCCTGGACAGTGCAAGTCTATTCATATGTACTGCCGGCCTCGACTAGTATTTTACATTGTGCTCCCTTGGGGTGGCGTCTCCACGCATTGCGGCGTGAGGTACCTCTACATAGTGACCGAGACTGCAGCTGATCACTTGCGCCATCAGATACTACTTTTCCTGCAGACCTGCCGAAGCCCGTCAATGATGGCGCTTGCAATCACCTGACCAACTTCATCATTCCGAGCATTCGACTTCCCCCAACCAGTGCTCCGGACAAATTGGTCGACATTTCAAAACTGGAAGGACTTTCCGTCATCTTCTGCTATCCCCGTACGGGTGCTCCAGACGAGCAGGTACCGCCTGAATGGGATGCAATTCCTGGTGCCAGAGGCTGTACTCCCCAAACTTGCTCATTTCGCGACAACCTTCCCGAGCTCAAGCACTATGGAGTCAAGAATCTGTTTGGAGTATCGACCCAAGACACCCCATACCAGCAAGAGGTTCATGAGCGCGTGCATCTGCCGTATGATCTGCTCAGTGATGAGAAGCTGGAATTGATGGAAGCGCTTAATCTGCCCCACTTCGAGTACAAGAACCAGAAACTCATCAAGCGGCTGAGCATGGCAGTCGAGGATGGAAAGGTCGTCAAATGGTGGTATCCCATCTTTCCGCCAGACAGCAACGTGCACGAAGTGTTGAAATGGCTGAAAGAGAGAAAAGGAGAGTGAGCTTCAGCCGTCGTCATCTTGTTGCAATTGACTAGCTGTGATCCATTCCTGCATCAGAGCCTGCGCACCACCGTCAGCACTGCCAACCGCCTTCATTCCCGGGCCTCCTTTTCGCTCAACGAGCAAGCATAGCACTTTGCCCCAGATGGCAAACCCATTGTATGTAGTCTTGAAGTTCAGTTTCTTCTTGTCGTCTTGTATTTCCTGGTCTGTAGGGCTGGTCTCCTCGTCATCGTCGCCGTCAACTTGAGGGATCCGTTCAAGGTCAGCCTCGTCCTCGCTATCTTCGCGCAGTATCACAGGATCAGTTCTGGTGTTGCTTGCCGGCGCTGAAGCCTTGTCCGTGAATGTCTTGTTCTTCACCACGAGATTATGCCTTGTACCGACATCTGTCAAGAAGACGCTGACCTCGAAATCATCCTTGACGATGACATCCTTCACGCTCCTCTTCTTTTTACCTTTGCCCTTTGCACGTTCATTTTCCTCTCGTAGTTTTGGTAGGACGAGAGGTCGGACAGCTTCGAAGACTCGAGGCAAAGCGGGATCGACAGGGCTGAGCAGCCACCGGGGACCGTCCGCTGGAACTTCGAGGAAGATGCGGCATTCCAGGACCGAGTGTCTCGAAATGCGCAGGTATCGTCGGATAGGGGGCATCGTCAAGGCGAAGTGTCGGGCTATGTACAGGCGAGCATCAAGAGCAATACACTGTCATGCAGCGTTGACTTTCCAAAAATTATATCTTTGAACAGGGGACCCAACCTGGGGATCAAAAGTACGTCAGAGGCGTGTCCAGGGGTGATGCAACCGTGCGCCCCTTCTTGGTTCTCCAAGCGTTGGACTTGGCGCCTGATAGGCTTCCCGCACCAGCATTTCCCCTCTTCTCTCTTCAATGGTCCACTCCCATGGGGAAATCGCATGCAAGGGGCTCATCGGACGACATCCTGCCACATCTGACCTACGACTGCGTAGTGTGATAGCGTAGATGAAACAAAGACCGTGTCTGTCGCCAGTTCATGTCGCCGCAGAATGGCTGCAAGGACTTCAGACCCGATCTTGGCTTTGTCGCGCTATTGGCACCGGGTTTCTGAATTGACAGGGTCCCGAGGATGAGATTGCAGTTTCATTGGCCGCCGCCACGAAGATCGATACCCACCCCTTTTGACTTGAGGCGGACACCCCAGTCGATTGGCGTTTCATGGTGTAGCCCTCGGCCTCCTACAGCACCTCTAATTTCCTCTTAATCTTCGCAGGTTCTTCTCTGCTGTTGTGCGAGATGCTCTCTACACTGTCGCGATAGTCGTTCTTTTCAGCTCACTGTCCCAACGAAGCTGCTTCGCACCGGTCTGCGAGCGGCCAGTCACTCCTTCAGGCGTTTGTTTCGCATTCCTATCATTCCACACTGGCACGGTCCTTACCACAGTTATCGACAATTGACACGCCACACATCTTCGGGACTCAGATCCGAGACCTTTCCAATAGATCTGTCTTTGCCCATCATAAACCAACATGAAAGTCTCGACAATACTGCCAGCCCTTGCGGCTCTGTGTGCCACAACTTTCGCTCAAACGTTCACAGATTGCGACCCTCTAAAAACAACATGTCCTGCAGACACCGCCCTGGGCAGATCCAACTATACCATCGATTTCCTCAAGAATGAAATGAGCAACAAGGTCTGGAACTGGACGCAAGGAAATGCGGAATACGGTAACGACGGTGCCGAATTCATCATCAACGCCAGAGGCGATGCTCCAACCGTCAAAACTCGATTTTACATCTTCTTCGGGACGGTTGAGGTCATCTTCAAGGCTGCAAAAGGCCAAGGTATTGTGAGCTCCATCGTCATCCAGTCCGACACGAGAGATGAAATAGACTGGGAATGGATCGGCGGCAATGAAACGCACGTTCAGACAAACTACTTTGGCAAAGGCAACACCACGTCATATGACCGAGCCATCTGGCATCCAGTCAACAATCCCATGGGCGAGTTCCACAACTACACCACCGACTGGTCCAAGGACAAGATTGACTTTTACATTGACAACAACATCGTTCGGACCCTCAAGTACGAAGATGCAAACGGCGGCAAAAACTTTCCACAGACTCCGGCTGACATTCGTCTGGGTATTTGGGCGGGTGGTGACAAAAAGAACGACAAGTACACGATTGAGTGGGCGGGTGGTGAGGCCAACTACAAAGATACCCCCTACACCATGTATGTCAAATCCGTTCGAATCTCCGATGCAAGCCAGGGCACTCAATACGAATACGGTGATAACTCGGGCAGCTGGCAGAGCATCAAAATCTTGAACGAAACAGCACCAATCAAGCTCGATGGCGAGAATGGCGAATCCGTCGTGAAGAGATGGCAAGGTCTCAGCCAAACCGCCAAGATTGCCATTGCCGCATCCGTCGGTGGCACCATCGTCATTGCTGCTATTGTGTTTGCCTTCTGTTGTGTCAAGCAGCGACGAGCAGGCAAGCATGAGAAGTTACTCGAAGACGCCAAATTCGAAAAGGATCGTGCTGAATTAATGGCATTCCGGGCAGAGATGGGCCGACAACGGAGCGAGAAGCTTGCCATGATGCAGGGTGGTCAAGCCATGCCTTCGAACATTGGTATGCATAATATGAGCAGTGGCCGAGGATATCAGAGATATTGATCGACAAGACCAAAACATCAATGTTGACCATTGATTCATACTTGCACAAAACCTCCATCACGACCGAAGACGACTTAGTTGCTTACCAGAGATCTGACCAAACAATAACTAGTAGGGCAAGGTGTGACGAATACTTCGAGCTCTGGGCGTATACTCGAGTGTCAAGTCCAGTTTCACAGATACGTCAAGTACACAAATTCGCATAATCGATTTTCATCTTCCCATGTCGTTCTCACTCTCTTCATTTCGCACCAGCTGCCTAGCGAATCCTCTTCATGTATTGCTGTGCCGCAATGACCACCGCGCTTTTCCACTCCCTGATACATCCAATTCCTATTCTCAGCCTCAGATGTTCATCAAGAAACATGTCTACCCAAAGAAATTATTTGCAAAACCTGGAAGGTCACGTATGCCCATGAATTCACAGATCTAATCTTCACGACCCTTCCTCTTCAATCCGATCATCCGACCCTGCAGCTTCCGGCAACCTCGAGTCAGTAACGTCCCTCCGCCAATGAATAGAAGAATCGCAGAGCTCTCACAGACAAATTGTTTGTTTCAATCGTCGCTTGTTATTTCCCTAGGTTCTCTTCTCTGTCGTGCTGGCATTGGAGGTACAGATATTGCGAAGGGTATCGGCACGGCCTTTGATGTGACGTGCCGACTTTGATGGCCTTAACCGCGAATTCCGGAATGCTCTTCGTGAGGCTTACGAAGTCCTCTTGGAAGCGGACACCTCCTGCGAGGCTGCAGACTTTCATTGGTGCATTGAGTCTGAGAGGTCATGGTCATTGGCATTGGTAGATTGATACGCGCCTATGCAGTGGGGACCGCATCGATTGTCGGGGTTTGGTCTGTCTTGCCCCTACCTTTGCTTGTTTGCCTTGGTTGCCTTGCCTTGGCCTGCTTACCTTGCCATGCTTCGGACACTTGAATGACTCCATACTCCGACAACTCTCGTACTGAGTATCTTGTCTTTCAGCTTCGAGGTGCACAGAAGCCAAGCCGAAACTTCAAACTGTGGCGGAGTCACTCATGGCGCAGCGCGGAGTAGCCTGGTCTGCTGATTAGCCATGCTGTTGACCCGTCTTGGAAGGCCTGGTATTCATCAAGGACTCGTGATGGGTTGGTGACATATTTTTGCCTGGGTATGTTGTCTCTTCCCTGGGTTTCTTGAATAGAATGGATGCGTCCTGTTCCCAACTACGGTGGGATTTGGCCTCATCGTCAGATCGAGGACGGGCCTTTCTCAACAACGGGAAAGAGGTAGGAGTGCAAGTCGAACCACTTCAGCCAACGCAGAGAAGGAATCGGTTCATTCAGAGCTGTGGTGACATCTGCCGTGTTATTTGGCGGATGTGGTAGGATTGCTCTTGCTGAGAGGGAGGCCATGATCTGTCCGCAAAATGGTTGCTGAATTGGCCCTTGTACGAGCCTTGACCTCCTGAGGAAGTCAGTAGAGACTATAATGTACTTGGGGGTGATGCCATCATCATGGATTGCGGTAAATGAGCTCTTTGTGCTCCACGTCCCATCGAGCTTATTCCCTGCATCAGCAGGGAAGATCATTCATCCGAGAGCTTGACCATAACTTCCAGAGGCCTTCGGGATCTTAGTCTTCGTCGTAGGTTGGGTGTGGAAGACGGCACCTCGCCCTCTCTCTCTCCCCTCTAGGTTGCGGTAGGATCCAGTCTCCGTAGAGGTGGGCTTGAGGTTGCATCATGGAAGCAACGGGACCAGGATAACCCAGGGTATAGTCCTATATTGCAATTTGAGAGCGCCACATTGTCCGCTGCAGCAAGCGACGTGCAGCTTTGGTTGTTATCGAGCATTCGCACATTCAGATGGGATGTGAGGGTTTGGGTGGAGGTTGACTTTTTAATGGGGAAGAATGCAAAACTGGAGGCCGAATAAATTTGACCAAGTCATAATGGCGCTGCGCCGGCTGCATTGACCCAAGTTGCTCGACTTTCAAGTCTCCTCATGCTTCGAATTTCATATGAGTGTCAGCTGTGGACCAGACTGTCACTGTTACCATTCTCTCCGTGCCATCGAAACATCAAGCGCCGATAGCCCCTAGCAGCAAAACGTCCCTGATGCTGATGTTGTACCCGAAGTCTCATTGCAAAGCGCTTTCACAACTCAGCCCTAATCTACGTAGCATTTCACGGAATGATGAGATCGAAAATATGCAATTTGGCAGACCTCGCAAGCTCCAGCTCTCTACACAACCAGGCACGTTCTATCTTGGGAGTACGCCATGATCTCAGAGAAGATGAATCTATTCGACAACGCCTTACGTTCGAGACGGAGAAAATCTTGACTTCATTCTCAGCGACTCCCCGTACTTGTAGAAAAGGAATGGTGCCGGTATCAGTGCCACGCAAATGAAACCCAACACACTTGTTGCCCATGCAGTTCCCAGATGCCGATACATGCTTGGTGCCGCCAGAGGCAGCCCTGCTGCGGCGGCGCTTCTGATGAACGTGTTGGCAGCCATGGCTGAAGCCGCTGACTGAAGATAGATATCCACGACGAACGCAATGCCATTCGTGAAGATCAGCATAATCCCAGATCCAATGAAGAAGCCCGATACCATCTGCGGCACCCACGAGATCGATGGTGAAGAGGTCCAACCAAACCAAAAGAGTCCGATCGGCAGAAGCACACTCCCAAGCATGACCGGCGGAAGTCGATCCTCGGGCAATAACTTTCCTCGAGCTCTGAGGCGTGGCTGATAATATCTGGTTGAGTAAAAAGCCACGGCGGCACAAGAAGTCAATACCCCCACAAGCAAACTCAAGAAGGAAAGAGATGCAATCTCTCGACTCCATCCACGCTCCGAAAAAGCGTAAGGGTAGGCAAAGAATGTCAGGTACATGATGGCATACACCACCGAGATGTACACTGTCATCACGTCGAGCTAAGACAGTCAGATTGGTTTCAACAAAGGTCGCAGAAGACTTTACCATTGGCTCATGCAAGAGCATCAACATCGGTCTAGAGAGGTATTTCCTCACAAATCCGTCAAAGGGATTTCGCTTCGCGTTTGCCCGAAGGCCTTGCTTCCTCGCTGCACGCTCCCTCAACACCGGCCCGAATGTCTCTGGCACAAGAATGACTGATGGAATCCCAATGGCCGCAGCGAGGATCAAGATCAGCCAAGCAGTCCAGCGCCATCCAAGATGGCTCTCCGTCACAAACGAACCTACCACCGGACCTACACTTGTTAGCGTCGGAACCACTGAAGAAGGATAGTCTGTACCAAGTGTGGGGCCCGCATATGCTGCCACTGAATAAAGAGCTGTTGCTGTCCCCCGATTTGCAGGGTCCCAGAAATCAGCATATGATGCACTGACCAAAGCAATCGGTGCAGCACCGAAGCAGCCAGCAAGGAGACGGCAGATCAGCACCGTCGCTAAGCTGTGTCCGAGAGCGACGGGTATTTGCATGATGGCGAACACAAAGAAGCCGCTGAAAAGTGGTATTTTCCTCCCGACCATTTCAGAAACGGGTCCCCAGAAAAGCGGCCCTAGAGCGTATCCAAGCACGAAGAGGGAGACTCCCAACAGCATCACCGTCTCCGACGTGTCGAATTCCTTGGCCGTCACAACGATCGTCGACGAAAAGATGGAGCTGCAAAATGTGCTGGTCAGCGTGCACAGAGCCATCAAGACAGTGATGAACCATTTTCGACTGGCCGACCACTTGAATGGATCGTCATATTGAATCTCGTCCACTGGCGCATCTGATGGACTCCTATTCTTCTCGATATCTCCACCTTCCCTTTTTGTATTGGCTTCTTGAGTCATCCAGCCGTAGTTGTGGCCGACACCGTTTTCGCAATTCCCTTGGTCGGCTCATTCAGTTCACTGGACATATTCCGCAACAATTCAATCTAGGGAAAAATGGGCGGGTTTGCAAAAGAAGCGAGTCGCCTCGGTTTTGTACGAATTGAATGGGGTTCATTTGCTGACATGTTACCGCGGAAAGACCCACCGACCTAAGTGCCGAATGCCGAATCAAAAATAACATTCTTACGAAAGGTCCCAGGAAGCGGCAACATCATCGTGAATCTTACAGACTTGCCCCCGAGGCGTTGCCCAATCGTCGGTTTACGCCTAGCAACAAGATGTATATTGTCTCCACCGTTGGTATACTCACGCCCAACTCACGGCCCTTCCTCACCGGTGTTCCGAGAATGACATCCAATTCCAAAGGCCGACCATTTTTGCAATCTGTCTGCATGCTGCTGCCGATACCAGGCATTGCCAGGATCTTGTTGATGAGTCGGTCGATGAGTTCGTATTCAAGCGGAACGCCACACTTCTGAGCAACGTCAATGACCTCCGCCATCAGCTTCCGGGTCATCGGCATTGCGTCAGGAGATGACTTTAGCCACGTCTGTGTGTCGAGCATCGTCAGGGTGGTGATCGAGTTCCAGGCGGCATTCCATACGACTTTCTCCCATCGGTTGATCTGGACATTGTCAACGACTTGGAAGACGGTTTTGCCCTCTGTCAGAAGGGAAGCAAACTTCTCCAGCTTCGCCTTCTCAGCACTGGCATCGAGCTTGGGGTTCGGAAAGATACCAATTTGCATGTCTTCGGACTTGGTATGGTTGATCACTCCCGGTTGACTTTGAATTGCGCCGACCCACGTCTCCATTCGTGTCAGAATCGTCTGCAGCGGGAATGGACCAGACTTACCACACAAGATAGGATCGTACATTGCGGCAAGACAGCGCGGAAGGGATCCTCGTTTCCGACACCTGGCAGAGGGTCAGAAGGACCGGACGTGTGTCAATGTCATTCTGCTCACCGTTTTGAATGAGAACAATTGTTGTCTTGTCGCTCACAACAGGCTTCAACTGACTAGGAACTGCATCTTGACCAATAGCTTTGTGAGCGCAGACGACATAGTCGAACGTCAAATCGGCTTCGGCCGGCGTTTTTACCACTTGAACAAAGTCAGCATCAAAGCCAGCGAATTCTGAAGCGACCTCACCTTTGAATGGCTTCACAACATGCTCGCCGTGGTTCTGGCTGATGATTTTCAAACCCTGGAGTTCTCAGCGGGTGTGATTCAGGTATGAGTCGAATTTGTTGGTTCAACCATGGAACATCATCCATACATTCGACTTTACGGCATCATAATTTGACCTTGCGAGCACCGTCAATCGGACGTCTTTGCTTCGGCTGAGAATGAAAGCATAGAATGAGCCAATGCTGTTATTGCCCTTCTCGTTAGTGCCAAAGTCCAGAATGGCTCGGACATCTCGACTTACGCACCGAGCCCGTACAACAGGATATCGATTTGCTGACTCATCTTGAACGACTGGAATTTGTCTAAGCAATGTATATGCAACTGGCGCGAAATCCGAGCAACTTATTGTTGGCAAGAGATTTGCTTGCACTCCTTCGGTGCTGACGGCCGAAATTCGTGGGGAGAAGCAGTGTGGGGATGCCTACAAAACTTCAGGCGCACCAGGCATGATCGGATTTCACAACGGGTTCTCCTCCGGGCCTACTTGGGTTAGTTCTCCTGTTCCTGAAATCGACTCCGCTTGCTCTTCATACAGTCGGGATGAAGCCCAGCAGATCCCTAACTCAGCTATATCGCTGCCGCATACAAAACCTCGATAAGCTGGCAGCGTTTCTTCCCTGACCGTCGATTACCATTGTATCAGCCATCGTGATTCCGACACATCACAATATTGAGGAGCTAAATAAGTACCAACTTGTTTCAGCCACCAACCCTCAGCAGGTACCTATAGAATTGTGACTGCAAACTGTCATCAGGAAAAAGCGTCTGTGTCATTTCGTTGACGGTGACGCAAAATAACAGATTTCGACTCCCCACATTGGAATCACCAGGATGAAGACAATTACAGGTAGCGAGCTGGCAGAACACAAGTCTAGAGACTCGTGCTGGCTAGCAGTCCATGGGAAGGTCTACGATGTCACACAATTTCTTGACGAGCATCCTGGTGGTGCGGGATTGTTGTTGAAGTCCTCTGGTGGCGACGCGACATCAGCCTATGAGTCGATACACAACCCCGAGCTGATCGAAGAAACACTGCCTGAGGAGGCATTACTTGGCGAAGTCGATACATCCACCATTTCCAAGTCACCATCGTCATCCTCACAAGAAGTGACAGAGCCCGAATCAGAATATCCACCGCTCAACAGCATAATCAACGTTGATGACTTTGAGCTAGTGGCGCAGAAATACCTCACGCCAGAGGGATGGGCGTACTATTGTTCTTCAGCGGACGACGAAACCAGCAGGCAAGACAACGCCCGCCTGTTCCGAATTCTCAAACTCCGCCCGCGAGTTTTGCGAGATGTCGAATCGATCAGCACAAACACCAATATTCTCGGCAATGAGTCCTCACTGCCATTCTTCATCTGTCCGACGGGGCTTGCGAAATATGCACACCCGAACGCAGAGCTCAACCTGGCCGCTGCCGCCGGGAAGGAGGGTGTGCATGAGATCATTCCCACAAGTCCTTCCATGTCGCTCGAACAGATCGCTGCGGCCCGGTCGTCGCCGTCTCAAACACAATACCTCCAAATCTATGTCAATCGCGATCGATCGAAAGCGCTATCGCTAATACGACGAGCTGAAAAGGCAGGCATGAAAGGTCTCTTTGTCACAGTCGATTCGCCAGTCCTCGGAAAACGTGAACGTGATGACCGAATAAAAGCCCTTTCTCTCGGCTCGTCTGCGCCGAATGCCGGTATTGCGAAGATTGCCTCAAGTACATTGCTCAATCCCAGGCTGAAGTGGGATGATCTAGCGTGGTTGAGGAGCGTTACCAAGCTGCCTCTTGTATTGAAGGGGGTGCAAACTGTGGAGGATTCGGTTCTCGCACACCAACATGGCATCGATGCCATATATCTGTCAAATCATGGTGGTAGATCTCAAGACACAGCCCAAGCACCAATTCTCACCCTCCTTGAGATACGAAAGTATGCACCTCACCTCATCAACAACCCGAAGCTGCAGATATTCGTCGATGGCAATATCAGACGAGGGACAGACATCATCAAGTGTCTCGCTCTTGGCGCTAGCGCGGTGGGTGTTGGAAGGCCGTGTCTCTACAGCATGACAGGCGGATATGGTGAGGAGGGTGTCAGGCATTTGATCAATATCCTCAGAAGCGAGATATTGGGTAACATGGGACTGATTGGAGCAACAAGAATTCAAGAATTGGTACCAGAATTGGTGAATACGCAGCGGGCAGAAATGGAGATCTTCGGAGGGGTCAGGCTATAAATTAATACTAATGAGCTTTGGTCAATGGGCTGTAGCTGTCAATAGTATCAAATCTACTTAGCTGGGCCGGGAAGCGATAGCATTGCATTGCAGAAGGTTGTGCTTGACCGACAGGCACATGGATAATAGAGTACTCTTTCCTCCACTAATTGTGGCCCCCAAACGTTCCTCTAGGAGAATATGTGTACGACTTGGAAACTCAAGCCCAGGAAGATGAGAAGCGAGTGCTCCTGAACAGATCATATACTCGTATACTTGTCGATCTCAGTCCTCTGGATGATTCCATGGTGCAGGACCAGCATTCAATCCCTAGCTCCGACGTTTCAGCATCTCTTGATCCTGCTCCTACAGATTTCTTCCCCACGACTTATCGAGTCATTATAGCCTTGATGACAAAACTTCGGCCAGGGTTCTCTCTTACGCAAGAAGCACCTGTTCATATCCAGCAGTGCGCGTCCCTTGCTGTAAATAGGCAACGCCGCTACAGTGTACCAACACGAGGACCACGGCGGGAGGGCAAATGCAGATCCTGCTATTCAATTCCGCTGGACGACCAACAAACCATCAATGGTTTTCTGCGAACAATATGATTCCCATGAATCATGGGCTCTAGTCGTCTAGTGAGCCGATCCAGTTCGAAGGCGTGTTTGTACAATGCCGTTGGAGCAAAATGAGGTTATGCTGCAGCATCTTCGACGGAGCAAGCGACCACAGGTCTGGCATTCAAGATCCAGCAGAGCTGTGCGCAAGCGCAGAGTGAAGTGATGATATTTCCTTTACTGCTAATGGGCTACAATCATGCTCGATGACAACGAGAAGAGTCAAAAGATATATGACACTGGGTTGAGCAAGATTTTGGATCTCGTTTCTTTTCGTCTCCGTGATCATCTCCATCCTACCACTCCCGAATGCTCCCATCAGGTCCATAAAACTCCTTACACTGCCACGACTGCGTGTCCTTACTTATCCTCCTCACCACCTCCTCGTCAATTTCAATACCTAGCCCTACACCTGTCGGCGCCCTGACATACCCCTCCTCAATGTTAAACACTGACTGGTCAACAAGGTACGTATTGAGGTCTTCCTCTCCGGCCTCAACGTTATAGTGCATTCCCAGACTCATCTCCTGAATCACAAAGTTCGGCGTGGACAAAGCGACTTGTATGCTCGCCGCCAACGCAATCGGACCAAGTGGACAGTGAGGCGCGATGGCGACATCATACGCCTCTGCCATCTGTGCTATCCTCTTCGTCTCACTGATCCCACCAGCATGCGCAATATCGGGCTGGAGAATATCAATGCTCGCGTCCTCTAGATATCGCTTCGCATCCCAGCGGGTATACAGTCTCTCTCCCAGCGCAATCGGGATGCTTGTCAATCCACTCAACTGCTTCAGTGCCTCAGGATGCTCGACCAACAATGGCTCCTCGATGAACAAAGGGTTGTAGGGCTCAAGCATCTTCGCAAGCTGTTTTGCCATGGGTTTATGTAACCGGCCATGAAAATCCAAGCCGGCATCTAGACCCAACCCTTTCACGATTTTCAATCGCTCGACTGTCGCTTCCAATACCTTTGGTGAATCAAGCCAGTTGACGTCCTCAGTCGCATTCATCTTGATACACTTCAGGCCCTGTGCGATTCGGGCCTTTGCGGCGCTCTCGACGTCGGAGGGTCGATCACCACCTATCCAAGCGTAGACTTGGACTTTGTTGCGTACCTTCCCGCCCAGGAGGCGATAGATGGGTACGCCAAGCTTGCGGCCTTTGAGGTCCCAGAGGGCAATGTCGATTCCTGATAGTGCGGACATGAAGACTGGTCCGCCACGGTAGAAGCCCAGTCGCCAGATTAGTTGCCAGATGTGTTCGATGTCACTGCAATTCTCACCGTCAGCTTCCTGTTCACCAGATCACCCAATATATTGCGGACGAGTACTCACTCAGCTTCCATCCCGACAACGCGCTCAATAATCTCGTCCAAGGCACCCTCAACAGCCTTGGTGTGACCCTCCAGTGTCCCCTCTCCCCAGCCATAGCAGCCATCGCTGTCAGTGACCTTTACAAAAAGCCACCTGGGCTTTACCCGGAAGTACTCGACACTTTTGATCTTGGCGAGAGGTTGCTGGGGCGCAACTGGTGCCTTGGCGCCGCTCGTGACGCCGCTAAGGCTTCTTAGTTGATCGGTTGCCATGGTGTTGGTGTGACTGCGTTTGTGGTAATGTTATCGCTATCGAACGTGGTGAGGCGAGTCCTGGAAGAGCTGGGCGTCCTTCAAAGCCATTTTTTGGATGAAAGTCTCCTGATATGGGGGTCTTTGCCGACGCACGAGTCCTTCCCACGTGCGGAGAAGTCGTGTTGAATCGCCGTGTGGGAAGAGTATATAATTTGCGTGGGAATCCGTGGGATGGTACCCATTGGGCTGACAGACGGCTTTCCGCCGACCATGCACCAGAGTGCGTTCCCCGTCTTTTTGCTCAGCAAGCGCAAAGAACCCTGCAGGGCTTGATTCCAATGCGGAGGCAAGTGCCTGATAGGCTTACTTTGGATCATTTGATGCCAATTTCTGTCTCATTGGACACGAGACTTGACTTCAAACTAGATGAAAGCTCGAGATTGGACCTACTCCACAGCTACTCCAAACGAACGCCCCCATGCCCGGTCACCCCAGACTGATTTAACCAAAACTAATTAAGATTCTCGTGACCTTGTCCTGGAGAACAAATGAGATCTGAAGAAATGTTCCGCATCTCACTCCCCATCTTTCAATAGTTGCGTGGCCGTCTCAAGCAGCCTCGCAGCCTCTTGCAACAACTCCCACCTTGACTCGCTAAAACTCTGCCCAAACAGCCCAAACAAGCCGACAACTCTATTTCGACCACCATGAAGCATATGGAGGTCATCTGGCGTCTTAATATTTCCGAATTGGTTGAAGTATGCTCGAGCGTCATCAAGTCGGGCCTGGAAATGACTCTCGGCCGTCGGCGTTTGAATCTGGCCTGACCAATTCAGGTCAGGTGATGGGTGCGTATTGTGCGTCGGCAAATGACTGGGGAATGGTCTTAGGACGCCATCCAAACCATATCCATACGACCATAAAACGAGCAATGCGTGGTAGATTGCCCATGCTCGGTTAAGTAGATAGTCGGCACGACAGTTGTAAAAGTCTTGTGAATTGCTAGCATGCATGACGTGGGGCCTGAGAAGTTGAAGAGCGTGAAAGGCAGCACTCCTGGCGGCTGATGTCTTGACCCATTCCATTATCCTGCGCTTGGCTCGATCACGATCGGCTCGCGTGATTACCCTGCCAAATAGCTTTTGTGCTCCCATGAAGATCTGGCGGTCGAGGAAATCAATGTGTAGAGAGATATGGCTGAGGTGATGGAGCACGTCAGCTGCAGAACATGAATCCCGATCTTCAGAGCTGGTGATTTGCTGCCATGGCAGCGATGCGTTTTTCAGGTGACTCATGCTCTCGTCGAAGTCGCGCTTCCAGAAATCGAAGGATTTTGCCAGAGCTTCTCGCCAGGTTCCTGGCATTCCAAGCGAAGATGACGCACCTAGACTCGATACTTGTAGATCTCGTTGATGGAGGTGCCAAGTGATTGAAAGGAGACCCGCCATCAGTATAGTCCTCCCAAAGCTGTTTGTCCTCACCTTCTTGCCTGTCAATATTCGTTTCAGGCCGTCCAAAAATGTTGTTGGCTTGATGCCGTGCGTATGCAGGCTGGCATGAACTCGACCAACCTCGGCGGCAGATGTTGCCGACCACAGCGCATCGTCGCATGGGAGGGGCAGTCTCAATTCGTGCACCACCATGATGGCTGCATGCCCGAACAACACTGCGTTCGTGGCATCAAGGACAAATGCCGCAAAAGCTGCCCGTCTTGTCGATTCGGTATCGATCCATCTGTGCCATGTTTCATCCGGTGTCGTGGGTCCAGGGGTGCGTCTCGCTGTGTCGTCGTCGCCAATCAGAGTGGTGCCTCGTCGCATCAAGTTGATCATTGTGGCGGAATGGACATGTGCGCGTTCGTGCATCTGTCGCGTGGAGCTGAGCTTCTCGTAGACCTCCAGCAGCAGTAGTGTTTGAAAGACCCAGAGCTTGGCTGGTGGACGGAAGTCGACATGCATGAAAATCTGCCACCTCAAATGCCATGCTACGAACGTCGCAAATCGCGATGCTGCTGTTGTCTTCGTTTTGCCATGCCGAGATGAGAGCCGAGATGCGCCAATGGCCATGACCGCCAGGACGAGGAGGTCGTTGGCGGCGTCTGCGGAGAAAGTGGGCTGGTGAAGGATGGGAAGTTGGCGGTGGAAATGCTTCCAATATGATCCCAAGTAGAGCTGCATCGAGCGGAGACTGAGCACATGATCTTCGGCATCCACATCGTCTCGGAAGATTTCCTGTCGCAGCGATGTTATGTCACTGTTTTCAGCGTCGGTGAATCGACTTTGCATGAGGTTGATCAGTTTCGATCGTTTCGACGATGAGATCCAGGCGATGTCCTCGGACGTCAGGAGCTCGAAATCCGAGGTAGACGCTGTGGTATCGAAACCTATTTCCTGCGGCAGGGTATCGTGATTGTAGTCGGTGAACATTGGAGTGCTCCCAAAAGACATGAAATCGTTACCCAGAGATCCAAATGCGTTGATTGCGGCACCAAAGAATGGGCCTCCGTTTGGGTTGGGGAATTGCTCGTCGAACAGCCAGGCCGTGAACTCGTCGCGAATGGAGGCTGGCGATTCGTTGATTTCTGGTAGTGCAGGGAGCGCGTACTCGTTGGCGTTGGTCCCGAGATGTTGCGGGTAGCCATTTGCTGTTGCCACAGTCGGTGGTTGAGGATTGGCCATGTCAATGGAGAAGCCGTTGATATTGCCTGTCAGAGTCGTTTGAAGTGGGTAGTCGGGCGGGGACTGGAGGTGGGCGGACCTGCCAGATGATGTTGCGTGCGTTCTTGAGATCGCTGGGGGGGAAGTGGCTTGTGTCACCCTGCTCGTCACCGAAGATTCGACACCTCGTGCATGAGCAGCTGATGAAGAAGTCAATTCTGGCTGACTGCTGTTGATCTTGGCGTACGAGCTGTTTCTGTTTAGCGAGGAGAGCCGCGGCCTTCCGACTCGTCTGGTACCGCCATCGGCATCTTCGTCGTCACTCGATAAGGCTTCGGCGGACCTGCTTGGCGGAGCATCGTGCCTCTCGCGATGGCGGACACAAAGATCCTGTCTCACAAACGTTCGCGTACATCCTGGAAAATCACACTTGTAGATATCCTTTGGATTGTGGTTTAGCTGATGGCGGCCAAGATGCTCGGCACGAGTGTATGACTTCCCGCATCCTTCAAAGGTGCATTCGAAGCGTCGCGTCGGTTTGCTCGAATTTGCGGTGTTGGGAGTGTGTTGAGGATCGGTGATTGGCGGATTTTCATTGTTGACGATGTTGCCACTTGCATCTCTTTTGTGTCCCACGGCCATGTTTCCTTAGCTTACCTGGTTCGCATAATGCGCTCGTGCGCGCATGCCAGCCTGGAATGTGGTTTTCGTTTCAGAGAACACAGATTGAGTGTCAACAACCCACCAGGTCAGGTGAAAATTGTTCGGTCGCTTGTCCCGAGGTCTCCATTGGCCAAAATGTCTGGGCGCTGAGATGGGCATTTCTGGGGTTACTAGTGCGTTTGTGGAGGGCGCCATTGCCACACTTTGTGCCCGAAGCAAGCACTAATATGTGATCCATGTTTGAGAGCATGATCTTGTGGATGTAAACGCAGAGTCTCGCTAGGCTGATCAGACACGAACACGTGCTTTCCATGCGTGCCGCCAGTGAGGTGGTTGGCACCATGAATCAGATCACATGCCATGAGATGGTGGAACAAATCTTCTGCTGCAAAATCAACTACGCCGGATCTGCGACAAAGTTTGCCGAATCGAATTGGAGGGTGACATTGACATTACTTCTATGCTCAGCTTCGGCTATGCCCAAATTCCATCCATGCTGACCAGATCACAACAGGTACACAAATTCATCGTTCTGTCGATCTGACAAATCCAGCAAAGCCTTTTCTCCGAGGTGCGCCTGCTCACTTGCCTCGACATCGGCTTCATCCTGCGTGTAGTTTTTCTCCATAGACAAATCCTTGATCTTGGCTGGCTTGCCATTCGCAACTCTCTTTCGCTCCTGCAACTTGTTCAAGAATATAAGATTGGCGGCTTGGATGCCGGTCAAAGCAACAAGCGTGACAAAGATGGCCAAGACCTTTCGAAGACCCGGTGTGTATTCTGGCGCATCCTTTTTGCTGAAGAGCAATGGTCCAATGATGTTACCGGCAGAGCTTCCGGCATTGTACAATGACATAACGACAGACTGCGAGAATTGTCAGCAAACGGATCCGAAGAGGAGAGGGGGGGAGACACAAGCTTACCTTCTTCGTTGTGCCAGCGGTGTTTGAAATGATCCAGCTTGCAATCAACGGGTTTCCGGCGAACAGGAATGCCAAAAGGTAATACCCAGCAAGCAATGCTCCTTGCTTCGATGGATCATCTCGGGGCAAGACATATAGCATCACCAGGCCGGCGATCACCGGAAGACAGAACGCGGCTAGCACAATCGACTTGAATTTGATCTTGTAGGCTGCCCAGGAACCGAGGAGGATGACAATCAGCTGAAGAGCACCAAACGGAATGTTGAGAAGTGAAGTGATGTATTTGTCGTAGCCAAGGCCAGAAATGACCAGTGGTCCGAAGGTGTTGGTGACAGATGCACCGACGTTGAGCAGAAGGGACAAGCCGATCCAGATGTATGTCTTGGGCTCGATGCTCAGTTCCAAGACGTGAGACCACTTGAATTCGCGAGATCCTGTTCCAGTCTGATTGGCTCGAAGTCGTTCAATGGCTTGCGCTTTTTCGTGCTCGGTCAAGAATCGAGCCGACGGAATGTCGCTGTCGAGCTTCCAGTAGATGGCGGGTGCGGTGACGACAGTAACTAAACCGACAAACAGGAAGATGATCTGCCATTCATGGAGCGAGTCGCTCTTGATGTGGCCAAGGCCGTAGGACAAGGCTGCTGCAATCATGGTGGCAGCTCCGTTGGTGCCGTACCAGCATGCCACTCGTACAGGCTGTTCAGCACGTCGATACCACTGACTCGTGATGACGGAAAAGAGTGGCAAGCATCCGGCTTCGAACAAGCCGAGGAAGAAGCGAGCTGCCATCAACGATTCGAAACTTAGCGCCGCAGCCATGCAAGTTTGAGCAATACCCCAGCCCAAGCACAGAGTTGGCATCAGAATGCGATGGGGGACCTTGACGATGAGGAAGGATGAAAATGGTTGCCATGCTAGTTGCGCGATGGGCGCAATCGATCCGACAAGAGAGTATTGGTTGCCCGTGAGATGAGCATCTTGCTGCAAGCCGAAGACCGCACCATACCCGAGGACGGATTTGTCGAGGATTTGCAGGAAGTAGACCCATACCAGGATGGCCAGAATTACTTTGTCGGTCTTTCGTTTGATTCTCTTGTCGTCCTCTTCTGTCAGAGTAACACGCTGATCGCCAACGATGGAAAGGGCTCTGTCACCATGTTGTTTGAGGTCCTGCGAGATGCGGGAGCTTACACTCTCTTTGTGCATCTCGGCGACGGCCGTTTTGTTGAGGTCAGTCATGTTGAAGGCGATGGTAAGCTTCAATGACGGAATGACCACGAAAGATGATCAGGATGACGAGGTAAATATATTGTTGATCACCTCGTGGGGAAGGTTGCAATTCAGTAGCCGGCAAGAGGAGGTCTCACAACCTCAATAACCGACCGCTTTGAAAGATATTGGGGGACAGCCAAGACGGGGAGGCGTCGCATAATTTTTCGCAGAAGGGTGAGCACATGGTGGATGAAATTGCTGGTGGCCAGTAAAAGTGGCAGATTCGCCACTAACATGCACTAAGTGGGTCGGGATCCGGGGACTAAGCACGCTTGGAAAGGTGCTTGTTGCCAATGACCTCTGGGGATTCATGCTTCTCATTCGTGGGGTTTCCGGGGGATACTCCACGAAAATCACCACGCAATTCCACCTCGGTTTTGGAAAGCTCGTCGACTTTTTGCCTCTACTCGTGGTAAAGTGAGATAAGGATTGAAGCGTGGGGATCAGCATGATCGACCATGTAAAATGTTTTCCTTCTCAGATGGAGATATCTCTCTCCCAACAGCGCGAGCTGATGTTGACCGCTCCCCTATCTGTGCCTCTGCGAACTGTTGCACAACATGTCCACCCCGAAAAGATTGAGTATCGTGTCACACCGCGAGAGTGTTGATCAACAGAAACATCGAGATGATGCGGGCCACCTCGTCAGACCAGCCAGGCTGGCCGCTCTCACCGAAGATGAGTACAACAAGCTGGGCAGGAAAGCGACATGGAAGATGGACATCATTATCATGCCCATCATGACTATCATGGTAGCTGACAGCGAAGCTGAGATTGAGTGGCCAATTGCTGATGGATATTACAGTACATCCTAAACTACCTTGACCGACAAAACATCGCCAGTGCTCGTCTCGCCAACATTGAGGAAGACCTCAACCTTTCTGATGTAGATTACCAAACTAGCGTTAGCATTTTGTTCGTCGGGTACATCCTCATGCAAGTCCCTTCAAACATGATCGCAGGCAAGATCAGATGGCCGGGAGTCTACATTTGCTCAGCCATGGCTGTTTGGGGCATCATCTCTGGGCTGATGGCTACTGTTCACAGCTTTGCTGGCTTGCTTACCTGCCGTTTCTTCCTGGGCTTTGTCGAGGCGGTATTCTTCCCCGGTAAGATGACCAAGCTTGAGGGTAGTATCAATTCTGACAATCACCAGGTGCTGTGTTCTTCCTTTCCCTCTTTTACAATCGGAAACAATTTGCCTTCAGAACCGCCATCCTCTACTCCGGATCTCAACTCGGAAACGCTTTTGGAGGCCTCTTCGCCATTGCCATTTTGAATCTGGATGGCGTTCATGGCCTTGAGGGCTGGAGATGGCTCTTCATTGTCGAAGGGGTCTTGACTGTCGGCCTTGCCATCATCTTTGCATTCTTTCTTCCCAACTCAAACGAGAAGATCATCGGCCTTTCCGAACTCGAATGTGAATGGGTTCAGTGGAACTTTGAGTCGGATCTCGGTCAGCAGGACAACTCTGACGAAGAAACGGCATGGCAAGGTCTTGTCATGGCAGTGCGGGATCCCAAAACGTGGCTCTTGATGTCAATCCTGTACCTCACCTACATCGACGGAACGGTGGTCAACTTTTTCCCATCCGTCGTGAGCACCTTGGGCTACGATCGAAACAAAACCTACGGATTGACAGCACCACCATTTGTACTCTGCGTCGTTTGTATGCTGTTCAACGGTTTCCACTCTGACAAGGTATGCCACATCACTTGCCATGTTTTCGCTCTCATTGGCTGACTCCCACTTATAGAAGCAAGAGCGTTTCTACCATATCGCCGGCCCTCTCGCAATTACAGTCATCGCCAACATCATCGCCGTCTCAACGCTCAACACCGCAGGCCGATACGTTGCAATGATGCTCCTGCCTGCCTCGTTTTACTCTTCCGCCGTCGTCATTCTGTCATGGATCGCATCCTCTCTCAACCAGCCAAAAGCTAAGCGGGCGGCGGCCATCGCCCTCATTAACTCGGTATGCAATACACCGAATATCTGGGGATCATATCTCTACTTTGGTGCACCACGATATCTGGTTGCCTTTATTGTCCTTCTCGCCGCGAGCGTTGGGGCAATCGTAATGGCCTTTGTGACTAGAATGTACCTGAGCAGACAGAACAAGAAGCTTGAGATCGGGCAAGATACTGGGAGGAGTGGGCCAACGGAGGCTCAAATCGCTGCTGGATTTAGATACACCTTGTGAAGTAGGTATGAAGGGAAGAAATATAGATTAGAGAAGACCGGCAGACTAGAGAGAATGGTTCGTGAACCCCTTTCAACCGCCTCTCCCTGCGACACTGCCTTTTTCGGGTATTATTCGTCACAGCTGTTCTTTGCCTGGCATATGGGGTTGAGGGAGGTGATGCAGAGGCAGGACTGGGCAGGGAAGGATCATAATGGGAAGGAGGAATGGCTGACTCGAAATCCCGAGGAGGCTTCGACACAGTGAGTGAAGTTGGGCGTTTGAAATTGCATGACTGAAGGGAAGGCCAGAATGCCGATTTCTTGTCTGTTGGAAGGAGGCATGACAGCTGGCAGCCAGTAGCAAGTAGAGATTCTAGTGCGAGAGGAGCTGTTCTGAAACACTCGAAACACTCTCCATCGAGCGGAATCCAAGATCAGCCATCCCAAACAATGCTTTACTTTGGAATAGCTGACTTCCCTGTTGCTATCCCTCAATGAACTCCTGCAAGCAGCAAGCACAACTCCAACAAAATTCTCTCCTGAGTAGATGAGCCTACGAAGTCGAGGTTAACCTGGATGTCCGCGGTAGTCCTTCATGTCGACAGGCATGGAAGCAAGGTTGTAAGGCTGGAAACAGTCGTGCGGGTAATATGCTCATTCAGCTTGTAAATCATCATGACGGAATAGTTATTGCTCTTCTGCTTGCTCACTCGCTTGCTAATTGGAAAAAGGAGTCTCTGACCACGTGTCCACCGCCCTCTCCATTCACACATCGATGCCTAATGCTGCTCTGCTCAACCAATTTTCTTCTCGAGCTTCTTAAACAGCCTCCCTACCCCTTTTTCAACCTTATCCGCCGTGCTCGGTTTCCGCCCATCACCTATACTCGACTTGCTCGGCTTCTTGTGGTGGTGCGTGCTCGCTTCCGCTTCCGTAGGTCGGTAGACTTGCTGATGAACATCGTAAGGGCTCTGACCCTGTCCCTGCGGGGGTTGCCCGTGACCATAGTTGTATTGGCTATACCCTCCGACGGGCGGCTGAGAAGTGGAGTGGGCGGGTGTATATTGGCTAGGTGGGCCCCCGGAGGAGAGGTAGTCTGCGTACTGAGGCTGGACATGCGCCAGGGGCTTCGATGGTGGGGATAAGCTGTTGTAGAACTGACTTCCTGGAGTCATGGCTGCGTGCGGTTCCCCTGTTTGATGCGGCACATATGTTTCTGCCGCAGTGGACTGTCGTTGTCCTTGAGACAATGTGCTGGCAGCTCCAGGGCCGAAGGATGGTGTTGCTGACGTTCCCGAGCTGTGTCGGTCGTGTTGAGAGTAGCCAAAAGGAGGAGGTTGGGATTGGTAGCTAGCCGTAGACGATGGAGGGAGAGGGCCATACCCGCCGCTTGATCCAGGTGGCGGCGGAGGTGAAGTGTGTCCTGGCTGTTGCGGAGGAGGCGAAGCGTAACCTCCACCGAATGAGGCTGGCGGTCCTTGTCCAATCTGATACACTCCCTGCGTGGGCACACCTGGGGTGTATCCTTGATCGTGTCTGGCCGCTTGTGACAAGCCCGTGCCACTAGTGCCATCTTCAGGAGGTGGTGTCTTTTCCCGATGCGCGATTGGTTCAGGCGCGGCAGGGGCCGCAGGATTGTATGCCATGGGGGTGAAGTCCGTTGATTGAGGTTTGCTTCTCTCAGAGGCTTCCCTTGCTGGTGGAGATGACAAGTCCGAGATGGCAGGAGAAGGAGATTGTACCGGCTGTTGTCCCGGTGGGCCGCCTGGAGGTGGAGGAGGTACGTTGTGGCTCGCGAAAGACAAAGTCGGACTGACTGCGCTTTGCTTCTGTTGTCCATTGTATGTGGGGTCTGATATCGCCATGTTCTCGAGGTTTTGCACGACAGGGCTCATTGCGCCTGCCGGTTTCTCGTGAGATTTCACGGGCTTATGGTGTTGCTGTTCTGGCTCAAGTTCTGCGATATCAAGTTGATTTGGTGGGAGAAGTTTCTTGAAACATTCGATCACAAGCCGCGCATCATCTGGCGCCCAGAAGTATATATCGAGTGTATGCAATTTGTACTTTGACCGATTCGTATCTCTTGGATCGGCACTCGCTAAACACCATTCTTCGGGATTTCGACCTGGCTTGGGGGAGGCGGGACTCGTTTGTACGCCATCCACTTCGATCGTTACGAGGGTTGGGAACTTGTAGGAATTGACGATGCGACAGGTATCGATGTGGCCATTGAAGGCATCTTGACTGGGGGTGCCAGGATTATTGGCGACTTCGATGCGACTTGTGTGCCGTGTGGAATTGTAGTAGATGTAAAAGTAGGAGGCTTTGTCGAAGCGATGTAGCAGAGGTCGGATTGTTGGTTGCGCAAAGTAGTAATGGATGTCTGCGAAGCTGTTCCCCGTGTCAGAACTCCAAGTGTCGGCATCAGGCTCTGACAATTGCGACTCACACCGTGACGAGGCGCTCTTCACCGGGATAAGGTGGCATGACGACGCCCCCGCCTCTCACCAGGGTCTTGAAATTCGACGGCGACAGCAACAGTGTTCAGAGGATGTCTGCGAGGTGATTGAATGTTTAGACTCTGATGCAGAGCGGTGTCTGCTCCCAACACGATCGCAAGTGATGCTTGTGTTTGACTCGTTCGTTGGTTTGCATCTCTTAGTCTTCACAAGCGCAGGCGGTTACACAAGGTCAACGGTAATGGTGGAGGTCGGCACTCGATAAGGCCCGCTATTGGGTTGTTCTGTGATTGGACTCGGAAGACAGCCTTCCTTTTCAATGCCGGACAACAGCTGACTCTGCGAAGCCATCATGAGATGATATGTAGTCATCATGCTGGGAGCGAGCAGATGTAATATCCTTCAATTCTGAAATGCTAATGAAGCTCAACCTTGTTCGACCTTTGATCCATCGAGCTCATTGTCCCGGAGAAGAGGTGATGGTGCACGCGCTGCAAAGAGAAGGGGTGATTCAACTCCGAGCTGCGCTAGATCTAACTTGTGCGTGGAAAGCTTCTAGAAGCATGATGCTGCTTCAGGTGCATTTCTGCCAGCAAAGGAACTTGCCGTAACCATTGCGAGACTGTGAGACTGTGACCGGAGCCAACCCCACGAAATTCCTCTCCACAACTTTCAGGCCCGATCTCCCACTTCGCCGTCGGCTCTCTCCCGATGCGCCCTGAGCTGGATTCAACAGGGCAAAACCCTGTGGTGGTTTGAGATACAGGTTTTGGAAAATTGTTGACAGACGAGCAGATTTGAACGCATAGAGGGAAAAGACAACGTTGACCACTATTCACTCGACACCAACTTGTCATGGGCAGCATGGCATTGTCCTTTCCGAAGATGTTCTCTTTGGAGGGGAGGACGGCGGTCGTCACTGGTGGTACTCGAGGGATAGGAGCAGCAATGGCTATCGCATTGGCTGAGGCAGGAGCAGATGTCATCCTCATCCAGCGGGATGAATCAAACAAGACGACTCACGACCATATCCAATCTCTCGGTCGAAAATGCAGTATCTACACAGCGGACCTTGCCTCACAATCGGAAGTGGCCTCTCTCACCACGCGAATCCTCGCCGACAAACACGATCCCAGCATTCTTGTCACATGTGCTGGCATCCAGCGTCGACATCCTTCGCATGAATTCCCTCAAACTGAATGGGACGAAGTGATTCAGGTCAATCTCACCACCGTTTTCACCTTGTGCCGAGATCTGGGTGCATACATGCTTACCCGAACACCTTCAGCATCCGGCCACCGAGGAAGCATCATCAACGTCGCATCTCTTGCTACCTTCCAGGGTGCGCTCACCGTTCCAGCTTATGCTAGTGCGAAAGGAGGTGTGGGACAACTGACCAAGGCTTTATCCAACGAGTGGGCGAGCAAAGGAGTGAATGTCAATGCTATTGCTCCAGGATACGTTGCCACCGATATGAACGAGGCGTTGATCAATAATCCGGTGAGAGCACCGCAGATCTTACAAAGGATCCCAGCGGGCAGGTGGGCCGCTCCGGATGATTTCAAGGGGCCGACGATATTCCTGGCCAGTGAGGCGAGTCTGTATGTGAGCGGTGAGATTTTGACCGTTGATGGGGGATGGATGGGGAGGTGATTGTATTGCTCTCATTCTGTATTTCTCATGGGCCCTGAGGCAACCGACATTACGATGAGCCTGGCTGAAATTGTATCTCCTGGCTGCCTCGCCATTAGATTTGGCCTTCCAAGGGCTGCAGAAGGCAACTCCAGTTCTATGAGAGTCATTTGTCTAGAACGTATCCTGTTGAGACACCTGCAACGTCATTGTCGGCAGCGAGATTCCTTACTCCACAATTTAAAGTTTTATGAACTCAGAGGTATGTTTCCAGGTTTCATCATAGTGGCGTTACCTGTCGCTACATCCTTGAAACACGGAATCGCTCCAAGAATATTTTCCAGGTGTATGCGGGTCGATCAGATCACTAATCGCCCCTTCACCGACTAGAACATGTGGATATTGTTTGCTCAAACTTTGTGACGCCATACAGTGGGAGGTTGATATTAAGATGAATTCCGGAGCTCCGAGTAGATCAGTTTCTCTTGCGATCTCGACCATAACCACCCCTCCATCCTCTTTGTAGCTCGTCTCTCCTGTGCTGATCCAAATCAGTCATAGCTATGCCCGAGGAGAACTACTGTCTTCTACAAGGCTTCGAGTGGAACGTCCCACCAGACCAAAAACACTGGATCCGCCTCAAGAATGTATTGCAGGACTTGAAAGATGTTGGCATCGACAACGTTTGGCTTCCACCTGCATGCAAAGGTGCCGGTGGGACAAAGGCAAATGGGTACGACATCTACGACCTCTACGATCTGGGAGAGTTTGATCAGAAAGGGGGAAAACCTACAAAGTGGGGTCCCAAGGAGGACTTGGTCGATCTGAGTAAGAAGGCTGAGGAGTTGGGCATTGGGTTGTATTTCGATGCAGTGCTTAATCACAAGGCCGGGGCGGATGAGAAAGAGAAATGCAGAGTGCAGGAGGTGGATCCAGACGACCGCACCAAAGATGTCGGAGAGGCCCAGGAAATAGAGGCGTGGCTGGGGTTTAACTTTCCCGGCCGTGGTGAGAAGTACAGCAGTCAGAAGTGGCATTGGGAGCACTTCAGCGGCACTGACTACGATGCTGGGAATGACAAGACGGGCATCTATCGTATCCTGGGAGACAACAAGTACTGGAGTCAGTCAGTTGGAGATGAGTCTGGCAACGCGGATTTCCTGATGTTTGCTGATGTGGACTATTCGCATCCAGAGGTCATTCGGGACGTCATCAACTGGGGCCTTTGGGTAGTGAAGGAGCTGAGGCTGAAAGGCTTCAGATTTGACGCCTGTCAGCACTTCTCGGAGCGCTTCACCAACGAATTCATTGCGAGCCTCGAGAAGGAGTTCGGTGCCGGTGCCATGTTCCTGGTTGGTGAGTACTGGAGTGCGAATGTGAAGGAGATGCTTGAGTATCTGGATCAGATGAAGCATAAGTACTCCTTGTACGACTCACCTTTGGTGTACAACTTTTCACGGATCTCTACAAGCGAAAAGGCCGATCTACGCAAGGTCTTCGATGATTCCTTGGTTCAAAAGCGTCCCGAAAATGCCGTCACAGTGGTTATGAACCACGATACGCAGCCTGGTCAAACTGTCGAGACGAAGATTGAGGGCTTCTTCAAGCCGCTGGCATATTCTTTGATCCTCCTGCGGAAAGAAGGCTACCCGAGCATCTTCTACGGCGACCTGTACGGTATGAAGGGTGATCACCCCGAGCCTCCAGCCTGCGATGGTAAGCTGGCTGATATTGCATTGGCTCGCAAGCTGTACGCATACGGTGACCAAGAGGATTACTGGGATGACCCGAACTGTATTGGTTTTGTCCGACGTGGTACAAAGGAGCATCCATACGGCCTTGCCTGCATCATGAGCAATGCTGAAAACAACCAGATTAAGATGGCTGTTGGCCAAGAGCACAAGGGTGAGATTTGGACTGATGTACTTGGTTGGCAGACCGATGAGGTCAAGATCGACGATGATGGATTTGGTACTTTCCCCTGTCCGGGTACCTCGGTTTCAATCTGGGTGAACAAGGAGGCGACTGGTCGTGAAAGGTTTGGCAAATTGTGCGTACCCTCTACATTTCCCCTCCTGATACATACTGACCAGATGATAGTGATTCTGAGATCTACGCAAAATCCTAGACAGACCTTGAGATTGGATTTGGAAGGGGATAGATTGGACCGGAAGGGTGATAGGAAGGGACCACATTCGACAGGGGAACGGTGGCCAACATCTCTGCGAATGAAAGGAGCTGGACGTTACCGGCCTGGGCCAAAGGGTACAATCTTCTAATCCAGAATGTTGACGGTGTGCATGATGGATGTCTCTCACCATTTGAGGCGAGAGTGTACATCAGTGACAGCGTGGCAAATTGATATCTCAGCAGCTGGCCTCGGCCTTCAAACAAAAGGCAAAGCTGGACAACAAGTGCATTCCATGGACGGTATCAAACGTTCCTATCCAATAGAAAGTTGATACGTAGTGGCTCCACTGAGTTGCTCTTCCTTCTCGTCAATCCTTCTCATCATCTCAGCATGGCAACCTTCTTGTTGATGTTCAATGAAAACTTTTTCAAATGCAAGCGCACGCCATAGATGTCGTTCAGGATGGACCAGCATTCTCCGAAAACGGGTCAAATTCTACTCAAAGAAATGGTGGGGATATGCCAAACTTCTCTAAACAAAACAACCAGCAATCCACTCGATGACCCTTCCGTTGTTCCTCCAGAACGCTGTCGAGTAGGTCTGCAGTGAAGTCGCTACGGCAGATTGGATTGTTTGGTTGCCTAAGCCGTTGGACCTCCCACGAGGGCTCCATCATTTGGTGCTTCCAGATCATACAGGAAGACTGGGCACATAAACCCTGGGTCCAAGGATGGTGTTGTGGCTCCAGCTATTGTCCATAATGGTCCGGATCTGCCGCATTGCTTCCATATCCCCTAATGTGGGTGTCTGCCATTTCCCATGGGCCCATCCCAAATCCACAATCTCGGCAAAGTATGATGCGTTGCAAATATCAATCAGCTTAGCGAGGGTACCGACTTGAGCATCAGTAAACCGGCCATGGAGATCAAGATAGCTAAGGCTCAAAATACTCGACCTTTGTTGCCACACGCGACGGAGATTGTTTCTGATTTGTTGTGCGATGCGTCCTGCGTCGAGTTCGTCCTCTGGCGAGCCTCGAGAACGATGGTGTCTATTCATGCCACTGACTTGCGTGCCGATCAGGTGAGTTTGAATAAAATTCGAAGAGCGGACTAGTCAAGCTATCATAGAGAACATTGCCAGCGTCGAAAATGTAGTCGAGATGGCTCAGACTAGGGGTAGGGAGCATATCCAGGGATAGGAGTTGATTCACCTTCGCTGACATCAAGCCTCTGCCACCAAGGCGAAGAGCCTTTGCATGAATCAGTTTGAGCCACACTTCAATTCGTGAGGCTACTGGAGGCCAACGGCGCTGCTGAACGGGCGATTCAAGCCTCCTTACGAAAATGCCCTCTCTCTTCATCATAATCGATACAGTTTCTTGTTGCGCCACCACTTCAAAGCAAGTAAGGAGAAATGTGGAACAACCGGAGTTGTCTCCAGGCCTTGAAGCTCATCTTCCACATCACTGTGTAACGAGTATTTGCGGTGTAGTAGAGCGCTGTCGTGTTGGCCGTCTCTTGTCCGGCATTTTCTGCCTCGTACAAAGCCTCAACACATGAGATGGCGGCTGGAACCACAGCACTATTGCGGCCCATTTCGGCAATGTAGTGTCTGACTCGCGTCCAGCTGGACATGTCATATGGAGTTATGAATGCTGGTTCGACATTTTGAAGGAGGTAGCTAATAGTCGAGGAGTCAGCAGGTCCGGGCGTAGATGAGACTCCCATATTAACTGCCGCAAGTTCGAATGGCAAATCCATGCTCGTGAGGCCTTTGACCAGATCGAATTGGTCGGCCCAATGTAGAAATTGGTCATTGGAATGCTTAACCTCGCACAGAGCGGCCATCCGTCGATCCAGGCCGTGAATGCGCTCTTGCGGTATGATCGGTTATCGAGTCTGCTCAAGGCTCAAAATATGGATTTGGGAAATTCATGGGCAATCAATCCGCTATTTCTAATGTTGTTATCTGCGACGCCGTTGGATGCTGTATGAGTATTTGTTGAACTTGGCCGCCTTCCGGACGCTCAGATGCGGAATGTTGATGTCGTTTCGATTCATTGTACCAGCACACTCTGCTTAGTCGCTCACAGTTACAGCAGCTGGGGCGGCGCTCATCACGTTTCACCTTCTTCCTACCGCAGGTCAAGCATCCACTGCGGACTCGAGGCTGACATACATATTTTCCCTTCGAGGCCGTCGCTGACATTGTCGGGATCCTGACTTTGATTTTGAATAGTTGGCGCGGATGCGTGCACAGCTCAGGCGTGGATCAGGTATTCCAGCAATATATGGTGGTGGCGGCTGAGAAAGTGTGATTCCTTTCAAATGATCAGAGTCGTGGCGTGCCTAGACATAGCAAAGCCATAAAATTGAGGTCACTGATAATGGATCTTGATCCAAGTCACCACCCAATCGGCCGTAAATCAAGGCCCGATGATGCTCAGAAGTGTTTTCCTCTCACGAACCCCATTTTGTTGTCGTAAGCGCAGTCAGCCAAAGTCTGGGCGAGCGCCGATCACGCGACGGAACGCCCCTTTCTCCGCGGGTTCAAAACCTCTGGATGCTAGTTGCATTGCCTGAGGATAAGAAATGACAAAATTTTGTTCCTAGCGCCAGCTTACATGGGCATGTGGAAATGCTTCCATTCAATGACTTGGCTCTTGGTAAAGGATGCGGCCTGAATATTCTCATCCATCGAATGTAGCTGCAATTTATCCATGGCTAGACAGGTCTACGGTTCACTGAAGGTGCCAACGAGAGCCCTGGGCATTCCCACACTAGAGTCCCGACTGAATTCTCATAATCGAGTTCTATGAGCTGATCGAGGTCAATAAGAAGCAAATCATATCGACGACCTGCATTTCAGCCATGAACCTCATCAAAGGAACAGCTTCTCTGGCCATTCCATAGATTGTGTACATATCAGATGACATGCCAAAACGCCAGCCGGCCAAACGGCCACCGCAAAACCCTGACAAGAAAGAAACGCGCCCTTGGGTTCTACCCAGACACGCCACCCAAGCTGACATCACCACCGCTTCCATCTTGAGCCGTTTTCGACATCAAGGTATTGTTACCTAAGTGTTGGTCATCCGTTGAAGATTTTCAGCCCAGACACATACTAATCAAAGGCGGAGTTGGCATCGAATTTCAGCGAGGAGCTGGCAGATGCGGCTTTGAGTATTCGATGTGAAGAAACCCATGGCCAAAGATGCAGCATGCACTCTCCGAGCAAACTCATCCGTACTCCCACATTAAGCGAAGAGTCCTTCCACCCGTGTACCTCCGATATAATCAACATCCTCGATGTAGTTGAGCATCACCAGAGGCTGAATAGCAATGCTCGGAAAGAGACATATCAAAGCTCTTTCACCATGACATAGTCAGTCTGTACATCTCCTCCAATAATGAAATTATGAGAGCCCATCATCTTGTATCCCAACTTCTTGTAAACCTGTTGCGCCTTGTAATTCTCTTCCCAGACTCCCAGCCAAATATACTTGAATCCCTGTTCGCGCGCCATATCTTCTGCATTTTTAGCGAGGATCTTTCCAACTCCATTTCCATGATGGTCAAGGTGAACATATATGCGTTGGAGCTCTACCACCTTCTCAAGATGAGTAATGCACGGCTCGGTAGTGCCACGGGTCAAAAGAGCAAAGCCGACAATTGTACCGTCCCCTCTTGTTGCGAGAATCATATCCTTCATGGAGTCTGAGATATCTCTGACTGTGGCTTCTATGCCGTAATTTTCTTCCAAGTACGCCTGAAGTTGCTCTGGTCTGACTGAATGTCCGAAGGTGGAGGCAAAGGCATGTGCGCCTAGCGCGGCGACAGCATCAGCGTCGTCGGGGCATGCCTTGCGGATACTGATTGCTTGTTGGAAACTGGCGGTCATATCGGTTGGCGTGAGGCTTTTGCTCTCATGACCAAACAGACGCGGGAGCAATTTGGACTACATGGCGATATTTACGTGCGGCCCCTTGCTTTCTATGGCCTTCTCCCATGGTCCAGGAGGAGGAAAAATTCGGCGAAGGTTCTATCTACATTGCAAGACGCCCTGTCGGCGAAATAAAGCTGAAACTCGAAGCTTCGAGCAATCACTCTTCCCTTCTACTCTCCTCAACCCCCACACTTGACAATCTTTTTTGTGGAGCCGGACAAGGCGCTTAAGACCTACGCCATCCTTAGTTCGGAATGTGTATGCGGTTTCCGGCTCACCGGAATTCGCGCCCTATGGCATTCACGCGATTCACGAGTTGGCCAACCAGCACATCTGGCGGGATGCCCGCAGGTTTGTTATCCGTTCGGCTCGATTGGCCAGAACAGGGAGAGATGGAAATAGGTGAATTCAAAAATAAAGACCACATCTATCCCCACCCATGACAGGGAAACCTTGGGCGTCGACCGACTCAGACATCAACAACGACTTTGCCAAAAAGCTACCTCCTCCGCTGCTCAACTTTCAATCAGCCCGGTAACATCAACTTACCATGTATTTGCGCGCCGTTCATGCCGAATCTAACCTTCCAGCGCTCCGGCACTTCATTCGGGAAAATCCTTTAGGGATTCTCGTCACCGCGATACAATCATCAACGTTCCCCACTATTCAATGTACCCATGTGCCTTGGGTGCTTGATGTCAATGACGATTCTAGCGAGACTGAACTTGGAAAACTGCGGGGACATCTCGCCAAACCGAATCCTCACTCCAAAGCAATGACAGAAGCCGTACAAGCCACCTCTCCTTCCAATGGACAGCTTAGCGAGGAGGTTTCAGTCCTTTTCAATGGCCCGGTGCATCACTACGTCACGCCACAGTTCTACACCGAGACCAAACCCAGCACTGGGAAAGTGGTGCCGACATGGAACTATTCTGCGGTGCAAGCTTATGGAAAAGCCACGATATTTTTTGATTCAAAAGCGTCTGAAACTGGAGAATTCCTTCAGCAGCAAATCAGCGATCTCTCTTTTCACGCCGAGACTTCTGTGATGGGATATACAGGTGGTGCCCAGAAGAATCCCTGGGGAGTCAACGATGCGCCGGAGCGATACATTGAATTGTTGAAAAAGAACATTATTGGTATCGAGATTGACATTACACGGCTAGAGGGCAAGTACAAGATGAGCCAAGAAATGGGTAAAGCGGATAGGGAGGGAGTGATCAAAGGGTTTGAGTCATTGGAAACAGAAGGTGGCTCTATGATGGCGCGGACAGTAGAAGAACGAGGAACACTGAAAGACCTAAAGGTCGGCGCGTAGAGAGTATATCATTTTGAGAGAGGTACGCGAAATTGGATTTGTGCAGGCTAGATTCATCGTCCGGGTCTGCTGCGGCAGCACCGTTGTCAATAACAATGTGAAAATCAGTGTCAGTTTCGAAGATTACGAAACGTTGCCATGCCCACACCACTAGATAGATCTGTAGTGGCCAGGTGCTGAGCCACCTTCAAAGGGGACCAGGAGCATAAAGGTTGTTGGGGGATGGGAGGAAGAGTGCCACACTTCTGAGATAATAACTACAGGCTGAAGATGCGGACTGATCCTAGTAATCGTTTCCCGTCTGCCCATAGAGATGCACACCCGTTTCGAGTATTTCGATCTCGTCGCCGACAGCAATATACAATCCAGCGCCCCGTTCCTCCGCTTCTTTCAAGTTCCAGTCCTCAGGCACACAATGCATGCCCAAATAACCGAGTGCGCTCATGTTCCCATTTTCTATCGTTCGGTGCTCCACCAGCGTTGCGCTTGGCTGCGGTCTGCCCTTCTTCTTCCCTGGAGGTGGAGTGTCTTGATCGAACGTGCCTGTGTCCGGATTGACGTTGGGCATTGTACACCGCGACGTCCGGCACACAACTGAGAGTGTGGCTGCCACATTGGCCCGCCTGTCAGCACCGACTCTTCCCTTGGGTAGAATGCGGCAGCGTTTCCAGCTCTCTTCTGCATACGCCGGCGCGCCGCTGATCCATATGTTTGCACGAAATCGAAGGGCATTGAGGGGCTGATTCTCCACGGGGAGAAGCGCGGATACTGCCTGGACTGAAGACAAGCTGTTAATGTTGAGCGGCTGCTGATCTGTGTAGCCGTGTACCGCAGGCGAACCGATGTATTTGAGCGGAGCGAGATTCTTTGTGGTACGAGTGAGTGTGGACTGTGTGCACCTCAAAAGCGTGAGATTTTGACGCTGAGGGATTTTGAGGAACGTCTTCAGTTTGGGTAGTGCTGCTGCGAGGGATGGAATCTTGCTCATGTCCAGACCCTGTGCGTCGCGGCCGTGGATGGTGAAGCTTCTCAGCTCTATTTGGAATTTCTCAATTTGGGCGGCCGTGGGCATCAGGGGTACCATGAACCGTATTCGTGGCTTTGCAGAACGGCTCCAGGTCTCGAAGAAGGTCTCGATGCGGTCTATTAAGCGAGGAGGGTCCGGGTTTGGGAAGGTCACGATAAGACACCCACCTGCTTGAACCAGGGGATCAAGCGGATCGCTCTCCTTGTGTGGCACCCATAACTCAGTCTCAATCAAGGACATGTGTGGTATGGTGCGCTGGCTGATCATTCGCCATTCGAGCTGGCCACCAGAGATAGCCTGGCTGACCTCCGTAGCGAATGTGAAACATCTATCGTACGCAAATCCAATTTTGGTGACTAGGGCGTGGTCCATCTCGATATGCTTGCATGACTTGACTGGGTGAATGAACAACGCCTTGACGCGTATTATCTGGTCAGCAGCATCTTCCTCTGGCTTGTGGTACTTGACATCGTACTGGTCTGCAAGGTTGCTGCCAGTGATTCGTCCAAGTCTGCGTAGATGCTTCGGGCGCCTGCGGGCTGTATGAATCAGCTGAGCGCAGACTGCAGCGGCCAACACAAGTCCAACCAAGAGAATGAAAATTACAGCACCGCGAATCGTCAAGATCCCAAGTCCGCTCCAAAGATGATCAAGCAGTGGAATGAGCATTCTGACGAGAGGCTGCTGGAGTGAACCTTGAGGGATCCTGTCGATTCATATATATGGAAGACACTAGTTTTGGTTGAGGACTATTCTGTGATTGCATTAGTTCGAGCTCTGAGTAATGCACCATGGCATCATTTTCGTTGTGGTCCTTACCTGGATGGCGAAAATTTCCGGCCCAGTCCTCAGGATCATCCGAATCCCGAATCCCGGCCTGAACCCCTCTCACGTGATTCCCGAGTCGGCCAAACACTTGTCGACGCCCACGAAATTTAGCCTGTGCTGTACAAAGGTCATTTGGGTATCTAGAGGTTGACGGCAGGTTGACGGGAGGTTGACGGGAGCTTGCCGCCGACTGCAGTGTTAAAGCACAGATTTTAATCTGATATCGTTGATGTCGCATCTCGCTGCTGCTCAGGGTTTCCCACCTCGGAGCTTGCCTTGCAGCTGATGTCGTCGCTGTCTTGAGGCATGCTCCGGCAGAGAGGGCCGACTGAGGCGTGTTTAGTGTGTGGAGATCGTACAATCTTCCTTGTCAAATAGCGGTGGGTTGCCGTTGCCTTCTGCCCTCCATACCTAAATGCGTAAAGGTGGCGTCAATGCCAAGACACGCCCTGTCGTAAAACCTCAATTGACAACAGAGCGCCTTGCGATGTACAAGGTGTTACACAACCAGTGGCCTCGTGATGTCATACAGTTGGCAGCGATGTTGTCGCTGACATTAGCGACTAGCTGCGCAGCTTGTCTCGACGCTGCTGTGTTGCCTCCAGGTGGAAGGGTGTCTTGCTGTGAGGCTTGCTGTTTGCCTCGAGGCGGGGAAGCACTGTAGTCGTCAATGTCCAAAGCCGGCTCTGGAGGTCTACATCACGTATTCGCGCATGATGTGTACCTGCGTATCGCTGCAGATACCGTCGAAACTAAAAATAATGAGGTCAACGTTCTGCCGTCGTGCTGACTGAGTGCCAGGGTGTGGAGAAGTAGTAGGTGCTCAGCGATTCATTCGCACAACGGGTTCCTGTTTGGGCGGCCCACTGCACAGAAAGCCTTCTGCCTCTTGGCCTGGCCTAGAGTGAATACTTGGTAGTTTATGAAACTATCATATGCCAGCCGTAAATTGCCAAATGTCCTCTCTGGCAATGACAGTTCCTGGCGATGTGGTTCCTGGCGATGTGGTTCCTGGCGATGTGGTTCCTGGCGATGTGATTCCTGACGGTGGTGTTGCAGGTGGTGGTAGTTCCTGGTTCTGGTGGTTTCCTGGTGATGATTATTTCTTTCCGAACGTGATATGCTGGCAGCCATAGAAAGTGCTGCGGAAAAGGACAACATCGTGACTTTTACTACTCTGGAGTGGCCGAATCACATATGGGGGCTTAAGTCTCATTTAGGGCTGGCAGGATGGCTGAGAGGACCACACCGCGTGTCCACGCAATGACAAGCGTTGAATTGTTCTTTGAATAGAGGTCTACTTAGAGTCAAAGACGAAAAGGTAATGTCGAGAGCATTTAGAAGATTGACAAGCTGTCTCCAAAGCCCTCAAGAACTTCTACGCAAAGGTTATTAATTCCAAAGGCACAACATCACTAGGTAGGAAGTCCGCCGCATATGGTTTTAGACCTACACCACATTGACCTTCTCCTCATTTTCTCGACCAGAGAACGTCACAGGATCCTTCCTTGTTCTATTGACCTTCAGCTCAAATACATCTAATCTTTGGTAGCCGCCTGTTACATCATGGTACTGCTTCCCTTCGATGCAATCATCGAGATCCAAATCCGCGTACAGAATGCCCGGCTGGTCCTGTAAGAACTCCTTCGTCTCCTTTTTCCCTGTCGCTGAATCGATTGTGAAGCCAGGCAATGCAGCACCGGTTGGGTCCAGAAACAGGGTCGGAGCTTGTGGTGCCGCACTCAAGATTGATCTGATCTTACCTGGCTCGTCAGAGCCGGATGCGAGAGCCTCGATGTTTGCTGCGTCAAGATAAGACGCGCATAAAATGCCAAAACACTTTGCTTCAAAACAATGAGCAGCACTCCGTATGCGGTTTGCCGCAACATTGTCGTAATTCTTTCCAGAAGGGATCAATGCGGTCTGACCTCTCTCCTGGGAGTCGAAGCGTTGCGTCGGCACTCTCGTCGGCCAGATGGCCGGCCAAGTTGAGATGTGAACTTGTTCTCCTTGGGCCATCAAGGCATACCTCGCCAAAGGATTCGTGTTCTCTCCACAAATCAAAGCCCCAACCTTCCCGTACTCCGTCACAGCCACCTCTAGGCCATGGCCGTCTCCAGGACTCCAAGTCAACTTTTCAAAGAAGGTCGGCACTAGTTTTCGATGATGCACCAACACTTTGCCATCCGTGCCAATCAAGACATTGGAATTGTACAGTGTAGCACTGCTGTGGCGGACTTTTTCTGAGAAGCCAATACTGACAAGACAGTGATTCTTCTTCGCTGCAGCACGAATTGCGCCGATTTCATCACCATCTACATATATGGATTCTTTGGCCATCCGTTTAAAAAATTCGTGGCTTTGCGTCGGTGCTTGCAACGCACTCCATATTGGGAAGGCTGGGATGAATGTCTCGGCAAAGACAATCAGATTGGCAGCATTAGAGGCGGCTGTATTGATGCATTCTATTGCTTTTTGGGTGGTATCTGAGGCAGAAAGGAAAATCGGTGATTCATGGCAAGCGGCAACGCGGATGAGGTGTTCCATTCCAATAGGAGAAGGGCAAGGATGTCTCGGAAACAAAAGGAGATCGTGTATATTGATGTGTTTGTAACAAGATGTGACGATTCAAGTCCTCTCTAAACTAAAGGGGCAATCAAGAAAAGTTGGACTCCACATGTTCGGGGTTCGAGAGTCATGAACGTATGTGTAAAATTGTATCTTTCTAAGAGCGGTGAGTGTTGTCTTTGAGGGACCCGTCTCCTTCGAGACTGAGCGTATGGAAGTTGTTGTTGTCGATATTGCGCGGTGAAGGTGACCGAGTTGCTCAGGTGCGGAGAGGAAATGGGTGCTCAGCGATTGGTTCGCACAGTGGGGATTCCCCAACACATCGGGGCCAATTTTGTTCCCGAAGCGCCCCGCAACGAGATCTCCTCGGTAGTCCGGGTTCAATTTCCCCGATCTACCAGCAGAACCTTGCCATGCATTTTGGTTGTGTTTCCTGTCTTGTGTCTCATGTCCAGCTTTCATATATTACAGTAGTATATTTGAGCGCTAATGGGAGACAGTGTTTGATAGAACCATCATAATGGCTTGATTCTCACTCTGCGACATACAAGGGAATCATACAAAATCAGTCAAAACGGCGGAGAAGAGCTGGTCAAGATCTACTCATACGTGAAATAGGGCGTCACCAGCAGTCTAGCCTCGAAGTTGCTTGTCCGAAACGTCTTTTCCCGCTCCGCCAGCCCAAAACCATCGCCCTCCTATTCCACGCTGGCAGCTTAAACTCCCTGAAGGAATTGATCGCCTTTTTACGGCGTATGTAGGCGTGCAACGGCACGACGCCGACCCTTCAACCGTCGTGGCCAAGGAGGATGCCACCTCAAAGATAAAGGCCTGGCTCACTTCTTCTTCGGATCGTCCGCTATGCTTCGAGTCATTTACGGTTGTTGAAGGAGATGATGTTCAGGGATCTGACGTTTGGGTGTGCTATTGGACTGAAGCGACCAAATACGAGAAATGCTTAGACCGACTGGGTTTGCGTCAAATCCAAGCGTCGCTGTCTCATGCCTGGAGACCAATTACTCGGGTCTTGATTACCTTCCTGGGATAGCCAGGATCCCAGGTGGTGAGCCAGTGGAACACACTTTATCTGCATATTGGGGTGCAGCCCGAGATCGCATCCCAGATTCGGCCTGTGACAGATTCGACCGAGACAGTGATGTTGCTACGGCGGCCCCGTCTTCGGTTCCCATCGGAGTAGGACAGCATGTTGTCGGTACTACTTACGAGAACTCGGTGCACATTCGCTCTGGGCAGTTTTGGGAAAACTGTGATTTCGAGGAATGCCAGGCATACGAAGAAAAGCTTGAGCCGACGCTCAGAGATGGATTGACGTATCTCTGGCAAAACCATATGGAGACGGGAACGGTTGGCCTTAGATATCTACGCAACATGTGTGAGAATGATCCGGCCGAACTGGTTCGGAAGGAAACGTGTGGAGCAGGTTTTTTCCGGAGTCTTGCTGACTTGGAGCGCTGGGCTGAGAAGCATAAATCGCACCTTGCAATATACCTTGGTGCGATTAAGCACGCCAAAACCTTTGGGGAGGCTAGGAAATTTCGCACATGGCATGAGGTATCTATTCTGAAAAGCGGGGAGGCCAGCTTTGAATATGTTAACTGCCTGCCGCAGACCGGATCCATCCAATTTATTCAACTAGATCAAGTCAGAAGTCTCGACACCTATTGAGATGTTGTCGTCGTACGCTACGGAGATCATGTAGGGAGGATAGGGACATTGTCGGATGGAGGAGCGTAGAAATCAGAATGCAGTTGATGTTCAGAAACCGCGGCCGCTTCCCCCAAAGAAAGAAGAAATCCAGCCAAACATGGCTGCAATTTCAAGCCGCAAGGCAAATGTGCTTTGTTAGGGCCTGGTCTGCGGAGCCAAGCTGTCAGTGCTCTGATTTCTTCATGGCTTCCGTAGCTTTCCAATTGTCAGCAAAAGTTAAGACCCGTTCCGGAACTACGACATGATTTACACACCAACACACAGACAAATGGAATCAACGGAGAGGCAACGCACAGAGTATCACTTTGGTCATAGGTGATGGGGATCAGGCCGGGCAGTTGGTCAGAGGGTGATGAAGGAAAGGAGAAATCTCTCTCCTTCGAGCGTTGAATTGTTGTCGTAATGACCATGGCTAAAATCAATACCCTTTCACCTGCCCAAACCACCACCAGACAGCCATTCCAGCCTGGTCCTGATATCCATGTGGGAAATTTGGCCAACCTTCTTTGCTTCTTGGGTCTGCTGCATCTGCGCGATCTTAAACGACGCTGTAATGACCAATGTTAGAGCCGCCCACGACAGGCTTGTGGCAAACCACGTGCACAAATAGAAGCCTGTGTTCATGTGTGCATGCACGGGAAGCCCTGCCTTAGAGCTCATGGCGCCCACGGTCTTGTCGGCCGTTGAAGTGATCTTGGCTGATGAGATGGTAAGCATGATGGTTCCCGCTATGCTAGCGAAGAACGCAACACGGAGTACCACCAGCGCCATCTCTGCGACCGTGGAAACCCGCATGGTGGCAAGCACACCATAGAGGAAACCCAGCAACGACAGACCTGTAGAGGTGATGCCGAGTAGTAGCAGGACTAGCGGGGCTTTGGTGTCGAGTCTGACGTCTGATGTGATTGGCAGCGACTGGACTGAAGCGTCGTGGCTCAGGAGCGTAGCCAGTGAAAAGGTGTAGTCCGCGCTCTCCGACATGCATTTGATCGTGCTCCGGTCCTTGCCAGCGCTTTCGTTGTGGGCGTTCCACATGCCACTGCAGGTGGATAAGTAATGCGCTTCATACCAGTCTTGAATGGTGGAGAGGGTGCCCTTCATGGAAGATGTGTCAAACTGTTTCCATGTGGTGTAAGCTTGTGGCTCAGATTATGAACTACCACGACTACTTAGGGTGCTAGAGATCATACAGTCAGAATGGCATATTGCCGCAGTGAATCAAGTCGAGTACCAGCGCATAAAACGAGAAGTGAGAGGTAAAGGCGGCGATGGTGAAGACTTCGATACTGATCATCAAAGGCACTTGCAAAGCAAAACGGTGCGAAGACTGCATTGTAGCGGCCATTGTCTGCTGTTGCCAGGACTGTCAGAATTCAGTATGTTGGTACATACACGGCGGCAGGATGCTAGATGATGATCCCACCGAGTTCTTGATGCATGAATTATTCAGACCAGGTCAGGTGACAAACTTGAAGATGCTTGGAGTCGACCAAGTCACAGCGCGGTTAGTATGCTGAGGTGAATCGTGATTCTTCCTGAACTCATGATTCTCTCTCAAGGTACTGGTAGTCATCATGTTTTGGCAGTATCTATGCATGTCACAGTAGAATATCGAATTCGAAATCACGGCAAATCCACTTTGGCAATCATTCTCAACCCAAGTCGCTAAGGGAGTGCACATACTCTTGCAAACGACGATAAGCGAGATTGTGCAGGCCCTTGTACCCTTGGTGATGCAGAATGAGCTTCGAGGGAGACCAAGCTTTTCCATTTATGGCACCTTCTTCAGCCCTTGGAGAGTACTGACTTGCCCAGAGGAATCATGATTCACGATTCCCACCTACCCGTGAGTCGGAATTGTGAGTTGGAATTAGCCATTCGGAAACCTGCTCCAGAGACCGAGCCACAATTGCATCCTCAGCCTGGCCTCGGAGGCCGGCTGGGCAAAGTCTGGGGTTTCCAACCGGTCAATGTGAGAATGGCCTCGACAACCCTGCCAATCGGGATCTTGCAGAGGGAGCATCTTGACCATGGCAGCCATGGTGGAGCGGTCACTAGCGCTTCCTGAGTGCGAGGGTGGCTGCCAACCGGGATCTTTTGGTGGTAGGTCGGCCGTAGAGGAATTCTGTGAGCGGGAGAGGCACGCAGTCCTCCGTGGAAATTGTAAATATGGCGAGACTCTTTTCCCTATTCCACTGCACGGCGGCAGGATGGGGCGTCATATTCCTGCTCTCTCTGAGTCACGAATCTAGTCCATATCGCATTTTGATATGAAAATCGGAATGGCTCTTGGGTGACGAGTTTCATCGGAGAGGGTTGCGGGATCCACTTTGTAACAAAAGTACAGGCGAGCAGTCTTGGAATCGACAAGGTCCTTCCTATTTGGCTGTCAGGAGTTGACGAGCTATATGTTGATGCAGCCAAGTTCAGCCAAAAAGGGCTGAAGTTCTGTACCTTTTTTTGGGACGGCCGCTGCATCCTTAAATTGGCTCATGTTCCTGGATTACCCTCTTGGCACAATTTTCACACGGAATATTCAAAGCCAGGTTGAGACTTGGCACTGTAGAAAGTTTGAACAAAAAGGGGGAAATTCCATAAATCAGCCACGCTATGGTGCTGTGGACATTCCCGGCCTTTGCGCCTCCAGGAGTTATTCACCTAAGACGACGGAAAGTTCAATGAAAGCATTCAATCCCTGTGTATCGTTCTCCTCCCTCCCTTTACTCGAGTAACCTTCGGCCTCACAGCACTTCCTTACAAGTGAAAACCACTTTAACAACAGATCAGACATGTCGAAGTCCCTTGGGGCAGCGTGGCTTTTCACACTGAGCCTGGCAACAATTGACATATGAGCTCAAGGTTCGGGCGATAAATCGTCTTGCGGATGTGAGTGTTGTCAAGCTCCATATGGAAATACTCAACTGATTTTGCTTAGCCCTGTTCGTCGCCTTAAGGTATGGCGGCAAGAATCGCATCTGGTGCTACCCTTTCGTTGACCAAGACATGACACGATATCTCTCCTGGTGCAATGGCTCAACAACAATCACGCTCACCGGCTGTCATGCCGAAGAGCAGACAAAGGTTGATATGTATGTGCGCCGGAATCCGAGCTCAGGGGAGCTCAGAATTCTGTGTTCTTTTTGGAGAGACTGCGCACATTCTTACACCGGCGTCCCAGATGAATGTCCCGACGAGACACTAGGTCCCGAGTCCAATGCCCTCGGCATTGCCGGGATGACAGTTCTAGGAAACGAGACCTTCGACCGCACCACCTACGACAAGAACCCATTCTACTTTTGGATGCCTGATGAGTCGTCACCCGAAGTAGGCGTGGGGTTTCAGTCAAGCACCGACTATTTCATTAATGAAACACAATCCTGGACATTGTCTGCTACCAAATCGGGTGATAGCTATGACAACTCTGGCTACTGGATTGCACGCTTCCCACCGAAAACTCATACAATCATGAAGAGACCAAATGTTGGCAGGGACGTGATTTCTGGCCAAACACGTACACTGAGAGCTCTGGAGAACACGCACACTGGAATCTCACTTGAGAGACTCACTCCAGAATCGGCGACTTGGAAGCTTGATGAGACTTGGATCCCAGCAATGGGATCGAGCGGCATACCATCATTGAGTTCGAGGGAAACACTTACACCGATGTACCCAGCCTCGTAGCCGACGAGGACGTGCCAACCACAAAGGGCGTTTTGGGTGGAGAAAGTGAGTCAGACTCTAGCAACGATGATTCCTCAAGCACAGCGACCGGAACTAGAACTGGATCGTCATCCTCTGCTATTTCGACATCCGGTTCTGACTCGTCATCCTCTACTTCGACATCCGCATCTAGCTCGTCTATTGGAGCTGGATCCAAGTTGGCTGACTGGAAAGCTGTGACCGTTCTTGTGGGCCCAGTTGCTTGCTTCATTTTTGCCTCCTAGGTCATGGATTAGCGACTGTCAGGGTCAGGCTAGGGTAGCGGTCTGATAGTGGCCGGAACGGAGTGAAGAGGTATTGATTCTCGCTATGGCCTCTACGGCAACGATTCAACGCTTAGAGGAAGGGAAAGAGTTCTCCCTCCACCATGCGATTTGTATGAATTGTGGGGGAGAGGTGTCTCAGCTTTCATTGTCTTCTCAGTCCTGCTCCCTCATTCATGACAGCGACACTTGGCAGGACTATCAGTCACGTCGAGCGTTGCTGTTTGCTACGACTGACCTGCTTTCCTGGAAGCAGTGTCTTGCTCTGTCGTCCTCGACATCAAGGGCTACAATGTAGCACATGCCTGGGGATTTTCCTTCACACATTGGTATTGTACGTTTTCATTTCATTAGCAGTTAGTCTAGACTGCGGGTGCTGCTGAGCCAACTCCCGTTGAAAACCACTTTGCTTGTTCGAGCACCAATAGCTAGGCTCATCGATGGGCTGCGTTGGACAGGTCTTTCGAGTTGTTAGAGCCCTGGTGGCAGAGTTTTATGTATCGTCTGCCCTAGAACGGGTGAGCTGTATAGGAGTGTCAATGGTTTAGCCTCAAGCCTGTCGTCCGCATGAGGGTTAGAAGCGTCGAAACCTCAACTCCTCAACCTTGCCTACCTTCTTGTAGGGGGGAATGTCTGGCCAACTGTGTGGCGGCTGTGGCACAAGCCAAGGCTCCGGAAGAGGCATAGTTCCAGGGAAAATGTATGACAATCTTCCCTTTCTGACTGGCAATATCTGCAGAGATCAAGCGACTGTTTCACGGTGCGAAGTTGCTTGTCAGACCGAGCGAAACGAACAGAGTGTAGAGTCTCTCCGGCTATCCAACGGTCTGGCGCGCAGGGATACAGATTTCTCACTTGTTCAATACGCCTTTGCCGATGTCAGAAACTTGCCATTGTGCCTTCACCAATTGTATTTTGCCACTTTTCGCGGAAGTGTCCATGGATCACCAAGTGCAAACTGCCCACTGTCCATTGTACTTGATTCAATGTCAGATCGATTCAGGGATACATTGTGTGCGAAGTCTCGCAAGCACAGCCTCACGAGGCTGTCAATCTGTAGGCCGAGGCCCTAGATATTGCGCTAGCTGTTCATGGCAAATCCGATCCTGCGTCGACGGAAGAAGCTTTCTCTTTTGAGGGTCTACGTTCGCTTCCTCATCAGGAGAAGATGTGATAAAGCAGAGAGGCCATGTTCAAGTTTGTCGATGTAAATGCCGAGACTTTCGATAGGAGAAGGAAACAACCACCACAGCGTGCGTGTAATGTTTGTCGGAAAAGGAAGAAGCGTTGCAAACATGGTCTCAGACAGAAGAACTTGCCACGACAAGACTCCACGTCGCCCAGGGATAGTCCACCATTGCCTCCGCCGACGCCAGCACCAGCAGTGATGTTGTCTAATGACTCTGGAGATACCAACCAAGCACATCACGTGGACAATTTATCACAAACCGGAAATCAAGGACACGAGATCTCCGCTCATCCATTTCCATCTACTGAAGTGCAGGAAGTGGGACAGTCGGATAGCCAGTCTCGCCACGGGAGTGCAACCTTAAACGGCGCATCAGATACTGACTCGAGGTTCATTGGATACATGAACCCAGAGGGATTCTTTCTGGCCGGAACGAGTCCACAGGAACTCCGTGGCGGACTCCTTGAACGCAACGTAGGGTTCTGGCTAGCACAAAAGCTCAATAATTCTGAAAGAAGATCTGGTCAATTTACCACAGCACCGCCATCCAGCCTCTTTCATGGGTGTACATCAGCGATCCAACAAGTTTTCCTGCCGATCCTTGAAGAAGACTGCTGTTGAAGCTGCCTCCCACTGCTCACCGGAAAGCATTGATTTCGACTTACCTTCAGAAATTTGACCCCATCTTTCCCAATGTCAACCAGGCGGCATATCAAATGCTGCCAAGTCACAGCCCTTCTCGGGTCCTGCTCAAACAAGGAATGTGTTTGGTGGCATCCATGGATTTCTCCTCCAAACCTCATCTTCTCTTGGGGGACAATGGTAACCAAGTGACGTGTAGAGACTTTGGCAGACGCATTCTTGCAGCGATGAAAGTGTCGGTTGAAACTGGTATGGTCACGGACAAATTCATTCTGATATAGGCACTGGGGTTGATGTCCTTTTTCGTTGAAGGCCCTGAAGGCAGCAAGGCTTCCTCCCTCATGGTTGGACGGGCGGTTCAATATCTGTTTTCGCTGGGCTTACACGTGCAAGATCGTCAAGAAGGCCCTCTCGATTATGGCGGAACACTATTATGCTGCATTTGGACCATCGACAGGATGAATGCAGCTTTTCAAGGCCGGTCAGTCATTATGCATGAAGCAGATATCGGGAGACCGCTACAGCAGTGTTTTGATGCGCAGAAGCCGGTGTTCAGGCTGGTCTTGCACATTGTTGAACTCCTGGACCGCATCATCGAACTCTACCGGCCCAGGAACACAAACCTGGAGCTGGAAGGTGGGTTCAGCCTGTTTGAGGATCTCATTCTCAAGTGCGACGCCTCTCACGTCCCGACGTACCAATTGGGTGAGTCAAGTTGCCAAGTCCTTTACCTTACGCCCTTCCCCTTATGCCCTGGACTTTGCTTGAACTTTCGATGAGGGGCTTACTGACTTCGACCTCTAGCGACAATCGAAATTCTCTACCATTCTGTTGCCATCTTGTCCTGCCGGTCTCAGTCAGGCGAACACAAAAGCTTTGGCCCATTGGCATCAAGGACTCGTCAGGCCTTTTCAACAGAGAGAGTCACGGCATGGTATGTCACGAATATCACGATCAACTAGTCTTATTCCCATTCGTCCCATATGCAGTTGCATTGTCTTTGAGTGTGAATTATCGAGAAATACGGAGAAGCAGAATTCCCATGTCTCGTGCGCGCTCGAATTGCTTTGGAGGCCAATTGTCGCGTTCTGAAACACCTCAGAGAAATATCCTGGTCGGCTGCTGGGATGGCAGAGATGGGCACTATGACTCTCAAAGAATTGGACCGGGTGTTCTCCCAAGTGTCAGAGGAGTATCGCAAAAATCAGCCTAATTCCATTCTTACATCAAGCCACGGTAAGAATCCCTTGTCCGCTCCCGGTTGCGACGCCTCCGGGAAGTACCCAAGGCCAGGAGATATCCTCCCGCAAGTTCAACAAGTGAACACACACTGTGACTGACTGTTCAAACAGACACCACGCATCGCTTTGGTTCCGCTGCGCAACAGCCAACCGACGCCTCTCAACACAACCCTGTGGCCACCCAAGATCCCAATCCATTTTACTCTACCGAATTACTGGAGTTGGACCCCTTCGAGATGTTCGATCCTGGTTTCGACCTCAATGGTATCGATGCGTGTCTCGAAGGCAACCTTGACCTTGGTGCTCCCATGAGTCTGCCTTGCTGAATCCTTCAGCACCGCTTACCCTTCACACAGGCCGTTTTGCTTGGTGGCTGGCTCTTAGGGTAAACAGTACCCACCATCCACTATTATATTCGCACCGGTGGTGTAAGTGGACGCATCTGAGGCAAGATACAAGAAAATACCTTGAAGCTCATGTGGCTCACCCTCTCGTCTGAAGCACAGTCAGTCATGTTCCAGGAATGGTCTGGAAGAGTCTACATACCCTAATGGTATTTTGTCCTGCCAGATTTGCTTGACTTTGGGTGGGACAAAATTGGAGATCTCCGTGATGATGTACCCAGGGGACACGGCGTTGGCTCTGGCATAATGAGCCCATTCGACCGCGAGACTCTTGCACAAGTGGATGACGCCAGCCTTGGCAACGTTGTATGCGGCTTGCAGCTGAGGGATATTCACAATCACACCACTCATGCTGGCCGTTGCAATGAAGCTCCCGGAGGTGTAATTTTCAAGCTTTTTCCCATTCAGGTCCGTGCCTTCAAGCGTCTGCCTCCTCCAATGGCCCGCGGCCGCCTTGGCACAAAAGTATGTGCCATCAAGATCGGTATTGACGACGTCATGGTAGTGACTGAGGTCTCCATCTACCATCGCTCCTCCGGTCCAAGGGATTCCGGCATTTGCAAAGAAGATATCCAGGCGACCGTTGAATTCTTTGACCTGGGTGTCGACAGCAAATTGCACTGCTGCCGCGTCGAGGATGTTGACTTGGAAAGCCCTGCCTATTTCCCGTTTAGCTTTCATGTCGGCCTCAGCATGAAAGACAAACCTCACATTTCACCCCATATTTCTGCTCGATTTCAACTGCACGCAGAGGACCCTTCTTGTTCGAGTTGTACCAGATGGCGACGTTTGCGCCCATCTCAGCTAGAGCCTGTACGATGGCCCAACCAATACCGGCAGCACCTCCAGTCACTATCGCCGTCTTTCCCTGAAGCGAGAAACGCTTCCATATCGGACCGCAGTCAACATTGCGCTCGGTGGAGTGGATGAAGTCGCCGCCGTTGAGTGGGTGGAGTGGGCTGAGAGACATTCTGAGAAAGATCCGAGACCGCTCGTTGTTTCCGTTAGATGCGAATGCTGTCGACCTATCCAGCCAGTATCATGGGAACTTGCGGTATTGTACAAATTGAAAGGCGTCGGCTCAGGGCAGGGGGTTTTGACTACATTTCCCAGGCGGCGCTCCCCATCCGGCATGTCCGATGCCAAGAAGCTCACACAGCGGTCACTACCCAAAAAGGAGTCCGCCGCCCAATTTCCCCAGGCGTCCACTGCTTCAACCGGCTGCATCCCTATAGGTATGCCTTTTTGAGTTAGATATGAAGAAGTTTGGCTCCACGGCAATGGTCCATCTGCACAGGTTGGGCCTGAGGATGGCCTGCACCTGTTCCGACAGGGGAGCAGGTGATGATTTCCCAACGCAGGTATCCGCATCTTCCCCGGAATGGGGTGACCTTCTCATCAGCAGTGGGCAGCTTGAATATATAAGTCACCTTTTCGCACCTCATTCAACCCAATTGTTTCTCATGCAAAAGCACCTTCCAAGTTTTGAGCAATAACGTGGCCAACACTGTCACAAGCATCTCAATCTCATCAGATCTGCAAAAAATTACCTGCATTTGTCAACATGCCTGGCGGCGGCGTTGTCCTTCTCGCGGCGTCAGATGTCGATCGCATCGAGGCACCCGTGACGCTCAAGGCATATCTCATGCGTGGGTGATGTTTCTCACCATGTTACGTACCTATGCTAACAATGTTCAAGGCGCGTTCGCTGCATTCGGCGGGATCTTTTCGGTTTCGATTCGGGCTACATCAACGGCGTCATGGGGATGAAGTACTTCATTCATGAGTTTACCAAGCTGCCATATCCGACGGCCGACAGCTCACCTGAGGAAGTGACTGGCTTCGTGGTGCCAGCCTGGCGACAGTCTCTCATCGTTTCCATCCTGTCGGCGGGCACTTTCATTGGCGCATTTGCCGCAGGAGACATTGCAGACATCATCGGACGGCGATGGACCATCATCGCAGGATGCATGATCTTCTCCGGAGGTGTGGCGCTTCAGGTCGCATCATCCGGCTACAATCTTCTCATTGCAGGTCGTCTGATTGCAGGTCTCGGGGTGGGTTTTGTCTCGGCCATCATCATCCTCTACATGTCAGAAATTGCCCCAAGGAAAGTCCGAGGAGCCATTGTGAGTGGCTATCAGTTCTGCATTACTGTCGGTCTCCTCTTGGCCAGTGTTATCGTCTACAGCACCCAGAACTTGACCAACTCCGGATCGTATCGCATTCCGATTGCTATTCAATGGGTATGGGCTCTTTCGCTTGGTAAGTATCTACGCTTTTCAGCTCAGTGGCACCATTACCTGAAAGAAGCTAACGTGCTGCTGAAGCTTTCGGTCTCCTGTTACTTCCCGAGTCCCCACGGTACTTTGTCAAACGCGGAAATCTCGACAAAGCAGCCCAATGTTTGGCACGGCTCCGAGGACAACGAGAGCTCCGCCTACATTCAACAGGAACTAGCAGAGATTGTCGCGAATCACGAATACGAGCTGCAGGCTACCGGCATCAACACAAGCTATGTCCGAAGCTGGCTCAACTGCTTCAGCGGCTCCATTTGCAAGCCTAGCTCCAACTTGCGCCGAACACTTCTGGGTATCACTGCGCAGATGATGCAACAGTTCACTGGCATCAATTTTATCTTTTACTTTGGCACTGTGTTCTTTCAAAGTCTAGGTAAGCCACACATTCCGTCCCACCAGGCTTCACAAAGCTAGGTATGTGCTACGTGTCTGTACGTTGTTAACTTTTAGCAGGCACCATTGACAACCCATTCCTTATCTCCCTCATCACGACGTTGGTCAACGTTTTCTCCACTCCAGTCTCTTTCTGGACCGTTGAGTGTTTCGGCCGCAGGGCCCTTCTCATCTGGGGCGCCGTGGGTATGATCGTCTGTCAGTTTATCGTTGCTATTGCTGGAACCGTTGCTGGCACCAACACCACGGTGGTCCAGGTTGAGATTGCCTTTATATGTTTCTACATCTTCTTTTTCGCCTCAACTTGGGGTCCTGGTGCTTGGGTGGTGGTCGGGGAGATGTTCCCGCTGAGTATCAGGTCTAGGGGTGTCGCTATGAGCGTGGCCAGTAACTGGTTCTGGAACTGCATTATCGCCGTCATCACTCCTTACATGGTGAATCCTGACCAAGGAGACTTGGGAGCAAAGGTGTTCTTCATTTGGGGCGCACTGTGTTGTGGTTATCTCATCTGGGCGTACTTCCTCGTGTTTGAAACCAAGGGTACGTCTGCGTTGCATGAGTGAATCGATCGGAGACTAACTTAACACCATAGGGCTCACGCTGGAACAAGTGGACAAGTTGTTGGAAGAGAGCACACCTCGTTCATCAACCAAATGGAAGCCAACCACCACTTTTGCTGGCGAGATGGGTGTCAACAAGAAAGGAGAGCTTGTGTCTGAGATCATTGAGAATGTTCAGCGGAAGGGGTCTGTTTTCTGAGCATTGCATGTATCAGACTTGGAAGCAACGAATTGAGCTTGCACGGCCTGGGAAAGAAAGCTTAGTGACCTTGACAAACTGGAAGCTTGCGGTGCCTTTTCAGATAGTGCGCATGAGCCAGTCTCTCTTTGTGGTTGATCTGCCGCAGTGCTCTTCCTGTCAAGATTTGTTCACTTCCGAAGGATTTCCTGTGGCTTTAGGAAGGCCGGTGGAGTGACCAAACCATCTTGGCTCAAAACATCTTGCAAATGCTCTTGATTATTAGATATTATTGTCGTCGTCCATGGGTACTTGCAAAATTGCCATGCCTACCAGCATGGCTGTCCAGCTGAGCAGCAGATGTGGAGCCAGACAAGGTTCCGGACGAGGCATAGCCCATATGAAATGCATGACAGTCTCCTCCATTTTGACCTCATCGTCGCTCACCCTGGCAGCATTCAAACCCTTCCAGTGTATCCGTTCTTGGCAAACGCACGAGCTCATATTTCAAACCCCTGATCAGTGGCGACACAAAGGTACCCTTTACGGAGTCTATTGAGTGTCACGAGCTGTAACATGACTGATTAAAGGAACGCACTACATTACAAAGGGAAGGCGGCGGCGAGGTGTAGCAATGCGCAGCTTGCTGCGCAGCTCCCCAGCCATGCCTACCAGAGAGTTAGCAAGGCACTCGAAGACTCGAAAATTGATGTCACGTGAAAACCGGAGAGTTCCCCCTTTTTGGATCCGTTTTGACTGGCTCTACACCTTCTTTGATCTATCGTCGCCAAATGTCCTTACGATGCCAAAACTGAAAATGTGTAATCGCATTGAAGAATACTGGAGCAGAAAATGGCGCAGAAGTATTAAGAAGTTGAGAAAGGTGTTGGAGCTGCAGAGTTTTACGTGGGAATGGTCGCATCGAAGAGAGGAAAATGATGAGAAGCGACTCGTTCCCTCTAATTTGCATTGTTCCGCCTCTCAAAGTCGTTCCACCTGTAGATCATGCTGCCAAAACTTCCTCAGGCGTCAGACCAACAAGCTCTTCCTATATCCTGGAATCTGTCGCACTTTCAAGGCCAAAGAACGACCTGGCTGTTTTTCTCCAGATTAAATTTCTCCCAGTGCACAGAATCCTTACCCGCTCGTAGCATGATCCCCATGTTGGCCGCTGAAGACTCCCCACACACTACTAGTACATCATTCGGGCTGCCTTGAACCAAGGCTTTCATCCCATGAACAGCCACAGAGACAGGCACATCTGGTCTCCTGTCTTGACATGCTTGGGTGGCTAGGTGGAGGGAGGAGAAGTCCATATCTTAGCGTATCCTCCACGAACAGTCGTGTCAAAACTGCATTTGCTGAAACTTTCAAGTATTTTAAGTGATCATCGAAGGTGTGCAGAATCGGCTGGGTGAGTGCTCTACTGGTGAGGGCCTGATATCTGACTCAATTCCATTTTGGTGCTCCGAATGAAAACACTGTGCAAGGGAGCCCAGTTTGGGGATTCTGCTTCATTTTGGCTCATGAACAATCTTTGGCAGCTTGGATAGCTTGATTCTTACCTGCCCGCCGTTCATCATTGCAGAATATGTCAACATCTGCTGTCGAGTCCCAGAACCAGCCGTTTGTCCATACGGAACTCTTGAACTACGCTGGGGAAAGTCTACCGTAAGTCGTCAAAATCGGAGACGACTAGGGGGTTTAGCCGGGAAGATTCACAACTATTTCCTTGGCGGGGAGACAAACCACCTTGAAGCGGCGGCTTCTGCGCTTGCTTAGCGCCACTAGACCAAGTTGTGTGATCATTGGAGTGAAAATGCCATGAGCAAACGCATGTCCATTCCGTTCTAGCCACCGCCTGCGCCACGTATGGGGCAGATAGTAGATCTGGAGCACACCTTTGGCAAAGGGCGCGATTTCATATTCAAGTCAAACTGGCATTTGAGCTACGAGGAGCTTGTCGACACAGCATCAGACGCCATATTCACACACCAGCATCGCAAATCAAAAGGGAACCAATAGTAGAGATGGAAAGCCCCTTGTACATGACCAGTTGAAGCGGCAGGTAGCCGAACGAGCTAAGGTGAAGCCAATGAAATCCCTAGTGTTTGATCATGGCAAAGCTAGATGCCACCCTCTCGTTCGTAGCTGATTCAGCCCGCTCATTTTCCCAAGCTGTTCCTTAGAAGACCAAAACTCCTGCAAGGCCGATATAATGCTCAGTATGTTACCAAAATGTATTGCAGCATAAAGATTGTTCAGCTTCGACAACACGAGGTCTTTGCCATGACTGTTCGTCGCCGAAAGTCCGTCTACGAAAAAGGGGGAAAAGGAGAGCCGAGGCAGGAGCAGAGTCTGACGGGATGCGAGACACATGGCAGATTAGCTGACGTAGATGCGAGCTGTAGCTTGACGAGTTGCATGATGATAGAGGAACATCGGCGTCTGCTTGGATCAGGACCTGATACAGGAACAGTATGCAGGCGTCACGATATGCCTCAAAGAGCAGGCCAACCAATATTAGGTGTGAGTCGGGGGTTCTTGCGCTGAGTCGTCGCTCCTCCATGTCGCCGGCATTTCGATAGAGGAGGTCATAGTCGATCGGTAACCCGCACGCAAGAAAGTTTGTGTTCCGAATTCAGACGACAGACGTCCGCCAGAATTGCCATTAGCCGGGCATTGGGTCCAAGGATAGAATATAGGCTCTCTGACACTAGCTGATTTAGTTCCCGTTCATAGGATTGGCCATCAAAGGCTGAGGTAGATCCAGTAGTAACGGCACCGAGCACATCAAGATAAATGAGATGTCGAGTGAGAAAGCGGTGATAGATGTTGTTGCAGGAGTCGATCCTGGATCTTGCTGCATTCAGCATCTTGGTTGTGCTTCCAATATGAAAATACCAGTCCAAAACCCCTTCTCTAGCCTGTGTTGGCCAGCAAGACTGCAATGGTTGTGGAAGTTTCAAAATCCGTGGCATCACCATCCAAGGATTCACAAAAGCTCCGGATCGCTTTCCCGTACTGGTCGAATGCACTTTTGCGCAAGGCTTCAGATACGGTCGAGCTCGAAGATGATTCAGCTTGGTGAATCATTGAGTAGGCTAGGAGGGCATCCATGATGTGAGGTTTGCTGATAGCCCTGGATATTAGTATGTGAAGTCCAGTCTCTTCAATTTGATAAATAGACCAAGACACAATCAATGATTGATGTAATATTGAAGACTTTGGACTGCTGTGCCATCCAGATTAGTCCATCCTGAAGGTATCAGCTTCAGGAGTGGTTGATGGTGTTCGTCGGCGTTAACAAACATTCGTCAATGTATCGACATTGCCTGTGTCGGAGTGCGATGCATGGGATTGTAGCTTTGTCTTGGACTTTGCACGGTAGCCTGGAGGTCTAGACGGGAACATGCCTTGCAACGATTAGTGCTGCAATCAAATTTCTCGTCAGATTTCTTTTTCCTATTTGGCACACCATAGCACATTGTTAGCGACTTATTCAGTGCTGCTACCACGCAAGGCAGGTTCAGCATGGACCATGGAAAGCTCACGTGGCATATATCCTATCTTCCTCGCCATGTGAGACCCTGTACGTCGTCTCTGGTGCCTTACGATAGGTCCAGGTTCTTCCTCCTCATCTGCAAATGTTGGTGTTGGATCTGCCACTGGCGGAGAAAGGTCATGTGAGTTAGCCATAGTGACCAGGATTTCATAGAAACGATATGTTACTCCTCTGGTAATGCCACTACTGGTTTGCAGTAAAAAGTCGGTGGATTGTCGAAGGACATGATGACAACGCCTGTGGCAAGGCACATCAGTTCATTCCTTGTCCAACTATTGGCGAACGACGGCTGGGCACGATCGATAATCGTCTTTGTGCCATTTGCTGCCATGGTTGAGTGATTGACTAGTCGCGGACTGGACTTTCAACGGATCTGGCCGTGGGCCAATGCCGATGGCCGACGCCGGCTAGTCACGTGATAAATTTTTACTCGTCCGAAATTGACTGCACCTCTCCAAATTCTGCCTGCGAGGCAAGAAGACATTGAGATAATGAGATGTCGTTACCAACCCTGATGGAGCTTGAAATTATGCGTCAAATTTGCCGATGTCGCCAGCCCGCTCAATACCTGGCGTACAGCCACGTGATGACCGGCCTCGCATCATCAGTGTTCGGACGTGCAGACGTTGCAGCAAAATCTAGACGTGCATTGCTCCAAAAATAGCGAACTTACATTTTAGACTGCAGTGGGCTGGGGCTGGCGAGAAAGGTATGTTCAAATTCAAAAGATGAATCTCACTATGGCGGTGAATCTTGCAGCGGAAGCTCAAGCATAGAATGCAAGGACCCGTGATGAGCATGGGTTATGGCGGAAGGGCTTTTTTTAGGCGAACTTTTCTCCAACGCCAGCCAGCAGGGTGGACAGCGGCAAATGTCAACAGACCGAACGGTTTGGACGCGGACGGAAGGCATCTTGCCACATTGCTGATGCTGCTGATGCTGCTGATGCATGGTGACTGCGAACAATGAACATCAAGGAACGTCCACATAAGCTTTGATCATTCCACCTACATCATCTCACATCATCATGATTCGGTCAGATGCCTTGTTGAAGCTGGTAGTTTTGTGTGACTACGGACGAAACGCAATCCCAAGTGCTGACTGTTAGAGATTCTGCATGGACTCACTTGAATACATTGAAACATCGAGGCAAATACGTTACTGAATTCAGATCCAGCGACTGACCTCTCCAATCAAGGCACGGCCCTTGAGCCTCTTCACGACAGGCATTCATCTGGTCCTTCACTGTCAAGTACCGCCCAATCCGCAATTCCTCTGGCATGCAGTGTCGTAGTTTCAAAGGTTGGCACAGGCATCTCCTCTGCGTTAAACACCAATCTGAGCTCCGTGCACGCCAAGATTATGCAATCAACTTGGTGATCTTGCCAGAGTTTGGTATAGGCTGTGTGGAATGAAGATTTGACATCCTGTGAGATGGGGTCCTTGCTTAGTTCGCCAAAGATCATGCCATCGGCCCTGGCCCTGAATGCCTCGTCTGGCACAAAAACGTCCAGTCCAAACTTGTTCTTTAATCGAGCTTTGTAAAATTCTTCCTCCATCACAGCTCGTGTTCCCAAGAGCCCGACCTTTTGAAATCCACCGTCAACAATCTTCCGTGCTGCAAAATCCACAATATGTAACACCGGCAATCCTGACTCCTTTTCTAGCGTTTCGGCTGCTTTGTGTGCAACATTGGCACAGAGGACCAAGGCTTGCGCACCAGCTTCTTTCAGCTCCCGACCGCATTTGCAAAAAAACTGGGTCATGCCATCAAAATTTTCGGTTGCAATCATCTCAGCAATCTCGGCGTAGTCTAAAGATCTGACGAGGAGGTGTGCCGAGTGTATGCCACCCAGCTTGGACCCGACATGTTGGTTGATCTCTTTGTAATAAAAGGCTGTGGTCTGCCATGACATGCCACCAATCAAACCGACCACCCTCGTCATTTTCGGATCTTGACACGAGGCGCAATGATAACCTCAGCTGCTCAAATCAGGATGTCATGTCAGAATTTCATTGATGGGATCGTCGCAATCATGAAACAGTGTAGAGAGCTTGAGGATTCTGTCAGATCAGTAGAATTTAAATTTCAAATGATGAGATGCTGTTTGCCGCTCTCATCCCAACGCTTCATCAGTGATCAGCAGGAAAGAAGGGACAGTAAGACTGTGGATTTCGGAGAGGCTTGATTCAATGGAGTCTAGTGCTTCCAGGTCGGACACAAGCCGTGAGGCCTCCGATTGGTCCCTTCGGAAGTTCGAGGCTTTGGCCAATAAGCTTCCTTCCCGCTTCCGTGGTTGAAGGTGGAGCCCTCCCATCTCTTGCTGAGGGCATGATTTGCATGAGGCGCGGACTTGTCATGATAACAGAACGACCATGCCGATGACAAATTGACTCGATACCTAGACGCTTGATGTGCAGAAGAAGAAATGGTGGACCCATAAGTCAGGAGGATATTCGTGGAAGTCCGATATCGCAAGGATACAAACTGGACAGGGTGCATTTATTTTCAAAGCGAACCTGTGCAAGAGTTTGATTTAGAGGGAGGACAGTATGATTATGGGGATTCTCGGTGTTGAGGGGTGCCCAGCGCTGGGTATGGCCGCCTTTCAAGGGTTTAGCCACGAGCCTATCTTCACAAGGATGTTGGCCATCTAAATATCATATTCGAATTCTTCAAGGAGTTGCTTGAGTCGACAGTGAGTCTGTGGTACCAGGATGTGCTGTTTGGTCAAATGAAGCGCGAAGAAGATACTGCATTCCTTCAACTTCGGGCGCTTCATTCTGGAAATGCCATCAACAAGACATTTTATCATGTTCGAGCTATGGAAGCACAGAAATGTGCCTAAAAGACGTGTTTCCCATAGACTTTGATTTCAGTGTATGCAAATTGATTTGAAAAGTTGTGTATATGAATATTTGCCACAATCTGCTGTGCTTCATTCTTCTTCACGCCACCTCAACGGAATCACTGGCTCACCACCCATACCGAACAAATGAATAACATGTCGGCAGACTCCCAATATGTAGGATTACAAGCACTGAGACTAATGCAATAACTGGAAGCCTCTCTGGCAAGATCATTCACAGGCCTACATTCACACCGGCACGGTAACTGCACAAAATAGATTCTGGCCCACCACACAACTTTTGTTGTCGGCGCACCAGATTCTTCGAGCGACCAAACCTGGCCCTGGCCCAATTTCCTCAGGCATTCTGCGATTGACCCTTTCTCCATTCTGCTGTATAATTCGAATCCGTCATGGACTGCACAGCCGAGAGCCTCTTCGAGCGAGATCCGGTCTGAAGCAACGACACCATTTGCGTCGCAGCCTGAACGAAGATTGGAGTGGAAGATCCCAGCTGTACTGACTGGTAGAAAGTCTTCGTAAGTGATCGGGTTGAAGGTTAGGACTCTAGAATCCACCAACGGATCGAGGTCAGCAGAGGATTGCGTCGCAGGAGCCGTGTCTCGAACGTTATATGTGAAATATGCCAGCCCTTTCCTGCGAAGTATCGCCAAGTCGTCGGGAAACTGTGCAAAGCTCTCAGAAAGGAGACTCTGCCGCCGGTCGCTCGTGCTCTCGGGAGGGGTCTTTGCCATGGCTTGACTCAACAATCGATCATAGAGACGGCGGCCTTTCGATCACGGCTTTGGTTTGTAGGCCGCACCTTTGCATCGCCATCTGAGCGGCATCAATGTCAAGTACGCGAGGCGTCAGTGATTGATGTGCGGGCCCCTGAAGCGCACGACGTCTGCAACTAAAGGTGAGCAGATTCCAGAGCTTTGTAGGTGGCTATGTCTACTGCCAATGTTGGGTGTCAGCGGAATGTTTCTGGTGTCTCTTTGACAGACTCCTGCGCTTTCTCTTGGGAGACACCGGGGTGGTCCTCGAATTCTTGGATCAGTTCGAGGCAACGTGGAGAGAATGTCCGGCGCTTGTCCAAGATTTTGGTTGCTTGTGCACGGAGAGACTGGTCTTGGACTAGATCTCGGCGCGGCAAGGATGTGGAAACACGGAAGGGATTCAGTTGTAGAGACTCTCTCGTCAGAGGGGAGGAATCCTGTTGCGTGTACTGGAAGACCGGCCACAGTCAAATCATAACATTCAACCGGCTCCATGCCCATGATGGCAAACAGTCGACGTATGGTGGCCAGTTTGCTCTGTCCCAAGCCGAATTGCGCCCATGGCGTTCGACTTTCACTCGCTTTTGGACCTCTTGGTGCGGTTCTTTGGTATTGATTGCCGACACCAATTCTAGAAGAGTGCCATATTGAGGTACCTCCTTGTGGTACATCTCTGACAATGCGACGGCAAAAGCCGCCGTCGAGTCGTCAATCCTGAGCTCAGCCATGTCGCTTGTGGAGTGCCTTCAAAGATCAAGTTGAGCTCCAGCTCCATTGCAGCAGAGGCTGTAGTAAATTCTGCCTGCTACGCTTATTGACTGCCACCCGTTTTAACGTGGTGGAGGATAGCAACATAGGGCGTGACAGGTGATTGTATTCCATTCGACATGTTTCCATTGGGTGACTGTTCATCGGTATGTGTCAGCATGGCCTTGGGTTGTAGTGCCAGTGACCCATCTTGCGGAAGAACCCAACCAAGATGAGTTTACGCCGTGGCTCAAATATCTCGAGAGGTCGAGGATTTCCGCCACTCCTTAATCTCTGGGACATGTTCCGCCACCCCTTAGTCTCTGGGACATGATCCATTCTCATCCTAATCATATGGTTTGCTTTTGCCAGCGCATGTGTCGTCACAGGGTGAAGGCCATCTCGGTCAAAGGAGAAGTCGTTGACTGGTGTACTTGAAGGAATCCCGAGTCAGCCAATCGGCAGCCCCTGAGTTTGTGCTTCCTGGCAGTCCGAATCCGGAGACATCACTACATATTTCGGCAGCTCATGAGCAGCAGTATTGCAAATCTGCTTTGATCTCCACTACAAGATTATTCCTCGTGCTCTTGCTTGCCGCACCACCATGGAAGTGATATACACAGAAAAAGGGGGCCACCGTATGTCTTACTCCCGTGCTGTGAAGGGGCTCAACTGACAGGCCACCTAGCAATTGGTCCATACATAACCTTGTATTCTTGCAGTCGATACCTGAGGCCCTGGCCCTCCCAACCCTTCTGGAATGCCATTCTCTTGCTCTTCTAGTCCCAAGCCATCAAGGCGAACGACTTCATTTTCCTTGCCGGTCAGGTCCCAACCGACAGCGACGCCAAGGTAATTCAAGGCACCATAGCCGAAAAGGCACACAAAATGTGTCAGAATACAGCGGCCGTACTTGAAGCGGCTGACTCAAGTATGGAAAAGGTTGTCAAAGTCACGGTATGCGAATTTCCCACCCTGACTTCAATACACATCCCAACAACAGATACAGTAGCCAACAGTTTCGGAACGCAGCTCTTTTTCGCGGATCTAGATGACTATACGGAAGTGAGCGAGGTCCTTGGCCAGTATTTCCTGTCCAAGCCGGCTCGCACTTTCGTTCAAGTCGCTCGACTTCCGCTTGATCTGGCTCTGGAAATGGATGTTACTGCGTTGGCATGATTAGGTGGTTGTCATGCCGAAGTGTAGACAAAGGTTGATATGTATGTGCGCCGGAATCTGAGCTCTCTTGAGCTCAGAATTCTGTGTTCTTTTTGGAGAGAGACCGCGCACATTCTCACAGTGGTGATTGAGAGTCGCTTAGGAGGCTGGCGTGATGGCCGGTATTCACATCTTGATTCCCATAGAGTCAAAGTTGAGAATGAATGTCAAGTCAATCCTTCATAGTGGAATACTGAACTTCCTCTTCCTCTTCCTCGGACGTCAAGCTTTCTGCTCATTTGGCTGAAGTATTCGTACACGTCTAGTTAGTGACGTGTGTCGTGCCATGGCACTGAATAGTAAGCAAAAGCTTCTAAGTCTGTAGCGGGATGAATGTTGTATGAATTTGTGAGCCTGCGGTAAATGGTGGCCGAATGAATTGCATCACAATTCGGTCGCTTTCCTCTTGAAGATCTGCTGACACTTTCCGAATACGTCGACACTCAGGCACATACAAGTAGTCGTCTACGCCCTTCAGACCTTGCTCCTCGACGTCAATGATGCGTTGTGCACAGAGGCCAGAGTATTGGTCACGCCAGACGCCATGATAACAAGGAGATTTCAACATCAAGTTGAGGGCCTTTCGACGAATCGTGGGGTGACGACAACGAGATGCGACAAAGAACATGGGCGGTGTAATTCCGAGGTCGAAGCTGAACAACAAACCATACTGCTGTGCCGTTATCTCCCAGTCTTGAATAAGACCATCGGCAAGGTCGACAATTGATTGAAATCGCTCAGTATATTCATCAAAAACAGTCTCGTTTTCTGTGTAGTACGTGTTTGTTATGATGATGGATACGTGGTAGTAGAGCTCCAGCAGCTTGTGCGTGCAGCTTTGAAGAGTTGTGTTCTCCTTGGAATTGAAAGAGTCCAAAGATTGCTTCCATCGTCTCAAGATGGCGATGAGATTCTGCGTTGATATGAACTGTCCTGTAGCCTGCAAATGCTCTAGGGTGGAAAGCGTGTAATTCATGGCACGGTCGAAATCCGTTCGTGCGGCATTGAGGGAGCTATACGATGGCGGGATGGCTGGAGGGGGTAGACAAGGAGGGTTGCCGACGATCCTCGATGTATGGCGGAGATCCATGCACAAAGCGAACTGGACGCGGAGGCGTTGTAGAATTGGTGTGATTCTTTCATTCATCAGCTCCAGAGTTGGCCTGGAAAAGTTCTTGAGCTTGATGTAGTTGTTGGTGTTGGATCTCCACCAATTGATGAGCTTCAAGCCTGCCGTCAGATGAACCAGGCATGCTGCATCGCCGCTCCGGAACTGTTCGAAACACATGAAAAGGATGCACAGCACCATGGTTATATCAGGTCGTGACGACATGTCTAGAGACTCGACTCTGAGAAATCTTATTGCTTCATTGTAGTGTTTGAGCGCCAGCACCTGTGCAGCATTGCTGATTTGTCTCTGAGGTCTGCAGACCAACACAAAATCAAAATCATTGACGGGTTCCAGGCTTTCATGGAGACAGGCGAGAGCGATGATAGCGTGCTTGACCGATGATTCCATATGACCGAGTTGGAGGAGCACCGGCATCCATTCACCAGCGTCTTGTTGGCCAAAGATTCTGCGGACAGTCCTGGTTTTGAAGAAAAGAAATGCTCGACGTTCTTCGTCATTCAGAAGCAAGGTCGCTGAAGAAATTGATGGATGTACGAATGAGTACCCTTCGCACATCCGCTTTGTAGCTACGCATTGTGAGCAAGATGGTTTTTGCTCATCACATTTGACGTGTCTGATGCTTGTTAACAACGCGACATGATGAGTTGGTAATGTCGTACCGAGATCTGAAAAGTCTACGTCAGCTTTGAGGTGAGAAATTGCCAAGTTCGAGACTCACTTGCAGGTTAGGCAGCCCGTTCGTGTCTTTGACCTTGAAATGGCTTTACGATTTGTCGCCATCATTTGCCAGCGTAGCGCAGCACAGAGGGAGAGAAATGGGTGCTACTGGAGAAATCGGAGACGACAGCAAAGTTGGTAAGCTTGGCAGCGAATCAGCCAGGCGTGCTCCGATTGGCTGACTGTTTGCGGTGCCGATACGGCCAATCAGGAAACTTCTGGTCCCAGTTTGACCACCATTACCTCGTGAAGCATTCTTTCACGACCCTGAGCATGAAGTTTAATCAAGGGCGCGGTGAGAAAGATTGGTCACCGAATTCTTATCGGAATCGGCAGCGTAAGTCGGAGGCACAACCACAGACCTATAAAAATGAGAATAAGAAATGCCTCATCAGAAACATGTTGACCTTCAGTTTCAGAGGCCTGCAACAGCATAGCCTGTGATATCTTCTTTTTGAGAGAAGTTTCGTCCTTTACAAGCATGTCAAGGCTCCATTCTCAACCTTTAGAAATCCTCATTGTTGAGGCAGGTGTATTCGGACTCAGCACCGCCCGTGCTCTTCTACAGCGTCCGAGGTATTCTAACACTAGTATCACCATTCTAGATGCCGCACCTCAGCTGCCCAATCCTTGCGGTGCATCTGTTGACACTAGCCGCATTCTGCGAGCTGACTATGCTCTTGAGCCGTACGCGAAACTTGTGTCTGAGGCGCAGACACACTGGAAGGACTTGAGCATCAGCGGCTGCGGTGGCGAACGTCGATACCATGAAGCAAAGCTGCTTCTGGTAGCCGAGCCAGGGAGAGAAGGTCATGTGGATGGATACCTTGAGGAGACTCTGGAGAATCTCAAGAATCTGGCACGATCTGACGACTATGCAGTTGAGGAAAGCGAGCTCAAAGAATTGCATGACAAGGAGGCAATCAAACAAGAGACGCCTTTTTCCAGGAGTCAGTGGTGACTTTGGCTACATTATCCCTAGCTGTGGCTGGGTCGACGCTGAGGCTTGTGTCAAATATGCGCTCCACCATCTGCAACAAGCAGGGGAAGGCCGCATCCGAATCAAGCACAACTCCAGAGTCCGTAAGCTTCTTTACGAACGACGCGACTCCATAGGCGACTCGATTTGTTGTGGCGTGGAGTTGGAAGACGGCTCTCGTGTACACGCAGATCTTGTTGTCCTCGCGGCGGGCGCATGGACTCCTTCCCTGGTTGACTTGAGAGGGAGAGCCATGGCCACCGGTCAGGTGTTTTTGTATCTGGACATAAACGAGGCAGAGCATGACATGCTGGGATCGAGTCCGATCTACTTTAGTGTCAGTATGGGCATGTTCATGGTTCCGCCGCATAACCGTGAGCTCAAGATCCGCCATGGGTTTGGCTATCACAATCCTACCCAAGTACAGTGGACTCCCGCCACGTGGGAGGATGACCACCACACAACGAATGTGCTGATTAGCACCCCATGGACTGATTTGCCTATTCCAGCCGAGGCAGAAGCGGCATGCCGGCAATTCTTGGTAGAATTGTTCCCGCAATGGAGCGATTGGAAGTTTTCCAGAACACGAGTCTGCTGGTACTGTTACACGTAAGCACCCATCATCCAACACCTTTCCGATTGCGTAGAGCTGACAGTTTTCCAGTCCAACGGGAGACTTTTTGATTGATTACCATCCTCAGACTACAGGGCTATTCCATGCCACGGGAGACAGCGGTCATGCTTTCAAAGGATTGCCGACGCAATTGAAGGCAAACTAGAACAAGAGTTGCCGGGCGGGAAGAGATTCCTGCGAGCTTTGATGGGACGGAAGATGGAACACGAGGGGGGGGAAACGTGGCATGATCCTAGACGATGAGCGGTAGACAACCGGACATTCCGAACAGATATGACAGGGACTCGAGGGTCAGATAGCGTTACCAGTAGGAGCTATCTGATTGCGTGAGATGTTGTGGGAGGATAAGCATACAACGCTTGTCCGAAGATGGTACATGAAGGACACGCCTTTGGCATGAGAAGGAATGTAGATCAGGCGTCGTTTGCGCGCAACGTAACAGGTGTGACTGATCAATCATCGTTGCGCCGTTCAAGTGGTTGAAATAATTGCATGAGTCGGTGCAGGAACGTAGTTCTAAACTTCCTGAGGATTCACGCCCAGGTTAGCTTGTGCATGACATTTCTTCTGAAACATAATGGAGTTGGGCTCTCTCCAATGGTTTCCCGGGGGGGCGCTGATGAGGGCGAAGAAAGAGCGAAAGGGGGAGAAAGGGGGAGAGAAGGAAGAAGGTGAAAGTAGGAGAGCGATTCTATGTCTGTAGCCTCTCCGTACTGTCATGTTGCTGAAACAGAGTAGGGAGCTGTGTGATCTATGTAGTACGGCAGGCAAAACAATTCATCGATAGTTTCAAAACATGCCACCCGATCAGTGACCAACTAGTTGTCCTCAATTTCGCTCAACTCTCCTGCCTGTACATCAGCACAATTGCCGACTGGAAAATGCACGAATCCCTCTGGCTGCGGATTGTCCGCAATGACGTCCATCCGCCCGTGCAAAGAAGGGCTGCTCCTCGGGGAGCTGAGGAAGCCAATTCTGAAAGTGTCCTTTATGGCAGTGCACCCCACAAGTCTTCGGAGACCTTGCATTACCTCTGAGGCTTCTTGCCTTTCCCATGCACCTCATCGTACTTGGGAATGAGAGATACGTCGTCATTTTCGTGCAAGATCGCCGCCATAGCTCCAGATCTCCTCGATTATTTGGCGCCTGTGTGAAAACATCTCCATCGGTGTCTGATTTGATGAAAAGTCTGTAATGCCAGAACAAGAGCGTCAGCATGATCCAAGACACTGACACAAACTCTGAATAGAATGGATGTGTGCAGGTAGATTGCATTGAGTATGGACTGTACCTTTTCTCCTTCTTCAATGCTGTCTTGCTCCAACCAGCACGCCACTGCTCCGGTGCACGAATCTTCTCCTCTCCTGAGATGTTCTGATATACACGCCAGAATGCTCTGGCGTTGAGGCAGAGGAACTGTCATCTGGCCGACATCTGTCCTGAATAATTGAATCCTGATCCTTTCTGGCTTCTGGTCTTCCTCGGCTTGGTTCCCATTCCTGAGTAGTAATTCGCACTCCTCTCGATAGAGGAACCCTTCAACCTTGGCATCCACGAGGAAATCTCGGCTCCAGACAACTTGTTGTTGATGAGTTGGGACTCTGCCTTCGACATGAGCGAGTTGAAATGGTCACCGACCGTGTCCGGTGGTCTGTCGCTGCCTCCACTGATCGCATTGATATGTGCACCGCATCTGAGCAGCGTCTCGATAGCACGAATATTGCCAGTCCTAGCAGCGAAGTGCAGCTCGCCGATACCGAGGCTGTCTTGTGCGTTGACATGTTTCATGGTCTGAAAAGTGATCTCCTAACGGCTGGGGTACGTCATTCGAGAACAGATCCTCGACCTCCGGAATAAAATCTGCATGTCATGAAATGTCAGCTTGAGACTGAGCTGGCACCGACTCAGGCAACAGCGAATCTGCCCTTGCATCTCTTTCTTTGATCAGGCCATATTCGCCAGCCACAAGTAAAAGCAGTCGTGTTCATTATCGCAGAGACCACAAAGAAGGATCCAATTCCAACAAACAGCATGTCCGTCGAATCTTCGCGGGCCCGCCATCTCCGAGGACTATGCACTTGACGAGAGATTGTGGTTTAAGGTCAAACCTGGTGTGGTTTATTGATGGCGCCGAGTATCTGATTCCGCTCCCAGGCCACAGAAGAATTCTGCCATGTGCAAGCGGGTCCTACAGCACCGCCACATCCACAGGATTCTCAAAGTCTGAGTTTAGCTCGTTGACAAGCTTCCGTAGCAGCTGATCTTCCCCTTTGAACAGAGATGTTATGTCTCCAACAGTCTAGCGATGTCTCGCTGCAAGATGCAGCCAATCGTACTTGGTATGCGATTGCAAAAAAATCGAGCGTAAGGCCCAGAGTGAAAAGGGCTTTTGACCAAGGCAACGTCCTGAGCCTCAAATGCGATGTCAAGCATAAGAGACAGACCGAGCTCACTCGCATCGGACTTGGCAAGCCTCTCAATGAGCATCTCGATCAAGTCGAATGCCCCGATCTCGTCAGCAAGTTGCACTGCGGTCCTCTGGGTCTCCTTCGCCATGGACTTTGATTATGTTTGGTCAGAATACATCCGAACATCTTGCGCCATGTCTCCGTGTTGTCGACGGCGGCACTAATCGATCTCTGCGTGGCAATTGAGACCCTATCGTTGATTGATGCATTGCGGCACAGAACTTGTCAATGCCCTTCTCGATGGGACTTTTGAGACTTGTCTGCGCCGGCGAACGCGTTTGAACAGGCTACTGCTCTTCCTCTCACCTGTGTATTGGCAATCGCAAAGCCAGCAAAAGACTCACCACTGAGCATCTTCGCAATGAAATCAAGCATGGTCAAACAGCATCAGCATCACCGACCGTGAGAGCGAAAACGAATAGGCTGATGCCACCGCCATTCTGACCAGCCTCATTATTGGACACGAAAGGGACGACACCGAGCTCCATGGTCTTCAGGATTGTGACTTTGCCTTGACCATCGAAACTGCCTTCCGTCTGCATGGCCATTGCACGAAGCAAGTGACAGTGGCGTTCAACCATCTTCGGCCCTAGTGTTGACATCTGCATGCAGCTTGCTGGTGAGTACACGCACGATCTCGGCTTTGCCAGCCGCCGATGCACTGCGTAGGTGAGTCATGTTGAAACCAAGATTCCGAGCGACACTCTGACCCCGGCCCTGCCGCAGCAGACCAGATACTGGGCAAAGCTTGACGGCAGCACGTAATAGTTGCTGGTATAGATAGTTGGCCATTACGGTAGATTCCATCAATGTATGTGGCGCGATTTTCCTTCACCAGCACAGGATAAGCAGTTTTGTCATATTCCTGCAAAGCCCGTCCGGCCAGTCCGTCATTTGCCTCTTTGTACACAGCGCGATGGCTGAATGATGAAGTCTTTGACGTGCGCTTCAATTTCGAGGTTCAGGACTTTGGAAAGTGGCAGGACCAATCTCTCACAGCCCTGCAAAGCTGCCGTCTTGAGCAGCAGAGCGAGTAGCGCCCCAGCCATGCAGATGACACAGTGACCGTTGCAGCGCTGCTGGTGCCGCCGACCGATCTCTTTGAGGCCTGCTGACTGGCATGCAGTGCTTCGAAAGGTCGAAGAACACTTGACAAGCTCGAACACAGATGAGACAAAACCGGCGCGCTCCGCAGCTGTTCGACGGTCAGTCAGTGCCATAGGTTATGTTGCACGGTGCTGTTGCCTACGTTGGGGATTCTGCCTGACGCCATCCATCCACCGTCACTGTAGTCCGTCTGAACAAAGTTTTCTTTCTTGGCCAACATCGACATGCTCGTTTTCTGGGTCAATTTCGTCAGGCATTCTGTATGTGTCAGTTGCTCTCATGTCGCCATGCATGTTACCCACTGCGCAATCAAAAGGCTTGCACCATTGGAACTCAATGCCTGCTGCTGTGATATTGAAAGCAACTCCATATTCTCCCGTCGCCATCCTAGGTTTGCGCGGACTTGTCTGCAGTCTCGTAGCTTCAATGGCCTTGAGCATCTTCTAGTCCTCAAATATACTCGGAGGTTGATTCGATCAATGATGTCAGCCACGTTATCCTGCACCTTCAACTAGTTCGCCCAGGACGGATCATAGGACACAGAACGCCCTGATGCGACATAGTAGGTAGTGTCGAAGCCGTTGCCATCTAGAATGATGTGAGCGAATGCCAATCCGATTGAGTAAACATCCGACCGAGGCAGGTCTTTTACAAACTTTGGCGACAGCACATCAGATGCTTCCCACGAAAAGGAGAAGAATCGTAGTGAAGACAACGCATTTTCGGTCTCCGCATTTGCCAGGAGGAACAAGGCCCAAAGTTGCACAGCTGAGCCGTTCCGCATACGGATCTTCCATCTCCAGTTTCATCGATACTGTGTCTGTGTCCAAATGCAATGTTCTCAAACTTGATCTCTTCATGGACCACCCTAACGGAGTGCTGGAATGCGGGACCATTCGCAACCTGAGCAGCAAGGCAAGTTTGGTGATGCAATCCCGATGGTGCTCCCAGCCTCTAGCGACTTCTGCTGCAGCATCTCTGCTGGCCGGCATGGCTGTGGTGTGTGGTTGTGACCCGAATGCTGTCGGAACAAGTGGCCGGTGCCGCGGAACCTCACTCTCGCTATATGAAGAGGACTGCCAGCTTACGCCGGTAAGCTCCTCGATCTGGTTGTGCCTTTACACGCTCACTTGATAAGATCAGAATTTCTGTAGGCAGAGATGCAAGGAGTCTGCGTCTGTCGTCACCGGCCTCTTCGAGTGAGGTGAAGGCGAGATGTCTTGCTGCATTTCTCACCAGACAAGTGAAGAGACTGCTTGCGTCCGCAACGGACACTCCTCTAATGGCTTGGCGCACAATGCCATCGCAAGGGACGACATCCGCGGTGCTGATCCAAGGGAGCCGTGTTCGCTCGACCACCAGCGACTGTTATGTGGGGACCGGTAGATGAGCCTGTGCGCGCGGCCGCTAGCTGCGATTTGAGCTGGATGCTCAAGAAGAAAATCAGGGTCGAGAGGTCGGGCTAAGGCTTCTCCGAGGACGGTGCTTCCTAGGAGGTAAGTGAAGAGATTCTGTTCAGTCGGTGTCAACAGACCACAGGCAGTTGCAAAAGGGGAAAGGTTTACGAAGGAAGGGGGAGAAAATGTGGAAGAGAGAGAAGGTGTGGAAGGGGAGAAGGTGTGGATGACGGAGAGGATGCGGAGGGGGGGAAGACGAGAGAGCAGAGAAGGTGCTGGTATGTTTTGGGAGACGCTGGGAGAGAGAGAAGAAGAGAGGAGAAGTGAAGGAGAGCCAGCATAAGCGTCCGCCGGGGGACAGTCTCACAATGACTTGCTGATGTTTGCTGTTGTCGATGCCGTTGCGATGACGCTGCCGCTGCTGATGACGCCGCTGTTGCCGTGGCCGCTGCTGATGTTGCCGTTGCTGCTGCCGTTGACGTTGCCGGTGCCGTTGACGTTGCTGATGCCGTTGCTGCTGCCGTTGTTGCTGCTGCAGTTGATGTTGATGCCGGATTTCGTTGCCGCTGACGGTGGTGCTGTCGATGCCGTTGTCGATGGCGTTGCCGATGCCGTTGGTGATGTCGTTGCCGCTGGCGGTGCTGCTGCCGTTGCTGCAGTTGCCGTTGGTGATGCCGTTGCCGTTGACGCCGCTGTCGATGCGGTTGCCCGTTGGTGTTGCGGTTGCCCGTTGGTGTTGCGGTTGCCCGTTGGTGTTGCGGTTGCCCGTTGGTGTTGCGGTTGCCCGTTGACGTTGGCGTTGCTGTTGATGCCGGATTCGGTTGCCGGATGACGTTGGTGGTGAGGGTGCTGCTGGGGTTGCTGGTGTGGATGCGGTTGTCGATGCCGCTGCTGGTGCGGTCGCCGTTG